>JAOTOM010005132.1:572500-715000 GCA_034440615.1 Ashinkailepas kermadecensis | reverse complement strand
CAAGCTGATGACCAAGTCAACATTGGGAACCAATAACTGGGTATTGATATACCCAAATTTGAGCTCGGATAGTCTGAGTTGAGCTCGCTCATGGTGACCATGTTCACGGGTCTGTCATCAGATTTCCAGCAGCGGCAGAGCGTCTAGGCACCGTTCGCTAGCCGGTGTCGTTTCGGCTCCCGGTCCAGCTGACTCGAGGCTGGTCTTGCATGGACGGTTGGGATGCGAGTCTATCGCCCTGCTCCTCCGCTTGCACTCAGCTGCAGGACGAGGACACGGTCGTCGTGAGTGAGCCTAAAGTAGGCGCCCGTCTCCGCGTTCCATGTTTTCCCCGTGCTGCTGGAGAGTCCTGCTCATGTTGCGAAGGGCCTGACGAATGATGTTCATTTCGGGGAATAGCAAAAGCACTCGACCTGCATGAGACGCCATCTGGCCTCGAGTGCGTGACAGCCGGGAACTGTACCGCCGCGACATGTCGACCGGGGCACGCAGTGGCGGTCGGTCCGCCAGGCTGAATTGAGGGATTGAATCGGTCGGAGCCCTCGGCGGTGGGAAGACAGCGGGCTGGGCTGGCGAGCATACAATCCGGCAATTACAAACACGAACAACAATCAAATCACTTCAAGGCTGATTCAAGAAGACACTTCTGACGACTTGAGACTTTCGCAGACGTTGGGCGGACACAACCGACTAGTCTCAAACGCAGTGGAAGCGGAGAAAGTCACCTTTCGGGTGAAAAGTAAACAGAGACACGGAGCGGCTGGAAGGTGCCGCACTCGACGCGAGACCAAGATGGCGATAACTAGGAAAAAGTTCATTTATAAGAAAATGTGCTATTACGCTTGCCAATAGCACCCCACTGCTCCGGGCTGCATTGCTCGGCGGAGCGAACGCGTCCTGTGAGCACCCCTCCCAACCGAGGATCTCGGCCGGAAGGAAATTGCTGACCTTAGATGACGCGTGACTGCTCACCACTGCCTGAGGAGTCTCTTCCCCTGTGGGTCCCTCCTCCGTGGGGAGCGGCTCCCCACCGGGAGTCTCGGTCGGGGGGAAAGTGCTGACCTTGGCTGACGTGCGACTGCTCACCACTGCCTGAGGAGTCTCTTCCCCTGTGAGTCCCTCCTCCGTGGGGAGCGGCTCCCCACCGGGAGTCTCGGTCGGGGGGAAAGTGCTGACCTTGGCTGACGTGCGACTGCTCACCACTGCCTGAGGAGTCTCTTCCCCTGTGAGTCCCTCCTCCGTGGGGAGCGGCTCCCCACCGGGAGTCTCGGTCGGGGGGAAAGTGCTGACCTTGGCTGACGTGCGACTGCTCACCACTGCCTGAGGAGTCTCTTCCCCTGTGGGTCCCTCCTCCGTGGGGAGCGGCTCCCCACCGTCTCGGTCGGTCCGTCTCGGTCGGGGGGGAAAGTGCTGACGTTGGCTGACCTTGGCCACTGCTCACCACCGACTGATCGGATTCCTCCCCTGTGACGTCACCTTCCTGGGACTCAGCGATGACGTCACCTTCCAGGGACTCGGCGATGGACACACGATTCCGATCCACATCCGTGGTGTGCAATTTGACTGAGGAAGAATTTCGTCAGCTGCGTTCTCGTGCCGGCTGGATAACATGTTGACGTGCTGCACATCCCCGGCATGCTGATGCTGCACGAGGAGGCGAAGCTGATCGGCAAACCACCTCCTCTGTTCCCACCGTTCGAATTATAAATTTGTACACACACCTGAACTCTCTTCACTGTGTTGTCAGTCCGCGCATTGACCATGGTGGAAAGTCTGAGATATCGGGTACAACGTGTGTCAGAAACGGCACAAGGTACACAGGTGCAGTGACTGAGGTAATCTCTGGGAATGAGAGGGCGCATTGCCTGGTCGAAGGTCAGGGGTTTTTGCGCATAGAAAGGGATGACACTGTAAGCCTAAGCAAGCAAAACATGTTCACCACAACGCAGCCAATAATAAGCAGGCAAGACTAATTCGCCTTAATACCATAATACACACATGCTTCATACATAATCATGGACAAAACCAAGCAAGCAGACATACGCATGACACCTTTTGCCCACCAGACGTTTTCTCCTCTCCCGGTGGCAAATAGAACAGCCATTGCTAGCCGAAGCGTATGCTCTTGGTCAACATTGTACAGCAGGCAAATAAGCACATGCAAGCATGTCGGTAGCTTAGCGGTGCAAAGTAAGTGTGACGTGGTGTAATCTGCAGGAGAACAAACATCCCGGTCAGCGATGCGATGCCGCCGCGATAGCTCAGTTGGTTAGAGCGCCGGCCTGCATTGGTCTCTCTCGTCGTGACAAGACAGGGTTCAAATAGTTGCACACGCTCGCCCCCGGCTAGAGGGATGAGTTGGCAACTGACTCGATAGGGCGGCGGACGCGGCACCGGGGCGGCCGTGTTGGTGCATTGAAGGCACGCTGATGCCCTCCACGTACAGCGGCTAGTATGGCACTCGCCAGATACTTGCGATCGCCATCATCCTACATCAAACCCGGGGTGAATCTGCATGCTTCGAATTATAAGATGGTCCGTATCCTCTGGTTACGGCTATGCCTGCTTTCGTTCAATGCAAATATGTTTTTGCCATCCTGAACTTGGCACATAATTTGGCCAGAACCAGAAATGCCGCTATCTGCGTCGAGCACGAGCCAATCGCCCTGTCTGGGATGTGCCAACGCGGGACTATATGGTAAGGTGTCCTACGCTCCTTTTAATGAATGCTCTAATTTCTCATTCCAATAGAAATGTGGCGAATTCGCAAGATCTAACAGAGACGTTGCGGTGGTGGAAAAAGACGGAATAGGAATTTCCTGAACCACTGAACCATGATAAAATTCCATACAGCCGCTTGACATCTTTAGCTGAGGTCGGAACTCGCAAATCACGAATGCACTGGGCGCATTCAGGAGCTATCGTGATAACTTCCGGCGTAATCTCTTGGCCTACGTGGGTAGTAACATGCAGAAAACACGAGCACTGCACGCACACATGGCCATGTGATATGCGTAATGCGTTTTGCCGAGTGCATGAAAGGCACACATTTCGCCGGACTCTATTGGCAACCACAAATTCCAATATGCTTGCATATTGGAAGCTTGCAATATGAATGTTCCATATGGAGAGCGGTAGCTACCTCCAGACCATATAGGGAAAACTTAAAAAGTCATTCGTTGGTTATTGGTTTTACGACACATCGACCGTTGAGTCATATAGCGTCGCCAATCTCTCACGCCGATTGGTCGCGGGCGAAGAGTAGCGACAGGTGAGATTCGAACCCACAATCTTTCGATTGTGAGACGAGCATCTAACCCCTAGACCACTCGTCCCCTAAAAAGTCATTCGTGGTTTTAAGCACAACCTTGCTCGGAAGTTACGTTGCTCAGAAGTTATGTTTGCGGTTAGCAGCTTATAATAGATCGCGTATCCTGAAAAATGTGATATTTGGGAGAATCTTTGACATCAAGAGAATGGCGAATTCCAATCGGAGGTCTATCCCTCTCCCTCTTCCCCACAGCCTTTTAATCCAACCGAGAGTTCATCCGGTCCTCCCGCGCCCACGGTATTGGGTAAGGCTTTACAAATTGCGAGTATCAGGCTGCAACTCTAAATCTACTTGACCACCGCGATAAGTGCCAATGTCAACATATCGGCGAGAAAACACCTTAGGGAATAACCGCACCAGCGACGCCGTCTTGTCACGGCTATCCCTCGTGATCACCTTCCACGACAAAAAGAGACCTTTCCTCTTCGTCTTTGCCTAGGAATTATGGGCGTTGCCAAATGTGTGTGTGTGGCGTAGGGATATTCGTCTGCTCCTGTTCTTAACTTCATTGAGAATCGTAAAATGCTGCTCTGGAAAACTTTGGCCGCTTGTTTTGCTCAGAAGCCCACTAAGAAGAATGCGGTTTGTCTACTAGCCGTGATTTTTTATTTAAGTTTTCTATCAGCACAGCCGCATCTAGTAATTATATTTCAACATCCATCAGCATCAAATAAATGACGGACGCAGTCCTACAGAATGTCTCACTATCATGCGCTAGACAAGGTGTCGTATTGCCAGTTTCCTGTTCCTGCAACGCGTTAGTTTACAGGACGGTAACTATGTGTGGGCCCTGTTGTGTTCACGAATCTGTCCGTCTAGTGTCCCACCTTTTTTTTTCTCCGTGACGATGACCTACTGATCACCGGGTGTGGCTGCTCAGCACCTGCCGGCGGCCGTGTGGGGCTGCCTCACCAACCCCACCTTCCCCTACTGACCACCGGGTGTGGCTGCTCAGCACCTGCCGGCGGCCGTGTGGGGCTGCCTCACCAACCCCACCTTCCTCTGCGTCTCGCTGGCGGGCGGCACTGACGGTGCCGTCATCTCCGGCATCTCTACCTTCATGCCCAAGTACATACAGAATCAGCTGGGCCTGCCGGCCAGCCAAGCCGGCCTTTTCACAGGTGAGACCACGTGCGCTGCTCCCTGTGTGGTGTACCGGTAACGCTTGCCTGCCACTATCATAACGAGTCGGGATTTTTTTTTGGTGTGCGAAGTTGTGAAAAGGGCATTGATACTTAGGAAACAGGCCACCTTTCAGGGGCGGATCCAGGAATTGTCATGGGGGCACATGTACCGAGGGCGCCACTTCGAAAGTTCTTGGAGGGGCGCCGGGTGGCTTTGCATTCCGAGGGGCGCCTCCGGCTGAGAAAGTTCGAGGGGGAAAGGGGGAGGGGTGCATTCGAGCCTTCCCAGAGGGGCACCCTTTCCCGGCCGGAGGGGTGTCACCTTCCCATGGGGGTATGGGAACATGTCCCCAGTTCTCCCTTGTATCCGCCCTTACCACCTTTAAAAAGAATAATGGGACTGGGGAAATTGGGAGGAACAGGAGAAAAGAGCACAACGACTGGTTGGGAAAGCCAAAGGCCGGTTGGGATATTGACACCCAGTTTATACGCCACAACATTCCCTGAAGCGAAGTGCTGCTGGTAAAAAGCTGCTGCATTGGCAGCGCATTACCGTGTCTGTCAGCTGCCTGATCACCCTCTGAAGTATATGAGCTCCGATTACGCGGCGACTTACGCCATGTAGCGACAGGGATGGAGGTTACTCAGGCAGGCATGTTCGTTGTGTCCTCGTTGCAGTGTCGGTGGATGTCACGTCTCGCATTGTTGTATCCGCTATTTCACTGCATGATAAAAAACATAAACAGGTGGCAGTTGATTTAATCCTTAGATACTTTGTGGTTGATATGTTCTCAGAAAATCAGTGTCATGTCCGGAGAGTCGAAATGCAGGCCATTGAAACTTGAATCCGACAATGATGATATGGTATAATGTATGGAAATAGCTAGCATCGTGGTCCACGATGCCATAGTTATTTCTATTCCAATACTATTCTAGTCGCAATTATTCCACGATTCGTGGAAGAATTCATTTGTAGTTGGAGCTGAATTTGACGGCGAAAAATTTTGGTGACGATCAGCTGTCACTGTTTGAAGGAAAACGTAAGTAGAAGACATTTTTGGTGAGTTTTGTCATAAGTTCTCGTGAATGATTATGATCGGAGGACATTCCAGGAAGACGAAGCTTGGGGTGGGGGAGATGGCAACTTGCTACGCAGGTGCTGATAAGCTGATAGTAGCTGATGCTTGATATGCAAGTCCATCGTCCCCAAAAGGCATTGCTATGTTTTCAATCAAAATTTCCCCTTATAGCTTACGTGACGCACGACGCCACTGAAAACGCTCCCATCTGCAGACATTACCTACCGGAAGCAGATGGTCTGGCCACATGCAACATACATCCCACATGGGCTTGTCTCTGCGTCCTTTCTTGTTCGCTTTGGTGTTTTTTTTTATGAGGAAGCAATATACTACATACATCAAGAGCAGTGTGATGGCATTAAAATAGTCATGTAACGGAAGATAAGATATCCCGTAATTTTCACATTGCAGACGGCTGAGTCAACCTTTAATGCATTGAACACCTTTTTTCACAATCATCTTTAGATGACTGTCACAGTGGGTTGCTGACGTTGGCTGATTTGACCCAGTCTTAGGACCCTGCTGCTGTCGAGATGACAGACGCCCCCCCCCCCCCACAGGAGCGACGGCGGGTGATCTGACCCTGACCTCGGACCCTGCTATTGTCGAGACTGCGGACACGCTCCCCACCCAACCCCTATAGGAGCAGCGGCTACGGTTGATCTGACCCTGACCTCAGACCCTACTGTCGTCAAGACTGCGGACACGACCCCCTCCTCCACTCCACCCCCACCCCTACAGGAGCGGCGGCGGATGATCTGACCCTGATCTTGGAGCATACTGTTGTCGAGACACCGCGCACACGCCCTCCCCTAGCCTTACAGAAGCGGCAGCGGCTGAGCTGACCTGACCTGACATGACCCTGACCATGACCTCGCACCTTGCTGCTGTCGAGACTACTCACACGCGTCCCCATCCCCCTCCACAGGAGTGGCAGCACTGATCGGCGGTGCCACAGGTACCGTGCTCGGTGGCTACCTGGTCAAGCGATTCCAGCTGCGCTGCGTCGGTATGATCAAGCTAATTGCCTGCTTCTCAGTCGTTTCGCTCCTCTCCACCTTCATGTACTTTGCCAGCTGTCCGGACGTGCCGTTCGCCGGCATCAACGTGCCCTACGGAAACGCGTGAGTTGGTTGAAAGGGACGAACGACTCCAGGAGAGCAGGGCGGGTGGCTTCGGGAGGAGATTGGGTGGCTCGGGAGAAGACTGGGTGTCTCGGGAGGAGACTGGGTGGCTAGGTAGGAGATTGGGTGGCTCGGAACGAGACTGGGTGGCTCGGTAGGAGATTGGGTGGCTCGGTAGGAGATTGGGTGGCTCGGGGGAGATGCGGTGCACCGGGAGACGATCGGTCAGCTGGGGATGAAATTAGACGGCTCCAGGAGGTGTTGTGGCTGTTGCAGCCCCTTCTCACATCTCTCATCGCCCATGCAGCGTAAGAGGATGGCTGGCGCGTTGGAGTGCATGACTACATATCGCTGCTATATGATCAACATGGTCGATGCGTCCTAAAGCCCAAATAACTAACTGACTACGTATCGCTGCATATTGTTGGATGATAGTTTTAGACTACATTTATTCATCCTCAATTTTTGATGAAAGAACTTGATTTGCCATACCAGCTTTTTCACATTGTCTGGTTTCCGTGCCGATTGCGTTCCTAACATATGAATTCCAATAACTATGCCGAAATGCAGAATTTAATCAGGGCTATGGCTGAAACATTTGGGCTTTTGCGTTGTGCAAGCAAATACAAGCGTAAGTAGCATGCTCGCAGTGAAAGATTTTAGATCTTCATTCTGCATCATGCCAGTTCACTGGCCCACAGTTTCAGTTCTGAAGATACGTTTCGCACGTTAGTGCAAATTTCCATTAAATATAGGTGGTAGTTTACAGTTACAGTGTTTTCAGGCAATGCCTTTTCTATTATCAACATAGCAGTCGGTAATGCTAATTTAGAACTCTGGGTGGTGATTGAGTAAACTGAGGCGGTGCTCACGCACCACCCATAAACACTATCACTCCATCCATGGCTTCACACTTAGTACGGAAAGCGAGCATGCATCTCCTGACATATGGCAGCCAAACGTTCTTCTCATGCTCACGATTGGAACGTGCGAAAGTAGCACCCACGCACACTCGCACACACTGGGCTAATCAGAGGCGCGCTGGCGCGCAAACGACATCACCCCGCTGGTGGCAGGCTTGCATGGGCATCGCCACGGCGGGGGACAGGAGGACGCGTCCCCCATGGGCACCTCTGACGACCTTGAACATGTGTTCAGCTTAGATCATCGCATTCGGTCAGTCGACATCCATCATGGCATACGAAAACTAGATTACCTGTGTGCATTCTGAGTGGAAACAAATCGTGAGAAACCACAATCCTATCAAAATCTGGTAGAAGGCTCTCCTACGTTTGACCCCACAGATTAGTGACCTGAAGTGACATCGCAAAAGATTGCCAAGATTGTGTAAGCTACAAAAATATCAGGACGCTGCGCACTCGCGATTTCTCATCATCACCGAAAGACCTGAGCATGGTGGCATCGGCCTTGCTCGCCTATGCGGGTGGTGACTAAGCAATGGGAAATGCAACTACTGAGAGGGGGGTGGCATGATTGCGGATTTGGCCGCGGTCCGCAGTCAACATACTACAACAGGCCTTGGTGCATTGGTGTTGCTTTATGAAGATAGTTGGGGGGGGGAGGGGTAAATGACGTTTGTGATGCCCAAAACTGCCCCGAAAGCCATTGGTATCTAGTGTACGTCCATGGGCCCAATGATTAAGCTTCAGCCTCATTAGTGGGGGGGGGGGGATTGATGATTGAGGGAGCCAGATCAATGATTGTGGGGCGAGTGGCCCCTTAGCATATACAAAGTTACATTCCTGCCCTGGTAGCCGCTCCAGCTGCCCCTCCTCCCACGGATGAGTCACTGTTCACAATTAATAGCATATTATAGTGAGCCATTTGAAGGCGTACCTCACACCGTTTGACCCTGGTGCCGCAAGTTGGTTTTTCTTCTGTCTGAAACAAGATAATTTGAATCGAATCGGAAATGATTATGAACTTAAACCATTAGACAAGGTTTCCAGTGGGAAGAAGCGAAAAATGGCGCTTCGCACGAGGCAAACAGGAGGGTGATTCCAGTGTTGTGACATTTGAGTGAGAGACAACGAGGCGTAAAGTGATATTACAATTATCGAAAATCGGAATCAGTCGAGCAAGAGGGTGGTAAATCCATATTTTGGGGAACGACTGTGCATGATGGTGATATAGACGAGAGATAGGTGCCCCGCTCGAGTGAATAAACTCATTCTTCTGCGCTTACCATGGCCATTAGTTGGCCTGTTTGTGCTCTGTCGGTGGCGAATGTGGTGTGCCGTACCTGTGGTCTGCCGCTGACCTGCCACTGACTGCTGACCTGCCCCGTTCCACGTTAGGTCGGCGGCCGACCCAGGTTGGTCGGCTGGCATCGATTCGGACGGACTCGACCACCAGTGCAATCTCGGCTGCGGCTGTGAACAGAGAGAGTTCGAACCCTTCTGCGGCACAGACGGGATCACCTACTACTCTCCCTGCCACGCTGGCTGCTCCAGTGCAAACGTCACGGTCAGTGGCGACGGCGCTGTCCAGTGATGTCGCGGTCAATGACAACGGCGCTGTCCAGTGATGTCGCGGTCAGTGACAACGGCGCTGTCCAGTGATGTCGCGGTCAGTGGCGACGGCGCTGTCCAGTGATGTCGCAGTCAGTGGCGATAGAGCTGCCCCTTGACTCCAAGGTGGATGGTGGTGGTGTTACGACAACGCGGTCGGCAGTGTAGCGGTGCTGGCCAGTGTCCAGCAACACGTGGTTAACGATAACACGACCAAGGGTGTAGCTTCGTGATCTTATCAGTATTCTTATCCTATCAGTCCTTCACTCGTGCTAACCGCTAAGTGCAAGGACGATCGTTCGTCTTACGTCTGTTCATAATGCCAATAATTCAAGCCTGAGGAATGTCCCATTCTTCGACTTACTTTCTGGTCATTCTCCACACCAAGCGCTGTGTTTGAACACTTCGCTGTTCCCGAGAAGTGTATCTTTACTCAGCCAGTGTTCACCGACCGACCTGGCTTTGGCACCGACTCTGAGAACCCACAACCGGCTCGGGACGTTCCGCACCGACTCTGAGAACCCACAACCGGCTCGGGACGTTCCGCACCGACTCTGAGAACCCACAACCGGCTCGGGACGTTCCGCATACATGTGTCACTGCTGTAGTGACAACAGTGACACAGGCACGCCCGTCACCCTCCACCCCGGAGCCAAGGCGAGTGGTGTGGTCGGGATCCGAAAACGTGTCGCTGCCCTTATTCTCCACTCCGGAGCGAAGGCGAGTGGCGTGATCACGGTCCGTATACGTGTCACTGTTGTCGCTGCCCCTCACCCCTCCCCCACCCCGGAAACACCGGAACCAAGACCAGAGGTGTAGTCGGTGGTCGCGCTGGACCTACCCTCGAAGTATAAAGTGCTTCACTCGGAATTGTGCTACATCCTGGCAGATGCAGTTAGCTCTCCACAGTGGCGACTTTCTCTCTGCAGAAAACGTTGGGACAAGCTTTTACAGGCTCTGTTGGTTGGTTATTGGTTTTACGACACGTCGACCGTTGATATAGCGTCGAAACTCTCAGCCATTGGTCGCGGGCGAAGAGTAGCGACAGGTGAGATTCGAACCCACAATCTCACATACCCCCTTTACACTCTGAAAACGTTAGAATTCCAACAGCCAAAACACTGGGCTGTGACAGAATGTTCAAGGACCAAAATGTAAAATGCAGCAGAATGTCCAAAACCTCCTCACGTCCCATTGGTCGCTCTGTTTTTTTTTTTGGGGTTTTTGAAGTTTGGGCATTCTATCGCACCCCAGGGTTCTTGGCTGTTGGCCTTTGTCGCGTAGCGGTATACCACAACAGAATGTTCCAGCTTTATGTTGTTCAAGCGTCACATGGCCCGAAATTTGTTTACTTTACCACATAAGCCAGCGAAGGATGTTTAGCTTGATCGACAAAGGCGTTCAACCGTCGCATTCTGATGCAATCTGTTTCAGAAGGAGGCTACAAACATAAGTTAACAGAAAGGAGTTTGGTTGGTCACCCATCCAGGCTGCAGAGGGCATGCTAGCCATTGTAGGATTTGCCCTTCAAGAGTTATGCCTTGGAGAATTGCCATAGGCACCTGGGTGGACTGCACCCCGACGGAAAGGAAGACACCCTTCTGGCGTCGCCATCTCCCCCCCCCCCAAAGTAATGTTGGATACGCCATTGCACACATAGGCGCATGAACGTTTACGAAAAGGGAGGACCATGGAAAAGAATGATGAGCGAGGAGGGAAAAGGTGGTCAGCATGATAATTGAGATACTAAAATTAAGAGGTTTTGCAATGGCGCTCTTTGTTTACATTTGGTTCCCTTTTCAAGAATTTGTCCCCTGGGAAAAAATTAACATGCAGAATGTGAATTTCTGAGGACCACAAGAAATACAGAAAGGAAATGCCATCTTGTAGGAGTTTGTGCCTTTTTTGCTCAGAATTTGCATTTCTAACAATGTCGATAAAGCTTACGCTCCCCCGTTGGTTTATGCGGAAAAGATGCAGATTTTGGACATTCTGACGTATTAACATTTAGACATTGGATGATACGTGAACATTCAGCTCTTGTGCGAATAGTTTGACATAATGACTTCTGTTTTTGTTTGCTGATCCTCCAGCATCACTTAAGCATAATGTGACTGATGCCGTCGTGGGGTGCCTAATAATGTGCCTGATGTCGCTGAGGTCGGGTTCAGTCACCTGACCCCGGTTATCTGTCCCATGCGATCTGACCCCGGTGACCTGACCTCGGTGACATGATCTGGGTGACCTGACCTCGGTGACCTGACCCGGATGTCCTAACCACGGTGCTCCGGTTGTAGGACGGAGCCGAGTGTCGCTGTGTCTCTGACGTTCCGGAGCCGAAGCCACGGCACCGTGGTCGCTGCAAGAGTGCGTGTTCGTACCTGCCCCTGATCGTGATTCTGCAGACGGTGGGCGCCTTTTCGCTGTTCGTTGGCACCTCTCCCAGCTCGACGGCTATTGTCAGGTACTTATCACCGAGCATGCGGCGTCACTGGTCGCGGCCACATATGCTGCGTCACGGCTCGCGGCGTCACTGGTCGCGGCCACATACGCTGCGTCAAGGCTCCGGTCGGGAAACCCCGACCATTTTCTCTGCACCTCGACCTTTGGCATACACCTGTCATGACACTGCCGCTTACTGCCTGGTACCGGTTGCTGGTGAATGGCGATGACCGCGTACTTTTATGTCACATCAGCGTCTCCGACATGCATGTGTTCGATTTGTGATGTTCAACCCTTATCCCCGACTTCTCTGAATTGATTTATCTCTAATGTTTCTCCTAATACTGACTCCAACTTCTCTGATGCTACTCCTAATGCTGATCCCGACTCCTAATGCTGGTACTGCTCCTAATGCTGACCCCGACTCCTCTGATATTACTTCTGATACTGACTTCGATTCCTGATACTGTTGATACTGACCTCGATTCATCTGAACTTCTGATGCTGACACCGATTCCTCTGATTCTGCTCCTGACAATGACCCATATTCCTCTGATATTGCTCCTAATACTGACTCCGACTCCTCGGATACTGCTCCTGATACTGGCTCCGATTCCTGACATTGGTCCTAATGCTGACCCCGATTCCTCTGATATTGCTCCTTATGCTGACCCCGATTCCTCTGACGCTGCCTCTGATGCTGATCACAGTCCTCTGATGTTGTCCTGATACCGACCACGACAATGTGCTAACGAACTAGGCGCTGATCGGCACTGATGATGCCGATGATCGCTTCCTCTGTTGCTGACCTCTAGCAGAGGCCAGCAATGCAGCAGAGGCTGCCGATCTCTTGACAGATTCTTCTGGAAAGATTCTGTGTCGTGATGCTTTCTGAATACTGTGGACGCGTTCAAGTATCTGATCAGTCTCCACCGTTGACAGAGATCCTTGTTGCTAGCCTCCGGCCTTTCACAGTGACCTCGTGTACCGACTGGAGCGCACGCCCTTGCTTGTGGCCACGATGTCAGTCACTGACCCTGCGCACGGCGTACAGGTCGGTGGCGCCCCGGCAGAGGTCACTGGCCATGGGCATCTCGACAACACTGCTGCGAGTGGTGGGCACCATCCCGGGCCCCATCATCTACGGATCGCTGATCGACAGGTCCTGCGTGCGCTGGCTCAGTCCCTGTAACGGCCCCGGCGCCTGTATCGTCTACGACAACTGGTGGATGAGCAGGTCGGTTGAGCTGGCTTACAAGTACTACGTTCACTGGGGAGACGAGCGATGGTCACGGGCCGAGATGATCGCGTATTAGGCTGTCTCGTATCAGCGTGGTACCTCATGCCACATGTATTTTAGGCTGTCTCGTATCAAAGTGGCACCTCATGCCACTTGTGTTTTAGGTTGTCTCGTGACAAAGTGGCAGCTCATGCCAACTGCGTTTTAGGCTGTCTGTTATCACAGTGGCACCTCATGTCACCCCGCCTCTTTCTGTAATCTGGTTTAGAAAGCTAATTAGAATGTACTCTTGCGTTCTAACATGTTGTAATGCGCTTGCAATTTTTTCAGGTATGTATTGCCACATGATTAACCTCGGTGTGCGGGAGTGAGGCTCCGTATATTTGACAAGTTAGCAGTAGATGGATGCCATTTTTCATTTGTCTATTTTGACTGCGCTGGATCACTTCCAATGATCCATTGGCTGAATCAATTTGTTTCTGCAATCATAATCATTTGGATTTGACATGACCTGGCAACAACCATGTAGTCTAACATTGTTGTTGTTTCAGGTATCTGCTTGGAGCTACAGTAATCTGGAAGATAGCATCAATTATTTTGTATAACCTGGCATGGATATTATACAAGGCACCTGAAGGTAGTGAAGAATACGCAATCGGAAAGATGAAGGATGGTGAGTGTTGGAACGGTAGAAGGAGTCCACTTGGCAGGAGCGATTCCGCTTGTACCATGATTAGGCTTCTGCTTCGCAGTTGAATGGGACTCCGACTAATTTACACTTTGTTCACATATATTCGCAGGATAGTCTGGATATGCCAGGTCATGATGCGTCGCCCTTTGTTCTAATGGAACGGATATACTGGATGGTGCAGCAATGTCTGGCCTTGGGAAATGTGCAAGTGCCAATATGTGGTAGAATGACATTAATGGCGCGGGGACGAGTGGTCTAGGGGTAAGATGCTCGTCTCACAATCGAAAGATTGTGGGTTCGAGTCTCACCTGTCGCAACTCTTCGCCCGCGACCAATCGGCGTGAGAGATTGGCGACGCGTGTCGTAAAACCAATAACCAAACCAACATTAATGGCGCGCATGATTATGATTGCCGATATTGGGAACTTCCGGCGTGGATGTCGGTCCTTCTCTGACCACTGTAAAAGCCAATTTGTGTCATCAGATTGCATGCTAATTCTGCCCAGGGCTTTTCGTTGCACTCAGCGTCGACGTGAGAACACCCGGCGTGAGATAGCCACAAATCTGCACATCAAACTAGCCCAGTGCGTCGTAAAATAACCCAAGGTTCTTCTTTGTCGGTTGAATCCATAAGGGAAAGATTGAATTCTGTGCCATGAGCTCTTCAGCACACGCACACCACATCATCCCCGTACTGAAGGAAAACAGAGGCAAAGTTATCATCCATTGTCTGTTCACGGCTTCAGACGGCACCGCAGCCGACGAGATGGATGGCGACCTGGCACCGCCTACCGGCGGCCTGGAGAACCCTGGATTCCAAGCCGAATAGATGGTGCTGCTGAGGCCTTCGATGCCGAGTAGACGTGCTGGAACAGATGGCGTTGCGAGGGCTTGGGACGTCGAAAACGTGAAGTTGCGAGGGCTGACTAAACTGTGGTTTGCAACTGTGATGAGTCTCGGCCAGAAGATGCTCCAGGAAAGATGGCGCTGATGATGGTGTGGTCGATCTCTATGTTCCGACGCACTGACTGGGTTTTACGCGCCACGGCGAGCTGATGTTTACGCGCTTGATTGGAGGTACCGATTTGTGTGTTTGCTGTGAAGCTCCCATGTGTTCTATTATGTACTCTTGGCTCATTGCTAGCACCTAGCCCTTTTTAAGTAGGTGACTAGTATGTGAAAGTGCCACCTGTTAGTTCGTAGGCAACATTTTACTTCAGTAGCCATGGCAGAACTATTGACTCCAAGTTGTGCCACGGAGTATATATTTATCGGAGTGGAATCTCTGCTGATTTAGCCTACCAGTCTGTGCGCATTGTCGCACACCCACAGTCCTTCAGTCGCAGACACTACTACTGTACAGAAGACAAACATCGCTCAACATTGTATGGTGCACTTTTGTGGAGTAAAAAACAAATTGCACTTTATATTCAATTTTATGAAGAAGTAACTGCGAACCATGTAGCCGATTGAAAAGAAGCATCACAGTTAGTGGTGTGATGACATTGAATGTTCAAACTAGAAGGCAAAGCGTCCATACTTCTCTTTCCATCGCTTCCCATTTGACCCAGAATGGTGGGACGTCGAGGGTACACCGGGCTCAATTTATGGGTTTGCGCGTCGGGAAGCAGGTAGTTAGACAACCCTACATATTTATAGTCGTCCGGTTTTGATAAGAAAATAATACTCTTAGGATATAGTATCTCATCTGCACATCAACTCCTCTTGCCAGGCTTGAACTCGGGCGGGAAAACTACATTAGAATCTACATTAATTTTAAATATTGACGACACTCAAAGCAACTTTGGGCCAAACGGAAGATTGCGGAGTGCAGGTCTTCTCAAAAGCATAGACATCGACACCTAATGCCTCACCCACAATCCATAAATATTGGGCAGGAAGCACTAGGGGCAGCGCGATTTTGACTTGTGACGGTAGCTTTTTTTAAGCCAAGTCTTCCCACATAGTTCACAGGGGCGCCGGCAAAGGGGACATGCCCCTTTATCGTCGAACAATGTAGCATAAGCTCAATGACCATGGCGCTGCATATAATGAATTCGCTTAAAAATCGTTCAGTCTTCCCTATCCTGGTGGCATGCGGGAAACTAGGCGACGCCAACCATAATGTCATAAGGATAATGTCAAAATAACGTCTCACAATTTTGTGTCTCATTCGCCACGTGATTTTCCGCCTTTTACGCTGATTCCATCGCTTCCAACAACGCATATCAGTGGCCCTCGCCGCACAGGACTGCTAAAATCTGAAACTGCTTTTGCCGCTAAATGGTGCAATCAAGCTGTCGCTCCTTAGTATGGGATTTCCGCGGAGTTTCCGCTCCGGTAGATCTATGCTCCGTGGTGTTGTCGTCGGACCACCGCTCGTATAACGTATGAACAAACACTGAGCCGTCCATCGTAACATCAATACGGTAGGTAGTGCTATGATTTACATTTGCTCAGGTAGAGCTGAACGATAGTGTTTGAGGCTTTTTTAGTGACCGACTGTGACGTTCCCGTGATCCCTCCCACTCAGGCCTCCGATCGAGCGATTGTCACCGGTTTTATCTTTCACCATAGATGAATATTGACCTTATGTTATTGCTTGCGAGACGAAAATTTGGCACGATTCGTTGATATTTGTCGTGTGAATGATACTTGTTATGTGAATGATCTTTTAAGCTGGGATTGAATGTGCCTGATAGGACTGAGTTGATTGTTCGTCGTCTAAGGAAACGTGCTTTTTATGCAAATATTGGATTCGTGCAATGCACATGGTGATTTGCAAAAATCACTAAACGACCACCGATCAACCGCCATGGACCAACGATCGATAGACAAACCGTCATGGACCAAAGATCGCTAGACCAACCAACATTGATTGCTCATGTTTCGTACCACGTTTCCATTATAGTTGTGAGATATCGAAGTAACTGCTGGAAATACACCATGTATTGATAAAAAAAACTCGGGCTTTGAATTATCAACGTCGTGGTCCTCAGGCGACTCCGTGTCCAGCTGTTATGGATTTATTATCTTTCCTCGCTTGCCACCGAAACATGATGGCGCATGTCAGCGGCCAAAATGTGTGCAATGGAGCACAATAACTTGCAACAGCACCCAAGGTCTGCACGATTGGACGTTGACGCTATGCAGTCTTATTTGATATAATTTAGTGCAGAGCAGTTTCCGTCAGATGAAGTACCCAAGGTGGCTGTGTGTAGCACAATCGTTCTGGGATATGATCAACAACATAAAACAATGACATTTGGTAGAAATGTATTTTGCGAATTAAAATCGCATGCCTTCCAGTAATGGCAATACGAAATAGGTGAACGAGTAAGTAATGCATCGGGATAAGACGGCTCAATCGACATATGAAAATGGGCGGAGTGTTTGCAGACTGTCCATGGAACTGTGCGACTTAGGCCAGACGACACTGGAATTGACGGGAGCCGCAGCGAGCTCACATTTCCCCAGCTCAGGTGCAACATCACTGATGCCCTGATGCCATTCGTGCCACGGTCGTACATCCGTGCAGAAACGTTTCGCGGCAAACGAATCGAACCGCCCGTCGATCGCTTCGCATCCGCAACGTTCCCGCCAGCGTGTTAGTTGACGTTCCCATGACGCTGCGGGACCGGCCTCCTCATATGACCAGTGTGCTGGAGAGGGGGTCGTCGACAGCGGTGACGCCGCTTTCCTGCCCCACGCTTTGTCCCTGCTCTGTCGCCGAAGGTGCTCCGACTGTGGCGGCGTCTACCTGCACCGGCCCACGCGCCAGCTCGCCTGCAGTGTCGGTCGGCCGCATCACGATACCGGCGGCCTTGACGGTCCGCCGGTCGGCCGCCTCCTCCCGCGTCACCCGCCTGACCTGCTCCACCTCCCTGACCTCTGGCGCACCGACTCGAACCGGCCGCCGGCCCAGCAGCTGGTCCCGCATTGTAGCCAGCTGACTGAAGAGTCGCTCGTTCTGCCGCTGCTGCTCCAGCGCCTTGTGCATCACGTGGTGGACGTTGCTGTTGACGGTGTCCATCTCCTGCAAAATCGTCGTCCGTGCTCAACACTGATGTGCATTCAACACAGATGTGGTGAACTTGTCTCCTAAAAGGAAAGGACTGTGTGAATGCACCGCCAAGCCGTATTATCGTCCGAAACGTGTGCAAGGCAAGCTCCCCGATATCTTCGTAACGTTTCGGGAACATCCGAGTAGAGTGCCTAAATTAACAGCCGGTCCCGACAAGGTGTGGGTTCGAATCCCCGAGGCTGCTCGTTAGTTAGCTCAGTGGAGACAGGGCGTTGCGTGCTGGACTGGCAGTGGTGACAAAGTGATGCTTTCGTCGAAATATGCCATTTGACCGATATGTGGTACGCTGAATTTCGACCCATACGTCAAGGGTCAGATGAGGTGGAAGTGTTCACCTCGTTTTGGAAACTTGTATGTGTTCGAAAGCAATATTTTGGAACATGAATGTAAAAATGGTCGCTACATTCAATTGCAGCGTCAAAATTACAGCCAGAAACATACATTGCTTTGAATTACATTGCTATTACATTACAAATTACATTGCTCTGACGAGAAACAATAAATACGAATCATTATTATACCATGATATATTCCTCAATAGTGGGAAAAAAACGATAAAACAGTTGCTTTACATTTAGTACCCTGAGCATAGCCCTGCCTGAAACTAAACAACAACGGCTCACCCCATGGTAAGATTTTTAACTAATTCTTTAGAAGTCAGAAATTGTACGATGGAGTGAGCTGCTTTGTTTGGTTAGAGGAAGTGTTCTACCCGGATTTCCACCAAATGAAAAGGAACTCTTTTAGATTCTTTTAGTCGGAAAGCCATCGCATAATATAAAATTGACTCCAGAGTAATTCATAAATCGGAAAAGATCATCTCCGGCTCACTGGCGGCTTCAGGGAAGGGGGAGGGGGAAACTAAAGGCATGTCCCCCTCATGAAGATGTGATACCCCTCCGACTGGAAAAAGGCACCCATCCATGACGCTCCAGTGCACCTCCCCCTCAAAACATGTCCCTCAAAATCAGTGGCGACCTTCTATAAAAATGGTGTCCTCCAGGCAAGTCATGGATCCAAATTTCCCCCCTCCCCTCACCCGATCCAAATCCCTGGACTTGCCGATGCTCAGACTAAGTCAGGCCAATGGTCTCAAAGAATCCTGCTTACCCATGTAAGCAGGTTAGCTGAGTTGTCGATCAACCGATCATGCCCAGCATTGGCCATTGGGGTGGGGCAGGGCGATACAAAAGGATACTTGCCGATAATCCACGACATCGACAGAAAATGGCCGACCATATTCGCTATTGTGACGTCATACATCAATAACCTGCCGAGACATCGCAAAATGTCTTGCACCGAAAGGTAGGCAAAGGGGACTCTCTCACGTACACCAAGCGGCTGCGTGGAAATACGCGCAATTTCCCCGTAGTCTAGGAAGAAGACTTAGGTGTTGCATCAATCATCATCCCCTACACGGGCGAGGAATGTTGCATATAGTGTTCATCTCAGGCAAATGGAGAGATTAAGATTACGACCCTTCATGTCGACTACACAATGATTATTTTTCCAAACTAAAATTCATCTCTCACCCATTCAGAGCATTGTATTCCGCAACAACATTTCCAGCCTACCAGGGCCAGTTCGTAGATCTCGGGGAACACAACAACCAAAATACTGCTAAATATTGCTACGGATAAAACCGCTAGGACATGACTTCTACTGAGAGCACTTCCATATACTTCACTGTGACGCAACAAGGCATATGTTGCAAACATGCTCACTGGCGGATCTAGCCCACCGGTTTGGGGGGGAGGCAACTTTCGGTTTTCGGCGTCAGCCCCCTCCCCATCCCCCAGTGGCGTACTTAGGAATTGTATCAGGGGAGGGGTCGAACGGATTTGGAGGGTGCCCATTCTTCCACTATTTTTGGTTAAAAGCATCGGATTTCTTCCACTATTTGTCAAAGGGGCCAATTTTTTACAATAATAATTAACGACAACATAATTTCCTGTGTAGAGGCCCCAGCCTACCTCCACCGTTTCTAAGTTACCGGATTTTTGTTCTTGTTTACCAAAACGTTCACGTTCACGTTCAACGTCTTGTACCACGTCAACGTTCGTGCACGTGTACACACTGGCAGATCCGATTTTGTCAACTTTTGCTGTAAGCAGAACTTGAGCAGCATGGAACCCTCGATGTGTGTCAGAATGTACAATGCTACCATATTGGCTTCCAAACAATTATACAAAATACCTTTCAAATCGGAGATTCTCTCGTCCAGACGCTATTTTTTAACCTCGGCAAAGGTTACTGTATTTTAATTTAGTTTACTTCTGTTGGTTTCGGGGGGGGAGAGGCAAAAGACACTATGCCCTTTTAAGCGCTTCAGGGGGGGGGGGGGCATGGCCGGAATGGCCCCTCCCTGGATCCGCTAGTGAACATGCTTACATTGCAACATTCCTTGCCACAGTTAACGCAGACTCGAAGAATGCACAGTGCTGCACGGGGCACAGCTAAACCTTGTCATCAGCGCACCTGACGGAAGCCATCGGCAATTTAAAGTATGTACAGCATTCGGAACGAAACGGTAGTATCCTACGGCAAGGGTGTCACTTTGCATACCCTAAGGGGGGGGGGGGGGTCACTAGCCCCTGAATGATTGATTTGGCGTCCACAATCATTGATTCCCCACCCCACCCCCGATCAGGTTGAAGCTTAACCATTCGGCCTACGGGCGTAAGCCAGATACAAATGGTTCTCGGGGTAGTTTTGGCGATCAAAAAGGTCATTTGGCTTCCTCCAGCCAACTTCGCGAAGTACCACCCATGTCCTACCACGATGTGTGCGGGAAGTCGTCACAGCTCCAAATAATAACGATATTTGTTGCTACACATTAAGAGGAGGCATGCGGGTGACCAGGACGAGTGCGCTGTTATCACTGACCGTCCACATGTCCTGAAGCTGTTCGTCCACCGTCTGAAACATTTCGGCAAACGCCACCATCTTCCCGCTGGTGCCGGTGACCATGATCTGTAGTGATGTCACATGATCCTGTAAATATCCGGGTGGATTCAGCATAACGTCACACCCGACATGGCGTTATTGATGCCCTGTTCAACGCAAAGTGCTGGCCGAAATTTAGCATCGAGGCGGCTTTGACACCAATGTCGATCTCGCTGACTTACTTGCTCCATGCCACGTCCCAGACTGCTTGCATGCATGTGAACGTGAGGCTTCCTGAATGGAAGTTCGTCACCGCTGGTGGATCTAGGGGAGCGCTACGGGACCATGCCCCCAAACGGCCGGTTGGTTTCCGAACTTTTGCACGGAAATGACATTTTCTCTAAATCTAAAAACGCTATATTAGGCAAAGGATGTCCTAAACGGCCCAACCGAATGTTAGCTGTTGAAATCTGAAGTTTTGTTTTGAAAATCGGAGAAATAGCTTTCTTCCCACCCTAAAATTCGACGAAAACCAGCCTTCTGAATCCGCCACTGTTCGTCACGGTATTTGCTTTTGACTAATACTGAATGAAAATAGCAAGGGTGTCTAGTTGCATGCATTTGAGGAGCCTTTGCTCCTGCCCCCACCATTTGTTGGCTTGGCCCCACCGATAATGTCAATTTGCAGCATGGGTCCCTACGGGCACCACCCGAATCGATTTTCGCCCACCGCCTTCATATATGGGGATTCCAATGATTTTCAGAAATGTACGTCCCTACGTAACATCATGGCAAGCTACTGACCGCTTGCAGCCATAGTGACAACCGCCGACCAGCAATATACAACTGATGGCCAGCTTCAGAACCTGATGCTCAGCTAATGACAGCTGATGGACAGCTTAAGACAACTTATGGCCAGCTTAGAACCTGATGCTCAGCTAATGACAGCTGATGGCCAGCTCAAGACAACTGATGGCCAGCTTCAGAACCTGATGCCCAGCTAATGACAGCTGATGGACAGCTTAAGACAACTGATGGCCAGCTTAAGACAACTGATGGCCAGCGCAAGACACATGATACCAAGCTGACGATACCTGATGGCCAGCCAACAGCAACTGATGACCAACTAAGCAGCAATTGATGACCAACTAACAGCATTTGATGACTAGCTAATGACTGACGATCAGCTAATAGCAACCAAGGTCCACCTAACCACACACACTTCCTGCTGTGGACCTGGCCTGACCGCGATATGCTGCTCTGGGGGAGTAGCACCAGCGGATCGGTGTCGGCTGCTGACCTGAAGACGGGCCATGTCGGCCCTCGCGTCGGTCAAGCTGCGGTCGGTGTTGGTCAACTTGCCGCCCAGACTGGCTACCCTGGCCGCCACCTGGTTCAGGCCGGAGGACGCCCGCTCCAGGCCCACTATCAGCGCCGGCAGCATCTGACCTGGCCGCAGCGACATTGCCACAGCCCGGGTCACACGACGCCGGCCATTATCACCCGGCTGATGTTGCAGTTGTGCAAAATCAATCCGAAGGATCAAGGAAAGGACATGCAGCTGTTTGAAAAGTGACATAATCATAAGTGACAGAAGCAATATCCACATACTCGCATGCTACTCACTGCCTACCCTGAACTACAGCCATATTATGTTGTTTAACGCTCACAGTGCAGGTGGTGAGGGTCTCTTGGACCCGCCCATGGTATTTTCTGAGATAACTCCTGAACCGCTCACGCTATCGCTTTCTAATTTGGCACCGTCTAACTTGGCCCACCGTCCGGCAATTCATGGCCGTACATTGTCGCAAACACTGGTTTCTAATTTAGCCACCGTCCGATAACTCATAGTTGCACATTGTCTCAAAAACTGTTTTCAAATCTAAGGTTAGCGCAGCTGGGGCGGGACAAAGTCAGATCACACCCTTGTGTTAGTGAGGTTCTTATATTTGCATTGAAACATTTTTCATAAAAGTTAATCTGGGGAGGTTTCAAACTGTTGACCTGCATTTCGAGGGTCGAACATTATCCCGCACTGCCAGGGTGAATATTAAGATCGCAGGATCGAGCATACTTCGAAACCTAGTCCGCATCCGTGTCAGGAACCAACGCATAGCTTGCATCTTCCGCACGACTAGCTGCGATGCCAGTAGCATCGCTCACCTTCTCTGGTGAGTGTCGACGTCAGGTTCGAGAGGGAGGAGCTGCCGGTGCTGCTGCCGCCACCAAATTCCTTCTCCAACCGTGCCTGCGGCGCCGCCATACTCGGCACCGACGACCGCTTCCTCCTGCTCAGGCAAGGGGCGACCACACGGCTGGACGCGCCTGCTGCCCTCTGTTGGTAGATGTTGACACTGGAATTTGCGCAGGGTGCCCCGGCGGGACTGGTGGAGCGGCAGGCGGCCAGCGTCGCTATCTCGGGCATGGTCGTGTTGAGGCGCTGGGCCACGGAGCGGTGGGTCGACTTCTCGGAGCCGTCAGACTCATCGCTTGAGCTGTACTCGTAGACGAGGTCGCGACAGGAGGAGACTGCTAGGTGCCTGCGAGAGCCGTACTTTCAGTCAGAGTCTTGAATTGTGACGTCGCACAGACGATTTTGGCCTGATTCGGTGACCCCTTTGGACCACCGAAAGTGGCAACATTCCAAATTCTGGGCGCTACTCCTTAGAACGGGTGCGCCTTCTTGGGCCAAACGAGCACCCGTCATGAGAATGCAAACACATTTTTCACAACACAGTACAATAATTGGCTCAGCATGGCCAGAATAGCCATTGGTGCAGCTTGATAAAGCAAAATGGGCGTACCGTCTGTCATATTCGACACACCTTTGTCACATATCATTGCTTGCAGAAAATTATCTGGTTCATATAGAGAAAACGTCTGTCTAATGCATCATGCACGAAAAAAGCAATGATTTCCAAATTATGACTCCAAAGGCCAAGCTTGTGCGGCCCAAATCATGTTAGCAAAACAAATCTTATGAATTACCTGGCAGATGTAAGGAGAGGCCAAGGAATTTAAATACGAAGCATTTGTATGGTGGGCTGGGCACCATCTCCCAGGGGGAGGGCCACCAAGTAAGGCAATTAATGTGATGAAATCGGACCTCACCAAGAGGCCCAGATTTTCCACCGAGGTGACATTGGCTGAAAAGAGAGGAAGAGAAGAGGCTGCAGTTGACAGTTCATGGTGAAGGCCATTCTGGAAGCATACCTTTAGCGACATCCTCTGGATCTCATGGCATGCTTTACGAAATTATTACCTGGGAGACAACGATGACACAATATGCCAAGAGTGAAGAATTTAGTCGGGATTTGTGAATTTAATGCTAAAATTGTCAAATTTTTCGATGACTGGAGGAATTTTCGTTACTAGTTAGCATGCCAGCATAGGCTCACCTGAGTTCACGGCTGGGCCCATGCTACCCTGGTGACATAGTCGTAACGTCAGCTTAAAATACCGCAAACAAGCTCACTTTGAGTCAATTTTGGTAGTGATGCCAAACCAAGTGTGTTGTGCAATGATTTCCTTTGAATCATTGGAAGTACTGACGAAATGACCAGAAAAATCATGCGCATATGCTCTGGCCGTACCTATACATAACCTAAATGTCAGAATGCAGCGCTTAACTCTAAAGATGTTTCCTTGTAAGAAGCAAAGCATCTCGAAAGAGTAAACAGTTTTAGTGAGCTCACCAAAGGGGTGCAACGCCCCTCCCCTTGGTCGCGCAAGAGGGGGGGAGAGGGCAGCTCCTCAAAGCCCCATCCGTTTCTCCGCCCCTGCAACGGCGTACATTGAATGCTCATTCAAGGAAACTATTAGTGTTGCATTGTCAGAGCCAAACACATAGGTGCTTCCATCAATGAAGAAGGCTTGATAATTGAATGCACATGCATGTAGAAACGGGAGGGGCCAGTGGGGTCATGACCCCACCACTTTTCGAGGTGGTGAGCCAGCAGGCAATCTTAAGTGTCCCATCCAATTTTTCAGAATAAAATTTGCGCTTAGCATACTTCTGAGCAGTGGCGCAGCCAGAATTGTCTTAAATGGGATTTTCTGCATGTTTTGGGCCGGACTGACCAAAAAACATAACATGGACAACGCTTTCGACGCACTTCGCACGCCAACGGCGTTTTCTTTTTTAAATAAGCGAAATAGATCTAAAAAATAGACTGTTATGAGCGCACAAAGCTCGCCGAAAATTTCTGGTTTCGCGTGGTGAAATTCTCACCAATTTCTGCTTGATCCACTGCAATTTTGGTCGATAAGGAAGGGGCGGTTCCCTTGGTTGCGCCTCTGTAGGGGCACGCACTCCTCTAAAGGTATGCAAAGCGACACCTGTGCTGAGTGGACAGTGGGCAAAATGGGCGCCGCCTGGTGCGAAAGGGGAACTACCAAGCGAGCGTTGGGCGTCACCGCATACTTTGGATAGGGGGAGAGGAATGAGAAAGGTTTGGGGTTTTTGTCATGCAACGCCATCGACGAAGCGCTAAAAGTTTGCGAAATTGGTGCAGGGGGAGGAATGAGTCCTGCGACGCCCATGCAAGAGAGTGCAATGGGAGCCCTGGATGGAGGGCAAGCCCATCCTTTTGCACGCCGAGCCATTGCAAGAATAATCTTCTATTACCTTGAACTTCCATTACCTTGATTGAACCTCAATCTGTCCTAAAATAACTTTGTGTGCCGACCTAACCATTTCCATTAACGACACCTCTGCGGGTCCTGCCACTCAGGGATAACTACTGTGCCCATTCGGTGGCTCTGCAATCCTCTGGTCTACTCGGTTCGCTCTACTCCGTTCACTTCGTGGCTCCTCACTGTATCCACTCGGTTTGTTCCACTCCGTCCAGTCCGTGGCCCCCCACTCTAACTCGCTCGGCGATGCTGACTCAGAGCATTACATCATTTCCGCGTGACGCCACCGGTCCAAATTCCGCTGACTTCGAGCTAAGCAACGAAATTAGCTTCATCACATCACTTATACTATTGGATTTCCGATTCTAGCTGGCTATTTCAATGCCGATGTGAGCTATGGTAGTCGATAATGCCCGAAGGCGACGGCGGACTTTGGAGTGAGCCGCGGGTTGGCCGAAGCGTCTGGACCAAGAGGGCGGAACAGGGGGAGGGGACAGAGCAGAGCTACCCCCATCCAAAATGTTGGAGGCACAAGCACACGTTTCTTCCCTCACCCCACAAAAACTACGATGGTTCAGAGGGCCTGCGAACATTTGGAGGAAGTGACAACACTTAGAGAAATGAGGAACCCCTTTGTCCTCATTTCTCACGCTTCGGCCGACACGCCGCTCACTCCGAAGTCCACCACCGCCTTCGAGCGCGGTAGCTTGAAGCTGAAGGGGCCATTTTAATTTGGAGGACTGTTTGAAGCCGGAGGGCCCTGGTAGCTTATGTATGTGTCCCTCTGAACTCGATGGATGAGTCCCGGGAGTTCCCGAGGTTGACTGGAAACAGGAGTGGTCTCTGGGAGCTAGAAGGTCTGGCCGGGAAGCTAGAAGCCAAACGATTAAGGTCTGGCTTGAAACAGGAGAGCCCCTTGATGTTGGAGGGATCCCTTGAAGCCAAAAGGCCTTGATAGCTCATGTCTGGGCTCTTTTGAGCTCGATGTAGAAGTTTCGAGAGTTTTTTAGATCCGGCTGGGACGACCTAAACACGACACGACGGGCCCCTGACGCTGGAGGAATCCCTTGAAGCTGGAAGGCCACTTCAATGTGAATAAATCCAGTGAAGCTGGAGGGGCCCCTCGATGTTGCTTTAAATGTTAAGTTCGTATTACTGGCTTTGAAGACCGTGCCCCTTTACTCACGACTCTCCTCTTCATTTCCTTTACCCGGATAACTGATCAGTTGCTGCATAGCCTTCAATGATAAGTGAGAACTCTGCGTAATTGTGATACCTCCCGCGACGAATGTCTTGTTAATTTTCCGAATGACACAGGTACAAGTGCGAGACAATATATAGTCACTGGAAAAGGAGGTAAAGTCCCCATATAAAAAGGGTTATAATACCACCGCACGATAAATTGGCATCAGACCGAAACTGATTTTTCTGCTTTTTAAGACATGCATTCTTCCATTTTTCCAATATGAAGGAACCGCAGAATTAACCACACTACACCTATCACTATCAAAATGATGATTATGTTTTTGCATTCCGTTTTGGAACAATGCTTGGTATGATGATGATGATGGCTCATGTACCTACTTGATTTGCCTTGGGTACAACTGCTGTTTCGAACGCTTAGAAGCGTACGTTATCTGATTAAGACGTAATCGTTATGCAGGCGTTATTCGGTTGCCGATTAAGACCCTATTCAATTTGAAGATATTGTTTTTGCTTGGTGGTCTGGGGAACTTCTTGTACCTCAAGTACCGTTCTCGAGTACCGTTTTTTAAGACGAAACATTCCTTTCTTCTAATACAATTGAAATAATTGTCATTTTAGTGCTCCTTAGTGTTAGTTTGAACGTTATTATCACCTCTTATCTTGTTGCAGAAAAGGCTCAAGGTGCATCATGGAAGTTGGGATGAACGCTTCCTATTTGGGTGTGCACTTGCACATCCAAAATATAAGGGCCCATCCCTTGATAAACCCTAATTCGGAACAAACGCACAGTTGTAGGTGAAAAGCTAATTTTTGGTAGCCTACTCCATGCTCCTCTACGAAAGCACCACTCTCACCGACATTTTTTAACCCCCTTGACGGAGATCGCTCCGCCACGCCCACAGTGGGCCCCCTACACAGTTGTCAGGTTTCTACAGCCTACAACAGTTGCGCTGATGTAGACCTCAGAGGACTCCCGCAGCTCATAACGTTCATGAGACCACTTAAGCGGATTTAGAGAGCAATGTTCGAGTTCTTGTGGCTTTCAATTTTCGAAGGAAGTGAGGGAGGCCTTCGTTGAGGGAGACCCTTTTCCTGATCCTTTCCCTAATTCCCTTGGATTTCGACGTTCCGCCGCCTATGTCCTGGGATTCAGCCCCCGCACAGCCTGGGTCCTGCTTAGGGTCAAACCTGGGCCAGCCCGGATTCCTGTCCAGGGTCCTGCCCGGGTCCTGTGCTGGGGTCCAGCGGGACTGCTGGGGTCATGTCACGACAGGCATAACACGTGTCCAGACGTTTTCCAATGGCGGAACGAACGACGCCGCAGAGTCGATTAGAGCGGCGCTAGAATTAATCAAGATTTGGCGATTGCGGCCGTCGCCGTCGATGCTGCCCACCGGCTGGTCGATCAGACCTGAAATTCGCGGCCAATTTTAAATTGGTCTAAATTGGTGAGCCTGTTGCGTCCGCAACAGGCTTCAGTCTTTCTCTAGACGGACGTGACACATCACGACACCTTTTCAGGACCTCAGGACCGATCCGTGGCAACCAGAATTGGTTGCAAAGAGGTGGGAATCCACAGAAAGGGAGCCAAAATAGGGGCGTTGAAAATGTCACAGTCGTGCGCCTGTTCCTGAGTGACGTGGCCACCGTCTGCTGAGTGCTCGGGTGGGTGGATGGGGCGCCTGCTCGAGAGTGACGTGGCCACCGTCTGCTGAGTGCTCGGGTGGGTGGATGGGGCGCCTGCTCGAGAGTGACGTGGCCACCGTCTGCTGTGTGCTCGGGTGGGTGGGTGGGGCGCCTGCTCGAGAGTGACGTGGCCACCATCTGCTGAGTGCTCGGGTGGGTGGGTGGGGCGCCTGCTCCAGAGTGACGTGGCCACCGTCTGCTGAGTGCTCGGGTGGGTGGGTTGGGGCGCCTGCTCCGGAGTGACGTGGCCACCGTCTGCTGAGTGCTCGGGTGGGTGGATGGGGCGCCTGCTCGAGAGTGACGTGGCCACCGTCTGCTGAGTGCTCGGGTGGGTGGATGGGGCGCCTGCTCGAGAGTGACGTGGCCACCGTCTGCTGAGTGCTCGGGTGGGTGGGTGGGGCGCCTGCTCGAGAGTGACGTGGCCACCGTCTGCTGAGTGCTCGGGTGGGTGGGTGGGGCGCCTGCTCGAGAGTGACGTGGCCACCGTCTGCTGAGTGCTCGGGTGGGTGGGTGGGGCGCCTGCTCCAGAGTGACGTGGCCACCGTCTGCTGAGTGCTCGGGTGGGTGGGTGGGGCGCCTGCTCCGGAGTGACGTGGCCACCGTCTGCTGAGTGCTCCGGTGGGTGGGTGGGGCGCCTGCTCCGGAGTGACGTGGCCACCGTCTGCTGAGTGCTCGGGTGGGTGGGTGGGGCGCCTGCTCCAGAGTGACGTGGCCACCGTCTGCTGAGTGCTCGGGTGGGTGGGTGGGGCGCCTGCTCGAGAGTGACGTGGCCACCGTCTGCTGAGTGCTCGGGTGAGTGGGTGGGGCGGGCGGGCGGGGGGGGGTGCTTCAATGTCCACCGACCGACAACGTAACACAGCTCGGGAACTTACGTCAGCCAATCTAGCCCACTTGTGTGGATGTGTTCGTCGAGGGCCCTCAGGAGCCGCACGGGCGGGTAGTCGGCACGACAGGGATGCAACTCTGAATTGCCATTCTGGTGAGTGCCCTGATGTTCAACTACATAGACACCTATTGACGCAGCATACACTTATCCCACTCATAGTCTTCTTCTCCGTTTTTTTTCTTTCACGGACACATTCACACACAGCGCATGGAGACGGAGAGCGAGTAGAGCACGTTACATTAGCAGTGGAGTTACCGGGAGAAGGTCGAAGAGCCAATCAGAAGTGCAGAAGTGCGGGTGCAGATTTTCGTGCCCAACACGTCGGCCAGGGGACCTTGCAAATCGGCCCGGGGACCCTTCGCGTCGACCCGGAGGACCCTCGCAACGCACGCCTGGAAGGGTCAAGAAGTGTAGGAGACGCAATCACGCGTGCCGCACGAGAAAAAGAAGCAAAGTGCCTGCAACACGCCAGCCGACACTTGGCACGACGCCAGAAGCCGGCCGAATACCACAGGCTCTCGGCATAGAATGGGAACGCCTGCACAAACGCCCCGTCACCCAAGTAAAGGCGCCTATTTTGAAGCAGAGCGGGCGAGGGTTCCGTCCAAAGACGTGATCAGACTCCATCTGGCCTGCTGGCTAGCGCCTTCCCCTCCATTCCTGATACAGCGGCGGCAGCGGCGGTGACGCTGTTCGTTCGTTGGACGAAACGAAGCTCTGTCAGCAAGCTCTCCGCAATATTATCTGTGTTGGACAGCCGCCGTCCGGCGGCTGCGACCAGCTAGGTCTGCCCTGTCTCAACTATTTCTTTATCCTTTACTTTTTCTGTCAACAACATTCGCTAGGGAGGGGAGGAAGGGAAACTACGCCTCCGGACTCGTGGCAATGCAGGGCGGAACCGGATTGCTGTGCTGACAGGTCGTAGCATGTGAAGTGCTGGAGGATAATCTCCACTAAAACGACTGGAAAATGAAGGCCCCCACTTAAATTTGGAAGGCAAAAATATTGGGGCTCCTAAAAGTGTGGCCGAATTCCGAAGATTTACTAAGGAGCAGGTATAGTCCTCGCGAAAGAACTGACCACCCCGACACGAACGTCTGGCTGCGTGCCCGGCTGTTGGGAGTTGGCAGTTGTCATTGACACCGTGTGATATATGAGCCGATGTGGAGGATTCTGACCACAAGGGGGAGGGGAGGGGTGGCGGGTGGCAGATATGATGACCTGCCTTCACGCCCAAGGGGATGGATGAATGTCCTGGTTGGCCACAATCTGGAACCGCCAGCGGGCCTAATGCTTAGTTGGGTGTGGCAAATGATGACACGCATGGTTCACATGGAATGATGGGAAAATGGGAAGCATATACAGCCTAAATTGTTCGCAAGGATAATCATGTAAAGATATAGAGGCTACAACTTCGCATCGATCCCGTATATCTGGGTCAGCAGCAAAATACTTAATTCCAGAAAGAGCTGAGAAGTGGTTGCGAACACCTAGAGATACATTAAAAAAACCTCGAAGTATCAAGCAGGAATGCCAGGATATATATATATATATATATATATATATATATATATATATATATATATATACACATATATATAGAGGGACTGATTGTCACATGAGCTGGGCTAAAATCAATGACACCCGTGCAAGGGTCTAAACAGGGACGGATACCACACTTTTGATAGGGGCCGGCACTTGCGTCTGGAGGGACGCCGCTGAATTGGGGAAGGAGGGGACTTTTAGGCAGGAGGTGAACTCGGTCGTTCTGCATGGGCACCTTTTGTACTCAGATGGGCATCTTAGAGTGAAAAATTAAAGGTGCTCTCGAGCGCCCTGAAGGGAAGCCTTTTTTTCCAGTTCGAGGGGCACCGCATCTCCATGGGGAAGAAGGCACATGCATCCAGTTGCCCTCTCCCCTGGATTCGCAAATGATCACAGGATGTCACGTTGCTAATGGCAGGGTTGTTCTAAGCATAGTGTGTTGCCAAGGCATACACCGAAAAGTATACGGTATTCCACCCATTCAGTACACGCACTAATTCCGACTATCCATAACCAGCGTCAGCAAGACAAATTGTATTAATCTGTCTAGAGAAAGCACGTCAGCGAAAGCGATCTCCAGGATAGGGATGCACACCTTCATCCTTTCCACATGCCGGTTTGTCGGTCCCCATAGTAGCATTAATGGCGATCGAGCGGCAGCACTGGATGGATGGATAGTACCTCAACGTTAAGTGTTTCCCAGACTGCCGTCTGTGAGATCGGCGGGCCATTGGCTTTCGCGGCGACAGCAGTACTCTTTTTTCTCAAATCGTAGAAAAGAACGGTTTGATTTAAGTCACCTTTTATACTAACTACTGTTAACTGAGCTAAGTTTTGTGTTGATCCCGCATTGCATTGTGCTTTCTATTTATTTTATTTGTATTACCGGGAATAAAATACATGATTTCAATGAAATGTTCAGTAAGTCTCCAAAGGGAATATAGCCTTGCTTCGGACAGCTGAGAGACAACGATCTATAATGAGCCATCGATTCCTGCAGCACGACCAGATTGGTGTGCAGTCTGTGCCAATGACGGCAGCTCTCGGTCAGCGCGGCAGTGACAGCACCGTGTGCCAGGCTTCCTCTGTTCTGGAGCCCGTGCCGTTGACTCTGTGCCTGAGACGAGTGGCCGAGTCGCAACATTCCAATGCCACATTCTGCACCCACATATTCCCCTCCATGTGCAGGCGAGCGCGTCGCCCGATCGGCGCCGTCAGGTCAGACCAGGTCAGGCTGGTCGGTCGGATAATGGCGCCAATCGGGCAGCCGTCGGCAGCGGAATATCGACCCGGGAAATGGCGGGCGCGGGCAGGCCGAATCGCGCCGGCCGGCTTTATTCTCGGACCAGGCGGCGGCGGCCGACGCCGTTCGCCGCCCAAATTGTATCGGACTCCACTATCGGTCCAATGCAGCCCGGCCGACGGCTCTCGGGCAGAGCAAGTGGGCTCGCTGACGATATCCCGCGATTCGGCAGGCCGCCGACGCTGGCGAACTGTCCGCTCCGCCAGAAGCGCATCAGCAGCGAGCTGGGCTGGTGGCTGGGATATCGTCAGCGAGCTCGACTGGGGGCTGATATATCGTCAGCGAGCTCGGTTGGTGGCTGATATCGTCAGCGAGCTCGGCTGGGAGCTGATATCGTCAGCGAGCTAGGCTGGTGGCTGGTATATCGTCAGAGTCAGCTCGGCTCGTGACTGGTATCGTCAGCGAGCTCGGCTGGTGGCTGGGATATCGTCAGCGAGCTCGTCTGGTGGCTGACATATCGTAAGCGAGCTCGGGTGTTGGCTGGTATCGTCAGTGAGCTCGGTTGGTGGCTGATATCGTCAGCGAGCTCGGCTGGTGTCTGGTATCGTCAGTGAGCTCGACTGGGGGCTGATATCGTCAGCGAGCTCGTCTGGTGGCTGGCACCGTCAGCGAGCTCGTCTGGTGGCTGATATGTCGTCAGCGAGCTCGGGTGGTGGCTGATATCGTCAGCGAGCTCGGCTGGTGGCTGACATATCGTCAGTGAGCTCAGCTGGTGGCTGGTATCGTCAGCGAGCTCGGTTGGTGTCTGGTATATCGTCAGCGAGCTCGGCTGGTGGCTGGCACCGTCAGCGAGCTCGTCTGGTGGCTGATATATCGTCAGCGAGCTCGGGTGGTGGCTGATATCGTCAGCAAGCTCGGCTGGTGGCTGATATGTGATGCCGAGGTCGTGGCTGTCGTGTGACCCAAGGATTGATGGTCTTGTGCCAATTCCAGGCGGATCCACGACGTCGGATGAATGAGAGGGCCGGCATATTTAGCTCAGTGCGGCAGAAGTGTTCAACTGTGGCATCCGATATGCACAAATGGCGTCAATTGAATTCAAGCCATTGTCATGCTGAAGCAAGACATTTACGTCAGAGTTCGATCCCTCAACGTTAGTTTTCGCTCATCCAGAGTATTTTGTCGCCTCCCCAAACGTCGAGGGGATGATACCCTTCGTCACCTGGACCCAATGTGCAATACAGTCGCGGGACAAAATTCGTAGCGTCGGTTGCCACAAAATGAACCAAATGATACTTGACACCCAATTCCTTATGCTTTAGCCAGGCAATGCAGTGGCTCTCCAGGGCTGGGCAGCGGTAAAACTGCTGCCAAAATCGGGAATAGCCCTAGCTCGGTTGTGCTCACATATGCTTTACACAGAGCTGCGAGCTAGAGACCAGGGTGTAACGTGGGGTCATACCGAACTGTGAACATCCAATTTAACATCACATGTATATTATGGGTAGGGCGTTGATTTTCGAAAATCATTGGGGGGGGAGGTGGGATATATGAAGGCAATGGGCAGGACCAAATGGATGGGGGACACTCCATAAGGTCCTATGTTAAAAGTTGAACTTATTGTGGGGAAAAAGCCAACATTGGGGGGGGGGCACTTCCCGCTCAAAAGCATATAAAACAACACCGCTGAATATGGGCCAGATGAAAATTGGGCCAGGTATATTGGGTGGACGGACCAGGTGAAAGCAGTCACAATTCATGCTACGTTTGATATATAATGGCTGGTAGCAGCCTGCAAATGTTTACTTTGGAGTTTACTGGGATACAAATAGTCACGTTATTCAAATCGAACTTGCAGAAATATCCTCACGTATTTTTTAAACTAATTTACTGCCAATCACTGTCTGTGGTCTGATTCAACTTTGAAACGGTAACCGGCACGGCAACCGACGCAACAGCATCCATAGTCTGAGAGCATTCAAAACACGACATGTTGGTCTGGGAACCTGCACTGTAATAGTGAAACTGGTAAACGCTACTAGGCAAGGCAAGATGCGTCACACATGACGCGAAAATGACGTATGAGCTCAGCCACGTGATACCGGATTTATTTGCCTTTTCTAAGCAAACAATTCAGGCAGGATGTACCACTAATCGTGCCAACTTACGGCGTTTGAAGCGCCGTTTCCGATTTTCACCCACTTGGGAGTGGGGGCAGGGCGTCCCCACCTCGATGAGAACAGTGGACGCTTAGCTTCGGTCTGCCAAGTGCCGCACAATAAATCGTATGGTCTCCATCACAGGAGAGCTATTGGTGGCAAATGGAGAGCGTCGGCTCCCACAGCCATCCTCAACAGCATTTCTCCACGGAATAACCGACCCGTCCCTCGCGCAGAATGGGCTCACACCACACAGCGTGGTAATGGGTTACCATGTGATGGCCCGGGCAGTGTGCGAGCCTCGGCATCCTTATTTCACTATGTCGGCTCTACAGCGCGTTGACCCGGTCCGGACCACCAAGCCTATAACGTAAGCTTTCGCATACCAAAGGCTGGGATTGGCCAAACTGACGAGGATCGAGAAGGGATGGGACGATCTATTCAACCTTGACATCGGTTGGTAAGATCGTCTCGCCCCTCCTAGCCGTCCTCAGGTTGATCTAACGTGGCCCATGAGCATTGACCTCGCAGTTGACAAAATTGGGTGATGCAAAGCAGGCTTCATGATCTAAGATGAACCCATGAATAATAAGATGAACCTAAGGTGTTGCCTTATCAAATTCGAATGAACCATTCATAGACACCGGAACTAAATTCAAACTTAGCTTTGTTGTAGCTTTCAAACTTAGGAATGTTATCTTTACGAACACGAACCATTACTTTTGGGTACTGTATCTTGATTTTCAATATTGATGTTAACTTCCTGACCTGACATGCTCGTGACGGTTAAACTGATATCTGATATGTGATGTATGGTTAGTTTTGCAATACACAAATATGACTGGTGAATGTTTGATGTGAATATCACTTGTAGTTTCTTTAAGATTTCGATTATACTTGACAAATGTCCTTAGGGAGGGGCGTAAAATTGTACCCATGGCTTGGCCTATAAGGTTAACTGAAACCTCTGGAAGCGCATTTCTGGCCTCAGCCACTCTGTCTCGTTACCCGGAACGCGCTAGCATTGTTGTATTCGTTCATCTAACATGTGCTGTTTGGAATCGCCAGCGGGTCGCAGCAGCCGCGCAATGCGACACAAATGTCGAATAACTGTGAAGAATAATCGATTTTAGAAGGTCAATGGCCATGTTATTCACAAACTAGGGTTGCAATTAAATTATATAACGTATAAATATTCACAACATGAGAGCGGCTTGATATGCGGAAGGGTAGTTTCACTTCACCCGTGTGACCATCACACCGTGGCGCGAAGATGGTTGGTGTAACCATTTACGTTGTAGACACAATGAGCAGATATGAAAAGTATCCAAGCAGGGGCGAATCCAGCCAGCCATCTTCGGAGGGGAAGGGGGACGAATGGAATAGACAGATTACCGCATATTTTAAATACAAAATATCATAGGCTCTAGATAGCTTACAAACTGAACTTCAGCATAAAGCAATATTCCCACATACAATGTTTCTAGTTTTTCCGTATATTGCGAATAAAGGCCAATTTTGCTGCAAACCAGACCATCTGGAAGGGCGTGGTTGGATTTGATGATTTCAACCTTATTTTGCTGCAAACCAGACCAACTGGAAGGGCGTGGTTTGGATTTAATGATTTCAACCTGATTTTGCTGCAAATCAGGTCAGGGGTGCCGTGACTCCCTTGCATCCGTCACTGTTTCATGGCTATCGTCAGCAGGGATTCAAAACCGAGTCTGTCGCCGACTGTCCTGCTCACAAGCATCCCTAGACAGGAGAGAGGGTCTCTGAAGCCGTCTCGTTATCCTGGGTAGGTGGCTTTCTTCTCTTCTGACTCGGCAGTACTGCCCATGGTGGCTGTAAAGTGATGCATTGATTAAAGGGATGCAGTTATATATTCCTGATGTTGTCAGCAATTCAGAAGCTCTCACTCCTGTCACTAAGCGTAGCTAAAGAGCCACAATGGTCACCTCTTCCGCCGAGCAGTGTCAGCGGGATTGAAAACAGACACAAGGCGAAGAAAGCAGAAATAAATTCAGTACAGGTGTATTAAACATGCGTATCTCAACGTTACACAGCGGCATATCTATATACATCCGGATTCCCGGGACTACCGGAGTCAGAAAGACGAACGCACCAAGGCAAGACATCGGGTGTTATTGTCATGCACTTCTAGGTACAATTGCCAACGTAAACATGCCTGTTCTACTCATCGTCAGTATATCTAGCTACTAAGCAATACACATTCCGTCATCAGGAAAACAATAATGCATCACTTTGGTTGCTGTCAATAAAGTCAATTGCTATCACTGGGAACGTTCGCAAACATAGCCGTGATCAGCTCTAATATCAATGATGAAGGGATATTGGATATCTTCGGGTTTGTTGAGCCTGTGGCACATGCCGGAACATCGGACATCATTTATTGGTGTGAATCGGCTAGTGCTTTTTTATGCGGCGGCTCGAACAGGAAGAGAGCATGCCACTACCGAACTAGCCCAAAGATGCAATTAAGCATTACTCAAAGCAAAACAAACAAACAAAAACAAACATGAGACACCTGAAATTCAAAGTCATATCCGCAATAGGAGTAGAACTGTTTACAAGACAGCGTAGGGCGATAAAGTGCACTGTAGTGGGATTTGCACCGCACTTGACGTTGCGCCTATGACGTTTGCGACGTAATCGATGCGTTGTGGTACAATGCAAAGCTAGGGGCGCCTTGAGCTAAGCCAAGAGCGTCAAAGCACCACTAAAGTGATACGACTTTTTCACTTTTGCGATGCAACCATTTCAGAATATGCAGATCACTGTTTGAGTGACACGGCCGGTCGGTGGCAACGAACTCGCAGGGGGGGGGGGGGCTTTCTTCGTGCAGCTCCACACCATATTGCATGATGCGGGGATAGCACCGCACAGACCTCCGTCCCCGGGGCAGAAGCATCTCATCCCGCATTGCTGCGGATCAGCAGTCAGCATGGCTATTCTGCTGGTAGTACCAATACCAAAACCTTACCTATCACCACTGAAAACTTCGGCACGGGTGTACAGCTCACGAAAAGCTCACATTTATCGCTCACGGTGCGTTGGAAGGGCTCGCAATACCAAAAAGACGGGACGTATACCATTTGAAAGCTGAACATGTTCTATTTAAGAATCTGTAATTTGTATCAAAATTTACCAATCATTTTTTGAAACAAAGGCTTCTGTTCGATTTTACCATTGTTTCAATTGACCAGATCGGCTCTTTACGTTGTGGTTATGCTGCTGTCTTATTTATTATCTATAAACTCTTAAAATTGTAGGCAACAATATATAGTTGGCTGCACTGCTTTGGACAACTCCCAATGGATACAATAGTTTATAAAGCCTGGTTCTCCATGCACAAGCATTATATCTTACTTTTGGTCGCATACGTGCGTGAAATCGTTCTTAGCAACACGCCGGCTAAGAATTCATCGAGTTTAGTCCCCACGAAGGTCGTGCGCTTCGTTTGCACCTAGTTGGTGCCATCTAGCCATTGCCCCGACCCTCATAATATAATGGTGACCACGGCTGCCCTGTCGGAGTGCACACTGACAGTATGCTGTGTGACCGGCGCAACCCGACCCTCATCAAATAATGGTGACCTTGGCTGCGCTGTCGGAGTGCACACTGACAGTGTATTGTGTGACCGGCACGACCCGATGCTCATAATATAATGGTGACCTTGGCTGCGTGTCGGAGTGCACACTGACAGTGTATTGTGTGACCGGCACGACCCAATGCTCATAATATAATGGTGACCTTGGCTGCGTGTCGGAGTGCACACTGACAGTGTATTGTGTGACCGGCACGACCCGATGCTGATAATATAATGGTGACCTTGGCTGCGTGTCGGAGTGCACACTGACAGTGTATTGTGTGACCGGCACGACCCGATGCTCATAATATAATGGTGACCTTGGCTGCGTGTCGGAGTGCACACTGACAGTGCAGCATTGTGTGACCGACGCGACCCGACCATCATAATATAATGGTGACCTTGGCTGCGCTGTCGGAGTGCACACTGACAGTGCATTGTGTTACCGACGCGACCCGACCATCATAATATAATGATGACCTTGGCTGCGCCGTTGGAGTATTTGGGTATTTGCCATTGGTATATCACTGCGGCTGCTCAACGAGTTTTTTTTCAGCCGATGGCACCCTTAAGAGTAGAAAGGCCCTTTGGAGAACTTTCTTTCGGGGCATGTTCTGAATTTTCCGTTACTTGGGTCGACTGGATGGAGTTCTTTTGTGATTTTTTGGCGGTCGACTTGTTTTTTTTTGTAAGCCTCTTGCGCGATATTTTTGGGCCCCGGCACGATTCTTCGGTCTCCCGGTGCATTTTTTTTCCGGTGCTCCAAGACGCTTCTTTTCCGGGACAGACGCGTTTTTGGGGTCTGGCGCAATTTTTGTGGCCGTAGAGTAACATTCCGGGTAGGAATTGATTTTTGGGAAGCCATCTGCGACTTGTGGGGCTCCGGCGGGACTTTTTTGGCCCCTAATGTGATTTCCAACGGCAGCGGCGTGACGTTTTTGGGTCTAAGGGCGATTTTTGGACCATGTCTTCATTTGTTGGGATGCCTATCGCGAGTTTTAGTGGCCTCGACACGTCTTTGGGGGCCCAACACGTTTCGGTTTCTTTTTGATCGACCGCTAGGAGCCCAAAGTGATTTTCCATGTCCAGACTGTTTTTTCGTTGCCCCGGCTTCGAAATTGGGTGTTCCCGATGAGACTTTTGGGGCCCCGGTGCGACCTGTCAAGCCCCTAGCGTGATTTTCAGGGGCCCGGTTGCGACGTTTTGGTACCTTCAGGCTCAGCGTGATTTTCAGTGACCTAGGCCCAACGTTTTGAGTTCCCGTTGTGATTTTCAAGAACCACGGCACGACTTTTTTCGGCCCGCAGCGTGATTTTCTGTGCCCAGGCGCGAACTTTTGAGCCCCCAGCGTGATTTTCTGCGGCCCAGACAGTCTTTCTGCGGCCCCATCGTGATTTTCAAGGACCACAGCACGACATTTTCTGCTCCCAGCGTGGTTTTCAGGGGCCCCGGTCAAACTTTTTGTGCCCCCAGCGCGATTATCAGCGGCCCAGGTCCGACCTTTTGGGACCCAGTGTGATTTTGAGGGACAGCCAGTCTTTTTTCGGGCCTAGCGTCATCTTCGGGGGGTCCGGAGAAACTTTTGGCCCCCAGCGTGATTTACAGGGGCACGGTCCGACCTCTTAAGGCCTTAGCGTGATTTCATGGGGCCCTGGCGCGACTTATCGGGGTCCAGGCACGACTTTTTGGAGGCCGAATGGTGTTTTCAGGGACCCGATCCCACATTTTGGAGCCATCAGCGTCATTTTTAGGGTCCCGGGTCGATTTTTGAGGCATTCAATGTGATTTTCAGGGGCCGTGGTGGGATTTTGGGAGGCCCCAGACTCATTTTCAGGGATGCTTGCGCGACTTTTTGGCGGCTCCAAAGTGACTTTTGTGGGCCCCGGTGCGATTGTTGGGGACACCGGCATGATTTTTAAGGAGCCTGACGCTATTTTTCCAAACCCAAGCGCGATTATTTGGGGCCCACAACCTCTCATGGGGAGGGGGACTGCTCCAATGCTCCCTACCTTCGATACGCCAATGCGCATGCCCAAGGATTGTATAGCTTAACCATGACGTCTATGGAGTACATCGCACAAAATCGACTTTCCTATGCCCATTTAACTGCTTGCATCAGAAGTAGTGTTCAGAAATATACACCCTGCAATTGGCCTAAGTGCATCTCATTATCTTCAGGGTTCTTAAATCTCAGCCTGGACGTACACATCACTGGACGATGAAAAGCCTTGGCAGTAGTCTCCGTTGTAATTCGGTGTTTTGTAATTTTAATCCAAATGTCTTCATTGAATAGATTATGGGATCAGTGTCTTTGCTAAGCAGGGATTGTTACATATACCATGGCACCACCATCTTAACGAACCATTTCTGTTCAACGACATAATTTGAATTCAATGTTTAACGTGCTATCAATGCCACTACGCAGTTACCCAGCTGAAGATCCACTCGGGTCAGTTGCCATGCTCGTCATGTGCCTTCTCAGGTTACATGACAAGCATCGCTCGTTACTCGTCACATCATCACTCTTCATATCACTCCTCGTGTGATCTTGTCAGATCGCACCACGAGCTCCTAATCCTCTCGGGGATTCTGAGATTCTGACAGGCGTTCTCGAACTTGAAGTTGATATAATAGGTTGTGCACTTCATTATTGTATCTATGCTACCATAATCAATGATGGAAATAAGTATTTTGCTATGTTGGATACTGGCACCGATAATACCCAGGCATCTCACTGAAAGGGTTAGATATTTGTGTGCTGTGCCAAACTGTGAAAATCCACAGCCTTTATAATTTTCTACTTTAGGCAATATTAATGAAATTGATGTTAAATATGTTAACAGTAAAAGAACCACAGTGAAACTCCAGTATGAATGTATTTTGGTACTAGCTGGCATATCATCCGCTTTATATTATTTTCATAACATAATATAAGGTCTGAATATCCATACATCTGTCGCATTACATAAACTCCTGAATTAGTTGCGTTGTTGTATGGTCATGTCCAAGTGTGTATAACTGAAAAAAATGAAGTGCTACCATGTGATATGTGCAACTTTTATTTAGTTATGGACTGCAGGAACTTTTTCACATATTCAAATGTGTGCATGCTGCCTGTTATTAAATTTAAATGTCTCAAAAGTGGGAGGGCCAGCTACCATTGTTGCCCTTCCCCCCCCCCCCACACACACTTTGAAAAGTTGGAGGGCATGGCCGCCCGGCCCCCCTGTTCCTACGCCTATGCATCAGATGTATCATCAAACATCAGTTCTTAGACTAGATCCCGAGCGGCGAATTCTCAACTGAACCGGTGTGTTGCTGCGGGCGATTTCATGCGCAAATGCGGCCGAAAATAAGACGTAATGCCAACAAATGGAAAACCAGGATTTTATGAATGATTGTATCCACTGTGATGGGTACAAGCAAACCAACCATCCGGATATTGTTGCCTAGAGTTTGAAGAATTAACAAATTAAGAATTAAGATAGATATACAACACTAAGCTAAACAGCCGATGAAGTGAATTGCAAGCGTGCATTGCCACAGTGAATTGCAAAATCGAACAAAAATACGTTTTTTTCAAGAAAAGCGATCGGTAGATGTTGAGGAGCATTAAATATCCGTAATCTGCACATGCTTAGCTTTATGTGGTATGTGTCACGTTATCTGAGTATTGCCAGCGCTTCCAATGAACCGTGCACCGTGACCAGCGCCTGCTGGCCAATGGAGTCGGCAGCGCCTGAGTCCTGTCTATCTCACCTCCGCCTCCGCTCCCAGCGCTACACAATAGTACACAGCCTGCGCTGGGGGGCACCGTCTACCTGACCCCCCGTCAACCTCAGCACGGACGGGTCACATCGTGGGCCGGCGACCGGTGGCGCCGACGAGGTCGCAACCGCCGACTCCGGCGCATTATCTGCACATTCTGACCTGTCACCCTCAGCCGTCGGTGCTTCCCCCGGTCACCGCGTGTGCCGTCAGACGACTCTGACGTTCTGCCCTCACTTGTTTCCGCGTCGTCTTCGACCATGACAGGCGACCCGTCATTCTGATCACTGTCACCGTGGCTGTTCCCATCCTGGACATCCCCCTCCCTACCCTCGACATTCCTACCTCTGACTTCGCTCTCTCCACCCTCGACTTCACCCTGCCCACCCCTTGCGGCATGCTCGTCTATGCTGCCCAGCGAGCCATTGGCGCGGGCCGTGCCGTTAGTCCTACGAGTCATGCTGCGACCTATGACGTCGCTGAAGAAGAGCGCCGGGTCGATGGAGGGGTCGCAGCCCCAGGCGAACCTGGCCGGGTCGTCGTCGGCCGTCGGCGCGCACCAGACGGTGTGGCGGGCCTGCAGCTGCGAGTGCAGCGTCGGCCGGCGTCGCGGCGGACCGCGAGCGCGCTGCTTGGTGATGCTGGTCAGCTGCGGCTGCTGCACCGGCGGCAGCTGGTCCATTACCGGCGCCGGCTCCGGCTCCGACACCGCCTCTGTCTGACGGCGCACGCCACGACACGTCACCAGCCGTCACGACACGTCACCGGCAGCCACGGCACTTCACCAGCCGCCACGACACGTCACCAGCCGCCACGACACGTCACCAGCTACCACGGCATTCACCAGCGTCACACACCCAACGTCACCGGCAGCCACGGCACGTCACCAGCCGCCACGACACGTCACCAGCTACCACGGCATGTCACCAGATGTCACGACACGTCACCAGCCGTCACGACAGTCACCAGCTGCCACGGCATGTCACCAGCCGCCGACACGTCACCAGCCGTCACGACACGTCACCGGCAGCCACGGCACTTCACCAGCCGCCACGACACGTCACCAGCCGCCACGACACGTCACCAGCTACCACGGCATGTCACCAGATGTCACGACACGTCACCAGCCGTCACGACACGTCACCAGCTGCCACGGCATGTCACCAGACGTCACGACACGTCACCAGACGTCACGACACGTCACCGGCAGCCACGGCACGTCACCAGACGTCACGACACGTCACCGGCAGCCACGGAACGTCACCAGACGTCATGACACGTCACCGGCAGCCACGGCACGTCACCAGCCGCCACGGCACGTCACCAGACGTCACGACACGTCACCGGCAGCCACGGCACCTCACCAGCCGCTACGACACGTCACCAGCTGCCACGGCATGTCACCAGACGTCACGACACGTCACCAGCCGTCACGCCACGTCACCAGGCGTCACGGCACGTCACCAGACGTCACGGCACCTCACCAGCCGCCACGGCACCACACCAGACGTCAGCCCACCTCACCAGACGTCAGAACACCTGACCAGACGTCAGCACACCTCACCGGTCATCAGGACACCTGACCAAGCGACACGGCACATCACCAGACGTCAGCACACCTCACCAGACGTCAGCACACCTGACCAGACGTCAGCACACCTCACCGGTCATCAGGACACCTGACCAAGCGACACGGCACCTCACCAGACGTCAGCACACCTCACCAGACGTCAGAACACCTGACCAGACGTCAGCACACCTCACCGGTCATCAGGACACCTGACCAAGCGACACGGCACATCACCAGACGTCAGCACACCTGACGGCAGAACAGCAGACACCAGACGTCAGAACACCTGACCAGCCGTCACGCCACGTCACCAGCCGTCACGGCACGTCACCAGACGTCACGGCACCTCACCAGCCGCCACGGCACCTCACCAGACGTCAGCACACCTCACCAGACGTCAGCACACCTCACCAGACGTCAGCACACCTCACCAGACGTCAGAACACCTCACCGGACGTCAGCACACCTCACCGGTCATCAGAACACCTGACCACGCGACACGGCACCTCACCAGACGTCAGCACACCTCACCAGACGTCAGAATACCTGACCGGACGTCAGCACACCTCACCAGACGTCAGAACACCTGACCGGACGTCAGCACACCTCACCGGTCATCAGGACACCTGACCACGCGACACGGCACATCACCAGACGTCATGGTGCAGGTGCCTTGACCAAGAATATGTATATTCTTGCACATTCGCCACTTCAACATGACAAAAGAAATCCGCCCACTCGAATTCGGAAGATAAATCTCTAACAGTGGCCTCACGAGTGCATATTGATTTGCAGATTTGATTAAATTCTGGAATTAATGGCAGCAAATAGGCGCACGTACATTATTCAAAACAATCGGGTAGTAATGATGACGATTTAAACACGCTGATAAGTGGTGGATCGCGGTCAATGTTGGTGGTAAAACGGAGTTTTTATACCATTACTTCTAATCAATGTCCACAGGATCATTTTACAACGCAGCAAAGTTGGTGTGGCATAGACCGCACCGGCGCAATGGTGTTCTCCAACCTGGCTGTATAACATGCTGTCAACGTCATATATGTCATGCTTAATGTCCGTTGCTGGATGTGTCCAGGGGAAAACTGTGATGCGCTCAGGCACATAAATTGGTGAAAAGCTTCTTCGGAACAGCCAGCATTAGACGTTGACGGTCGCAAATCGGGACATGCACTCAGGCTCGGATAAGGATGGTAGCTAGGCGCCAAATGTTTTGTTAAACAAAATTTATTTTTATAATGCAGCTATTCTTTGTAGTGCAAGGTTCAGTATTAAGTCGTTGAACACTTTTATTCATATGATGTATTTATTCAAGTAATGTGCAAAATTGATGAATAAACATAGTGGGTAACTCTTTTCCGTAATTTTGCACTAGTCCAAAACGGGTAAAACATTAAATGAGAAGTGCCCGCTCCCTCAGCGTCACCCTACATTTTGGTGACAATTTAGTGATAGCTGAGACAGCAGTTGTGTCAGAGAAAGCCGCAGTTGACAATGCGGTTAAAGCCAGACGAAAGTGACAAAGACCATCAACCAATCAGCGGACGAGCTGAGCTTCAGCATCCAATTGCATGCATAGGAACTGCCGTCTAACAACCAATCAGCGGCCACCTGTCCCGACAGATCGCCAGCGGCGTGCGTGATTGGCGGAAGCTCACCTTGCCACCTCCGGCAGAGGGCGCGGTGCTCTTGCGGCGTTTGCCCTCGACCACCGAATGGACCGAGGAGCGGATCTTCTTCACCCACTCGTTCATGTCTGCAAGCTTCTCGGTGACCCGCAGGTGCCGACGCTGCCGAAGAGAAGAGGTAAGATGACGCTCTGTGGGTGAGCCTGGCACCGCCTGGCATAGTGTCCACTCACGACCGCCTAGAGGGGGGGTAGATTTCAGAACCCCTACCCACTTAAGTTTGCTGAACGACATTCTAAAGTCAACGGAAGACTCTGTTTTTTTCACACCTCATGACACCCCTTGACCTTTAATGCAGCATATGATGTCATGGGCGACTCAACAAAGCCTAAGAGAGGCTAGTGATGATGCTATACAAGAAGCGAAGGGAGGTCATATCATGCAAATTTGCTTTCCTATCGAGCTGTATGCACACGCGCACACGGATTGCCTTGTGCGATATTGACAAAGAATGTGCATGAGAACAATGAACGAGGAACCAACCTTACCAATCTTGTATGATGCTTTATCAGGGTCTCGGCTAAGACAATTACTGCTGGAAAAGTAAGTTTGTGTTTTTCCATAATGTAGTTCAAATTTGATTTGAACCATTCCTGGATGTCAAGTATAGGCATACTTGACAAAACATGTGTGTTGTAGTTCCTGCTGATGAGGGAGCACGACCGAAGTCGCTTTCCCCCCGTAGTTATGCCAAAACAGCACTCACAGCTCAAAAGGCCCTCTCACAGCGCATCAAAACCACTCTCATCTCAGGGACCTTTCCTCAGCTTAGGATCCTCCGTCAACATATAGAACACCTCCAAACGCAGGAATCGATAACAGCTCTGAGGACCCTCTCACAACCCAAAGAGTCATCGCGCAGCTCAAGAGACGCTTTTCAGTTCAGGGCCCCTTGTCCAGCACAAGAGCCTCTCACACCTCAAGGCTCTTCCCACACAGCCTTCAGCGGGCCAAAAACTGGAGGATTATTGACTGCGGACAATCTGAACCAATGCTTGACTGCGGAGGAAAACCGTACTGCGGAGGCATTTACCCCACAACATATCATCCGGGGCCCTGTCCTTCGCTCATTTGGTTATTGATTTTGGGTATCTAGGTCGCAGCTGCTACGTCTGTAATATTTCCCCAAGATGGAAATTAAATATACTTTAGGATACGACACATTGTGAGATGGGTCATCTTACACAGCCGGTACTTCGTCATCTACAAGAAATTATTACAAGCGAAGACAAAGGCCGGACGAGTCCACTCCCTTGTAATTGGCACATAAGTTCACCTGAATAGACCGACCAGCCCGATCGTACCGCTTTTGAAACCGTAGAACTTTTGTTTCGTTTGAATATGTCACGTTCTAACTTGTCATGTAATATTTTAGTGTTCGCTTAATATTGCTTTTTACACATTTTTCATCCTAGTAATATCCATGAAGTGTGCTTAATATTTGTTCAAAGAAAGATGATTGCGGCGGCTTTTTCACTGGCGGCCAACTTTCAACAACGTTCCACAATGCAGTACGGCACTTCAAGTTCACGTTTTTTTACTCACAGCCAGATCTGCTCTTCTCATTCTGATATCTGCCAACCTACGGTGCAATATTTCCCTTGGTGTACTCTCAATCTTTGTTAAAAAAATAGGTTCTGCGGTGATATTTCCGACCAGGGGCAGCTAGCTAACCATAGATTATGGTTCCCGTACAAGGGCAACTAACCATATAATACGGTTCCCGCACACGGACCGTTAGCTGCTCATAGATTACGGTTTCCGTACACGGGCAGGTAGCTGTTCATAGATTACGGTTTCCGCACACGGGCAGGCAGCTGTTCATAGATTACGGTTTCCGCACACGGGCAGCTAGCTGCTCATATATTACGGTTTCCGCTCACGGGCAGTTAGCTGATCATAGATTACGGTTTCCGTACACGGGCAGGTAGCTGCTCATAGATTACGGTTTCCGCACACGGGTAGGTAGCTGCTCATATATTACGGTTTCCGCACACGGGCAGCTAGCTGCTCATATATTACGGTTTCCGCTCACGGGCAGTTAGCTGATCATAGATTACGGTTCCCGCACAAGGACAGATAACCATAGATTACGGTTTCCACACACGGGCACCGCAGCCGGCGCTCACCAGCCACCCCCGTAGCTGAGTCGTGGTGTGGCTGGTGAGTGCTCCTGGAATCTTAGGTCGGCTCCAAGTAGGAACGATATTCTGCATTTCTGCTGATAATAACGTGATTTGGTGAATTCTTTGTATTCGAAATCACTTTTTGCTCCGCGTACCTGCTTGGAGGCGCGTGCATGCATGCACACTTAAAATGCAACGCGCCTGTTACTGACACACGGAGATCCGACTGCACTGCGCTTTCAACAATTGCTCTCGTTCATCCAGCGGCCTCATAGGTGTTCATGCTGGTGTGGTGGACAATACTGCGCATTGTCGCCGAAGGCCTCTAGTCAATGCTACCTTTCACCGCAGACGGCGGATTTTTATTTGTTGTCTCTTGGCCTGAGACTATCCAATGCCCGTCACGTCCCAATGCGATGTTTTGCCCAACGCTATATTTCTCCTGCACGACTTTCGCCCGATGCTATGTTTCATTCGGTGCATCCATTGGATTCATTCAATCTTGTTGGCAACGATCTCTTGCCCCATGTGACCCTTTTCGATTTGTCCCCTTAAATGACCTTAACTGATGCAATGCTCGATCAGATGCGATTTTACTCATGCAATCTCCTCCCGGTGCAGCCTTATTCTTACCATCTTTTTGGATAGTAATTTTTCCCCGCAGGGTATGTTGGTACCATGTGTTTTGGTCTTTCGCTCGTGAGCTTTTGTTATACGATCCTGGGCCCTGTAATGTGCTATGTAATAATATACTATGTGGCCCGTTATGCGTGGTGTCTTTGTGTAGTTATCAGCGTCCCCAAGTCCAGATAGCAAATAACCCTACCAACTCCGAAGAGCCAATCAATGTCTCACCTCATTCATCTCCAGGTAAATCAATGAATTGGGACAGTTCAGTCTCAGGAGCAGGAGCGTCCTTTTGTGAAAACGATTGGATGGATGTACGAAATTCATATAAGGAAATTGAAGGTGAATCAGGGCATTGGAAGATGTTGCTTGTGCTGCTCGATGACAAATATGCTCAGCGGGTTGGGGTGTGGTTCGAGTAGTAGTCGGGGGGAGGGGGCAGGGCAGTTTCAATTATTTCACCAAAGGTTGGCTTTCGGCCAGCCGTCGATCGATCGGCTAACAGCAGGGGGCTGCTAGCCGATCCGACTAGCTGACCGGAGGGATGGGGGCTGTTGAAAAATGTGTATGCAAGGATTCAAACCGCGGATTTGGGATGCCTAAATCCACTCAATTAACCATTCGGCCACGATTACAGATTCCCACATGAGCTAGATTGATTACATAAGTTTTATTTTTCAGTTTTTAATCATACATAGATACTTGACAGTCCCATTTGACACTTCGGGTGGTGCTTCTAACTTCTTGGTGGTTTATTCGTACATTATAACGCACATTCACCAGACTTCAACAGTCGAGCAATCCTACGTAATACGCAACCAGTGTGTCTGGAACACAGTTTCACGTTTGGCCGAACCGCAATACTCCATTGTACAATGCAAACATCGTTAGAGCGGTTTGGCTGCCCTTTCCTTTCACTGGGCGTCAATAATCTGCAGGTCATCTTCATCCTCTTCATCGATCGGCACGAAATCTGGCTGGATGAACGACACGGCAAACGCACCCAGCGGATCGTCTTCCGCGCTGTTGTCGTTCTCGACGGCGTTATCCTTTTTGTCGTGCTCCTTGTTGATGCGGTCGAACTCGTCAGGCTCCATGGGCGTGCAGTAGTTGAACGCACCTTCATCAAGGCCTCGACGGACTTCGAGAGCCTGTCGCGAAGGTCGTCCATGATACGTCCCTGATGAGAGAAAGCCCGCTCGACGCAAGCCTCCGTGGGGTGCGTGAACAGCAGGAACTTCGCCGTGCGGGCGAGGTCGGGAGCGTAGCGTGTGCGGTGTGTCGCAGTACTCCAGGGTAGACTAGTCGTTCTCAGCGTTCCAGACGCCGCCGCCCTGGATGAACACGCCTAACTGCGACTCGACTTGGCGAAGCCTTGCCGCCACCGTATTCTCATCGAACCTGAGGGCCACGAGGCAACACTTGGAGACGCCGAGTATGTAGTTCGTGATCTCCACCGGATCCTCGTGCTCGATGGCGTCACAATCCGTCTCCGGGTCCAGGAACATAACCGCCTTCATGCTCAAGGTCATCTCCATTTGCTTGTCAGTGCGCTTGCGAACCATGACTATGGCGTGCTGAAAAATATCCTGGTAGACACCCGGGCTGGCCTGCATCACGTCCTTGATGTGCTTCTCGAAGTTCTTCCATAGCTTGATACCGTCAACCACAGTCGCGGTGTCCTTCTGGATGCGATCAGTAATCTCCTTGAACTTACCCAGGATCTTCTCAGATAACTCCATTCTGGCGTACCCATCGATCGTGAAGTTCGGGACGCATAGGGAGATGTAGGGCTTCAAAACCTCGATGCGGTCGACAGTGTCATTCGTGGACGACGAGCGCGTCGCGTTGGGGTTCTTGGCCTTCATGCACCTATTTTCCGGAGTTCCGGCCCACACCTGGAGGCCCTTCAGCTTCTTGCGTGTCCGGACACTTCGTTTTCTGTGTTCCGAGGAATGAGGGTTTCCACGACAGACTTCATCGGAGACAGCGCGAAAATGTCCTTCATGAGCAGCTGCACGGGATGGGGCAAGCACTTGAAGCATAGGATGAACGGGTTCTCCGGGTCGAATCCTTCCATCGCGGACATGCACCCAGAGAAATTGTCGCAGCAGACCGCTGACAGTAGGCCCCTTCAGAAGTTCAACAAGTTCCTTCGCATCGTACATCAACTTCTTGAGGGTCTCCGTGGTTTGGTGTTCGACCTCGAAACTCTAGCAGTAGTAGGACTTCCTGTCGCAGATGATGATGATGTTCATGTATTTATCTTCACGACAAGTCCAGCTGTCGAAACACACAGTGCACGGGCGGCCGCAGAATGTTCGCGGCCATGTTCTCGTCAAGCTTGACAGAGAACGAGGTCGCCTGAGGGAGACGCTTGTTGTTCACCCGGTTGTAGAATCCGTTCTCGGCTCGAACGATGCAGAACTCCACCGTCGTGGTGATTATAAATCCGATGCGCTTCGAGGCGTTGCTGTCGGCCGATATGCCGCTGTCCGTCCCGGACGTCTTACCGCTGACCATGATCCGTCCAGAGTGGTGCACTGACGTCTTACCGCTGACCATGATCCGTCCAGAGTGGTGCACTGACGCTTGCGAGCACGTGCGGGGTCCTACAACTGATGCTGGGTGAAGAGACGCGACGCCAGCGTATCCGTCCCGGTAGACGCAGAGAATGTCGAACTTGAGGGCCACGAGGTAGTATACTTGGATCAGTATGCAATACAAGTAAACATGATCGTTAAGATTTCTGATGTCCATTTTTATATTATTTACTCACTTTACAGGGTAGCGAGATGCCACCCAAGCAACCGTCTGGCTACTGCACTGTTGGCAAGACCTTGGGATATTTCTCAAGGTCTGGCAGACCTTGGGTAATTTGCAAAGATCGTGGAAAATCGGCTATGTTCTTGGGATCTTGGAATACATTTAGATTAGTTTGATGAAATTGAAAAAAGATGGGGATACATTTTCCACTCCACACCCAAGAGTAAACCCAATTCTGGGACCCTGCATTAGTCATTAGCCATCTGGCCACAAAATGGGCTAGCCGGCTAGCCGCCGACCTGAAAACTGGCCAGCCGCAACCAACCTTGTTCCAGCTAATCCTTGGGTAGCCAAAACATAACACTGGAGGAGCACATTTCAACATTGATGGGATACGTGCCGTTCCAAACCAATACATAGCAACACCCGTGCCTTCGTTCCCTCTCATAATTTAGGTTATTTCACGATCCTGGAAAGGTGGCTTAAGTTGTGAGCATTCGCACTCATCATGTATTACTCTTCCTATTGTTTATTTATGTGATAAACAACTCGCTGTCCTGAAAGAAGACTCCTCACGTTAAAGCCGGTTCAACCGGCCCTTTGGGCCAATTCATGCCGGCAAATTGTTAGCGTTTTGGAAACGGAACGTAAGTGGAAGGCACTGATTTCGTAAGCCTAGCGTAACGGTAGCGAACAGTTTTGCGGCGTTCGATCGAAGTGCAGTGTGAAGTGGCGAATTTTGAACCTCATATAACGCTCCTAAAACGATCGTTTTCCGAACGGAAGATATCGTTTAAAGGACAAACTCAAGTTATCTTTTGGCTAAAACAACGAAGAATGGCTCTTAGATGCCCCTGGGTTTTAGACATTGCGTGTAAAGAAAATATACGACCTTCAATATACCAGGAGGTGCTGAGTTCACATCAAAAGTAACGTTAAAGATTATACTTTATTACTCAACGTTTAACGAAACGTTGAGTTGATACGTCTAATTCCGTTGATAAATCCAGCTCAACGAAACGTTGAGTAATAAAGTATGATCTTTAACGTTACTTTTGATGTGAACTCAGCACCTCCTGGTATATTGAAGTTCGTATATTTTCTTTACACGCATTATCTTTTGGCTGTCACCCAACGTAATCAAAGGATTTGTATTGCGGTTTGCAATGTATATTTAGAAAATGCAGGTCGGCAGAAGTAAATATCGTCGCAACACAACTGAAGATTTGTGTGCAGGGATGTGTGATAACTTCCCACACATGGTATTGGCAAGTGTTCCTTTCACTTGCAATAGAATCCTTGCTCCTCTATCATCTCATCTAGGCATACAACTATCTATATTTATTTGTCAAACTATGCTTCTTGATGGTGTGAACTTTACCTCCCTAATTTCCTTTTTCCATTTTGCTTTCCGATCATTCATGGTCCCTCTTTTGTGTGTTCCCAGTTCAATGTCCATGCACAATTATTATTCCAAGTTCTACATTTCCAGATATAATCACCATTTCCAGTTGGCTCTTTATCTGAGTAATGAGCAGGTTCAAACTTGCGGGAGCTACATTGGAATTACTAGGGAATGATTTGAATGATAAGTACCCTCCTCATGAACTTATATTGTCACAATGTACATATTATACCCTACCTCAACCACTTAACTGTAATGCTGGATTCTCAGTACTTCATATCAATGCAAGATCCCTGAAGAATAAATTTGATGAAGTTGTTAATTTTCTAGCAAGCTCTAAAGTTGATTAGTCAGTTATTTGTGTATCAGAGACATGGTTGAAGAAAGATTTAGAACAATACTTTAGTCTACAAAATTATAATCTCTTTTCATCTAGTAGAAAAGAAGGCGAAGGTGGAGGTACAGCAATATATGTAAGTAATAGATATGAGGCTAGGGAATGAAAAGACCTGGAGAGTGATCATTTTGAGACAAGTTTTCTGGAAATCAAAATGAAGTTGGGTGTACCAGCGAAAAGATTCCTAGTAGGGGAAATGTATAGACCTCGAAGTCTGAGCCACACTATATTTATGGACTATTTGGAAAAAATACTTGACTCATTGGAAAACACCAAATGTACATGTGTCATAGCAGGGGACTTCAATTACAATCTTTTGAAATATCACTCTGATAAACCTACACTTAATTTTATGAATTTGTTCAATTCTTATGGATTTTTCCCAACCATCTCAAAAGCAACCCGGATTTGTAATGAATCAGATGCCCTTTTGGATAATATATTTATCAATGATGTTAATGTCTTTAACAATTCAGGAATGCTACTTCATGATTTATCAGATCATTTTCCAGTTTTTCTTAATCTGTCATTAATTGAAAGTTCAAATATAACAAGACATTCAGTGACAGTCTTTGATAAACATAAAATCAGTGAATTAAATGATCACCTCATCAGCAACTTGGAAGGCTTTCAAGATGAAACTGATGCTAATCAAGCATGCAACAAACTTATTAAGGCATATGAAACAGGTATTACAAAATTATCTAAAACTTTTACACCCAGTAGAAGAAAGAATCCAATTAAACCATGGGTAACCCCTGCACTTCTGTGTTCAATAAATACAAAAATAAACTTTATGCAAAATATATTAGGAATATAATTTTATTGAATGAAAATAAATACAAAATGTATAGGAACATGCTTTGCAATGTGCTTAGGGATGCAAAACGATTATATTACAAGAGGGCATTCCAGGACAGCAAAGGTGATGGCAAAAAAACATGGAGGTATTTGAATGAAATTATAAACAAGAATGAATTGCAAACAGTTCCCCAAGGTGCTTTATTGATAACTCTGGGGCTACCTGTGTAAATGAACAAATACCTGATAAATTCAATACTTTTTTTCAACGATAGGTAGTGAATTGGAAAAAAATATACCTGCAGCACACAATAGCCCATTATATTACCTTACACAGCCTACTCATGCCAGCATTAACAATATTCCTTCTGTTAATGAAGCTCAAATTGAAGAAATTGTTAAGTCTTTGAACCCTGTGGGTGGAGGTATGGATAAAATTAGCACAAAAATTTTGCTTGGAACATATCGAAGTATTTTGCAACATCTAACATATTTCTTCAATCTTTGTCTGAGCACTGCAATATTCCCTGATGCATTAAAATCTGCAGTTATAATTCCTGTATATAAATCAGGGGAAAATAATAAATTTACTAATTATAGGCCAATCTCTTTGCTACCAATATTTTCGAAGGTGCTGGAAAGATTAATACACATTAGTGTATCATCATTTCTAAATGAAAATAATATCATACACCCACTGCAGTTTGGTTTCAGAAAAAAACATAGCACATACATGCCAATTGCTCTGATGCATAATGAAGTGACTAAAGCCCTTATAAATAATAAATTAGTTTGTACCCTGTATCTGGATTTGAAAAAGGCCTTTGACACTGTCAGCATCAGCATTTTGTTACAAAAGATTTACTTTATTGGCATTAGGGGAAATATATATAAACTGTTAAACTCATACCTATCAAATAGATCCCAAAGAACCAAGATACATGACACCCTCTCCCAACCATTAAATATCACAATAGGTGTTCCTCAGGGTTCGATTCTTGGACCTCTGCTATTTCTTCTGTACATTAATGATCTTTGCAATGTTTCCAATTTACCTAGCTTTTACCTCTTTGCAGACGATACAGCCATAACTATTACAGCTAATGATCATTTTGAGTTACAAACTAAAGTAGATGAGGTAATACCCAAAATAATTGCATGGTTTCATACCAACAGATTATCGCTTAATGCTGATAAGACTGGATATCAAATTTTTTTCCAGGAAACCATGTGATGACCTTCATGTAAAAATAAATAGTTCTAATATTACAAGGCTGCATAAAATATTTAGGTGTATTAATCGATGAAGACATGACGTGGAAAAGCCATATCAATGCCATTTCTTCAAAAATTAGCAGAAATATTGGTATTATAGGCAAATCTAGGTACTTTCTATCAACTTGTGAATTGCTTCTTCTGTATAATTCTCTAATACTGCCATATCTAAATTACTGTGCTGTTGTCTGGGGAAGTACTTACCACTCTAAGCTTGACAAGATTATTAAGTTGCAGAAGCGTGTTATTAGGATTGTTGACAAGAAACCTTACTTATACCATACAAATGAATTGTTTATCAAGCATAGAGTTCTTAAGTTTCTGGACATAATTGATGAACAAGGCATTTACATCATGCTAGGTTTTCTAAATCACTCATTACCAGCACCTCTTTCTGATATGTTTCAACTTCATCAAGAAGGTGGCCTCAGAGTTAGACAACACTTTCAAATACCCTTTTCTGATATCAATTACAGGATGTTTTCATTACCCTTTATTGCACCAAAAGCCTGGAATAAAATAATCTGCTCTCACTTCCATACAATTGAAGATGTACCTAGAAGTAAAATCATTTTGAAAAAACACATCAGGCAAAACATTACTAGAAAATATGAACTTGTCCAATGAATGTCGGTGATAAGGTTGTGCTATGCATGGTGATCTTGTTGTCTTATTCGGATATTTTCGTTAAGTATCATGTTTTCTTTCTTTCTTCTTTCTTCATACTTCGTTTGTCCTTTCTCCTTTCTCCTTAGTGTAGTAATAGTTTAGGAGATGTACGTGCAAGATTAGGGATTTTATATTATTTCCCCATTAACACCTATAGCAGTTTTTTTTCTGGAGCCCTCGAAGACGTTACTAGCATTGCTAATTGTCTGAGAAGGCTTCAGGAACATCTTTTACTAATATCTGGTGGCAGGATCTGTCCAGCAAGAAACAGGAGCGGGGAGTGGTGTGACCTAACTTGACTTGCTTACCATGACCTACTTCTCATCCCTGGAATCTAACGTAATTAGGTCGCACGGGTATGGAAGGGCACTCCTGCCTACCTATTAATAGGTAGGGGAATTTAAAAAAAAAAGAAGAAAAAAAAAAAAAAGATCTGCACGGAAACAGGAGTTAGTGTGGAAATTGTTGTCTTATGATATTTTCATAATCTCCATGAATTCTTACAGTGAAGCTACCCTAGGACACCTAGGCACAGGTCATCGAAGTTGACTTTCCTATTGAGGTATTTTTGATAGGATCCTGGTCTCCAATGTTTGGTTTACCTTGAATAAGTTTGACGCGTGGACCAGATATATGAAACTAGGTATACCTATGCCAGGTAGAAAGTGGGGTAGTAGGCGTGCACCACGATGATGCGTCCTGTGGGAACTGATTATCAGTATGCACATTCAATATTGAGAACGACCAGCCACTTCAATGCATTACAAGATTGTTCCTGCAATTCGCCTTCCCATAAAAAGAAAACTTAATGCATAAATGCATACAAATTTCCAATCGATGATTTGAATCGGATACATAGCCGCGCACAACCCATCCACCCGCACCATCGCACGCTTAGAACCACGGAGCTATCAAAATACTAAGTTCCGCCGAGCCAATTTTCACCATACGGGCGCGCGAAATTCGCATGCGCAGAACGAAAGATTTACTATGTTTGAGGCATTTAGATATCTTTGTAACTCCGTCTCAAAATTCCAAGAAAAAGGTATGCTTGAGATCTAGGCTAATGGGAGCAGAGCACTCGTCCGACGGTATTATTCAGCATTTTCTATTAGCTCTTATTGGCTATATTTTCCCCGTCTCGCACTGAATTCCAAATCCGCCAAATTGAAGGACCTGTGAGATGCCCTACACATGCGCTCTAAAAAACAGCCTCAACCCGAAAATTAATCAGTTGCCGCACCCAAGGCGCACCGATCGCCGGCCTGACTGGGAGCGTTGGCCCCTGGCTTAGAACTGGGCGTCCGTGTTTCCCCGCTGGTTGACTCTGGTTCAAGGTCGCTCAACAATGCCGCATCGTGCCGCGCAAACTTCGGATTGAACAGCTGGCAGCGGAGATGCATTCCTGCTACCAGCCAGTTGTGTACCAACCAGTGCAGCGGCGGAATCAGAATTTGACCAAGGGCAAGGGATATGCAAAATTCCGGTGTCCCATGGACATGAGTGCCACCGAGGGAGGAAGTGGGGACTTCTGGCATCTTGCATGAGGACTACATATTCGCCACGACATACGACTCCATTCGACTCTCGTATCCATAGCCTACGAATAGGCGGTTCTGGGCTAGATCCAAGGACGAAAACAGCAGAAAGTCTGCGTTCTTCTTGGCGTACGGGCGACGACGCTAATCTAATACATGTCCATATTTACGCAAATAACCAAGGGTGTAGCTTTGTATGCCTTTGGAAGGGCTCTCCCCCAATAATGGCTTTGCCGCCCTCCCCCAATAATTTCAACTTTGAACATTCAATTCTAGCATACCCGATGTGGTATGCTTCCCTATCCAGTTGGACCTGCCCATTGTCTTCATGTATTGTGCCCTCACAATAATTTTCAGAAGCCTACACCTATGCAAAGAACCAGAATAGAAATACTTGAGAAGTTGCATTCAAGCTAAATTGCGTCACATCCGCCGTAAAACGCTTAATCAGGCGTGCTGAAAGCCAACGTAAAACAAACATAACGAAGAACGAAACCATTCCGTTCATTTTATCTTTTCAGAACGTTCCGATTACGTTCCGTTCCGTTCACAAAACGCTAATAATTTGCCGGTGTGAACCGGGCTTTAAGCTATCAATACAAATGTCAAAAAGAGTGTAATGTATGCTCTTTTTGCCTTGGGCGCCTCTTCACCCAGGCACTTTTCGATCCAGAAAAGTGTGTGGAATTCTGAAGGAGGCATGCTACTACTTGGCATCCTACTGCTTATCCTTCCTGGTAAATGGATGGCATTATTTACAGTGTGCAAATATATCCATACCTTGGAAATTCCAGCATTTCAGACGAACAATACAGCATGGCTATAATGTCCAGTCATTGAAGTTTCAACAGCGACAGCTTTTGCCGGGCTGAACAATTAGGCATGCACTGGTCTGCTTCTGAACTGCAAAATAAACATAATATTGACTTCTTAATAGCAAGACACATGCTGGAGCATGGGTGCTGGGGGGGGGGGGGGGATACTTTTGAGGGGAAGTGTCCCCGCAATGTTGGCTTTGCACCCAATCATTTCAACTTTTAACATGGAATCCTATGGAGTGTGCCACCAATCCATTTCAGCGCGCCCATTGCCTGCAGGTATTATGCCCCCTCCCCCAAAATAATTTTCCGAAATCAACCCGTGCGCTGGATACTACTTGGCCAACATGTGCGAGGCTGATGTTGTTGCCGCCGAACCAACTGTATGGAGGAGAAGTTCTCATAACATTTTCAACTCACTTTTACTTAATCACAGCGAAAGCGTTATTATTTTGTGCGCTCCGCCTCGGCCATTGTCTTCCTTTGTTTTCATTTTGTTTTGTGGTGATCCTCCACCCATGTTCAGAGTTCAAAGCATTCGATCGAACACCAATGGGTTTTGAAAGTGCGGTCACGATAATTCCCTGGTAGGCCGATTGCAGCAGCTTTGCGCCTCGCTCGAAAGCCTGCCACAAATATGAGTCGAAGTGCCCGCCACGAGTCACTTGTTAATCCGGCCCCTGCCGCGGTGGCCGCTATTTGCTCTCAAAGGCCGGCGAGCGCGAGTGGAATCCCAAATCGGCGGCGTTGCGGCGAGTTGCGGCCGGGTCGGCTGGCCGTTAGCGCTAATGGCCGTTAGCGCTAATGGCCAACATCCGTGTCAGTTATGAGATCTGCCGCCGGCGCGGGCTGCCGCCGACGGGCCGTCCCGTGATGGCGGGCGCCGCCGCAACATCAATTCTCATCGACGCCGACGTCGCCTGCACGCATGACGCCGGCCGCCAGGCTGAAGCAGACGAGCCGACATTTGCCGGCTGGTGTGATCGAGCGACGCCCACATTGGCGAGTTGGTCTGTGTGTGCTCGTCTGCCTCGACACAGAAGCCCAGGGCGAAGCCACGGCCCGCGGCGGCATCGTGACCCCCGCCCGCCATCACAACCCATCGTTTGTATGATGTAGTCACGTATGGGTGTCAATCTGTATACGTTTGAGGGGCCTTGCTACCATAAATAATGTCATCTTATAATATGGGACCCTATGGGATTGCCCTGCAATCCATATGGGTCCATTGCCTCCGGGTCCATATTGGTCCCTAATGAGTTTCAGAAATCAACGCACTTTGTATGTAGTATGTATGTATGTATTTGTTTCAACCAATCCATACAAGTATGGTTTTTCATTTTACACTTCGAATACGATAACAAAAACAAAAGAAAACAAAAAACAAACACCGGGGGCAAGGGATTTCACAGTTCTATCACACTATACTGATTAGCCGTCGTCAATACAGGTCACACTCGGGGTGTCCGACCACTCGATCAACAGATCACACTCAGGTCACAGGTCACACCCCGGTCACAGGTGACACCCCGGTCATAGGTCACACCCGGCCACATGTGGCACGCCAGCGGCATATCTGACAGGTCACGCCATCGAGCCATCAATACAGGTCACAATTGGCGTGTCAGACCACTCGATCAATAGATCACGCCCCGGTCACGGGTCACACCCCGGTCACAGGTCACACCACGTCCGACGGGTCACGCTCTCGAACCGAACCAACAACTCTGCATTTTAGTTGACTTTTGAAAGACGTCGAACTGGGATCTGCGTCGATCCGGTTCCAGTGCTTTACACGACGGTAATTGAGTCGCCGCCTGCCTGCCTCGGCTCGTATTCGTGGCAGTGTGATGCTAGATGCGTGTCCGGCGTCATGTGTGTGTGTGTGTGTGTGTGTGTATCGGTGGGCTGTGCTATCGTGTGGCTTATATGACGTGGTGTTATTGCTGTGCTCGATGTGTGAAGTGCGCATATTATGTGGTACTTGATCAGTTGTCGTGCATTTAACCAATGAAGTGTTCGGAAAGTGTCTGGCATATGTTGATCCCTTATCTGTATGTAACGACCCTGCCTATAGCGACACAAGTCCAGCATGTTTGCATCCGGTTGGCCTGTGTTTTGCCACATGACCCATGCGCGGATGTTATGATGGTGATAGTACCGACCGCAAATTCACCACATTTCATTCAAAGAATCCCGGGGAAAAACATTCCTGGCATGGCTCAGAGCAACCAGTGCAACGATGCAGCTTTTCTTCAGGCCGCTGACGTGATCAGCTAAGCGAAGGTGGCGATCCAGCCGCCAGCGTCACTCAGAGACTTTTAACGAAGGTGGCGATTCAGCTGCCAGTGTCACTCAGAGACTTTTAACGAAGGTGGCGATCCAGACGCCAGCGTCTCTCAGATACTTTTTACTTTTCTCGAGTCGTTTGCGCGTGTTCCACAGAAATTGATCGATAGTTTAAGAATAGTTTTTTTTGCATGTCAGGTGACCCATAGACTACCACTTTAGTTTTGAACCAGTTTATTTTGAGTTTGTTATGGAAAAACCATCCAAAGAGTGCAATCAAAGCACGTTCCAATTGTGCTGCAATGTCTATAATATTTGCTTTACTTCCTGTAGCTAAGACCTGGGTATAATCTGATTAGTGCACCAATGTTATGTTGTTAGGTACGGATAGTTCTAAAACATATGTGAACAATGTGTGCTGAATGTAGCTCAATGAGCCTCCTTGATGAACTCCAATGCCGTTTTCATGGTTCACAGATTTGACTGCGGTATCTACCATCTGGTGTCCTAATCTTTACGTGATAACTGTCGTTACCTAGTTAGCTCCCGAACCAATCTCTGTCTATGCCATATCAGCTCATTTTCTCCAATAAACACTGGTGTGACACAACGTCAAAACATTGTGACAAGTTGAGGAGAACCAAAGCTGCAACGTGTCCGTCGGCGATGGCCTCTGAAACTTTGTCGGCTACCACGCTCAAGCTGTCTCGGTTTGCCTACCCTTGCTAAGGCCGTGCTGCATATCCGTCATCAAGTGATTGCGGTCGAAATAATGGGTCAACAGCCGCTGAACAGTGCGCTCAACCACCTTCATAAACGATGGCAGCCGGGATGGAGAGCGTGCGTTACTGCTAAAGGGTGTTTTGGCGAGCGGAATAACACTAGCCATGTGTCCACAAGTCTGGCGCAATCCACGCTTACAGGCTAGAGTTAGCTATGTCCAAAAGTGCATGACCAAATCCATGCATGAGTCGCTGGAGCATAACATCACCGATTCCATTAGTGGCAGTAGTCTGGGGTGGTTTCATGGCTAAAATAATAGAGTGCAGAGTGGGCCAGGTGATAGAGCTGATTGAATGCACAAGCCGCCACTCGAGGCAGGCGAACTGGTGGCGGTGTAGCTGTAGCGGGCACGCTGGTGGCCGTGCTGCTGTAGCGGGCACAAAGGTGGCGGTGTAGCTATAGCGGGCACAATGGTGGCGGTGTAGCTGTAGCGGGCACAATGGTAGCGGTGTAGCTATAGCGGGCACACTGGTGGCGGTGTAGCTATAGCGGGCACGCGGGTGGCGGTGTAGCTATAGCGGGCACGCTGGTGGCGGTGTAGTTATAGCGGGCACGCTGGTGGCGGTGTAGCTATAGCGGGCACACTGGTGGCGGTGTAGCTATAGCGGGCACGCGGGTGGCGGTGTAGCTATAGCGGGCACGCTGGTGGCGGTGTAGTTATAGCGGGCACGCTGGTGGCGGTGTAGCTATAGCGGGCACACTGGTGGCGGTGTAGCTATAGCGGGCACGCTGGTGGCGGTGTAGCTATAGCGGGCACACTGGTGGCGGTGTAGCTATAGCGGGCACGCTGGTGGCGGTGTAGCTATAGCGGGCACGCTGGTGGCGGTGTAGCTATAGCGGGCACACTGGTGGCGGTGTAGCTATAGCGGGCACACTGGTGGCGGTGTAGCTATAGCGGGCACGCTGGTGGCGGTGTAGCTATAGCGGGCACAATGGTGGCGGTGTAGCTGTAGCGGGCACAATGGTAGCGGTGTAGCTATAGCGGGAACGCGGGTGGCGGTGTAGCTATAGCAGGCACGCTGGTGGCGGCGCTGCTATAGCGGGCACAATGGTGGCGGTGTAGCTATAGCGGGCACGCTGGTGGCGGTGTAGCTGTAGCGGGCACGCTGGTGGCGGTGTAGCTATAGCGGGCACAATGGTGGCGGTGTAGCTGTAGCGGGTACAATGGTGGCAGTGTAGTTATAGCGGGCACAATGGTGGCGGTGTAGCTGCAGTGGGCACAATGGTAGGGGTGTAGCTATAGCGGGCACGCGGGTGGCGGTGTAGCTATAGCGGACACGCTGGTGGCGGTGTAGCTGTAGCGGACACGCTGGTGGCGGTGTAGCTATAGCGGGCACGCTGGTGGCGGTGTAGCTGTAGCGGGCACGCTGGTGGCGGTGTAGCTATAGCGGGCACGCTGGTGGCGGTGTAGCTATAGCGGGCACGCTGGTGGCGGCGCTGCTATAGCGGGCACAATGGTGGCGGTGTAGCTATAGCGGGCACGCGGGTGGCGGTGTAGCTATAGCGGGCACGCTGGTGGCGGTGTAGCTATAGCGGGCACGCGGGTGGCGGTGTAGCTATAGCGGGCACACTGGTGGCGGTGTAGCTATAGCGGGCACACTGGTGGCGGTGCTGCTATAGCGGGCACAATGGTGGCGGTGTAGCTATAGCGAGCACGCTGGTGGCGGTGTAGCTGTAGCAGGCACGCTGGTGGCGGTGTAGCTATAGCGGGCACGCTGGTGGCGGTGTAGCTATAGCGGGCACGCTGGTGGCGGTGTAGCTATAGCGGGCACACTGGTGGCGGTGTAGCTATAGCGGGCACGCTGGTGGCGGTGTAGCTGTAGCGGGCACGCTGGTGGCGGTGTAGCTATAGCGGGCACGCTGGTGGCGGTGTAGTTATAGCGGGCACAATGGTGGCGGTGCAACTCTAGCCTCCAGTGCCCCTGCCAGTGTAGCCGGTGGGTACAGTCGGCGACTGTGGCAGGTGACGGCGGACCGGCCACGTCTCCTCCCCCGCCGGCCCCCTGCCAGTGTAGCCGGCGGGTACAGTCGGCGACTGTGGCAGGTGACGGCGGACCGGCCACGTCTCCTCCCCGCCGGCCCCCTGCCAGTGTAGCCGGTGGGTACAGTCGGCGACTGTGGCAGGTGACGGCGGACCGGCCACGTCTCCTCCCCCGCCGGCCCCCTGCCAGTGTAGCCGGCGGGTACAGTCGGCGACTGTGGCAGGTGACGGCGGACCGGCCACGTCTCCTCCCCCGCCGGCCCCCTGCCAGTGTAGCCGGTGGGTACAGTCGGCGACTGTGGCAGGTGACGGCGGACCGGCCACGTCTCCTCCCCCGCCGGCCCCCTGCCAGTGTAGCCGGTGGGTACAGTCGGCGACTGTGGCAGGTGACGGCGGACCGGCCACGTCTCCTCCCCGCCGGCCCCCTGCCAGTGTAGCCGGCGGGTACAGTCGGCGACTGTGGCGGTGACGGCGGACCGGCCACGTCTCCTCCCCCGCCGGCCCCCTGCCAGTGTAGCCGGTGGGTACAGTCGGCGACTGTGGCAGGTGACGGCGGACCGGCCACGTCTCCCCCCGCCGGCACCCTGCCAGTGTAGCCGGCGGGTACAGTCGGCGACTGTGGCAGGTGACGGCGGACCGGCCACGTCTCCTCCCCGCCGGCCCCCGCCAGTGTAGCCGGTGGGTACAGTCGGCGACTGTGGCAGGTGACGGCGGACCGGCCACGTCTCCTCCCCGCCGGCACCCTGCCAGTGTAGCCGGCGGGTACGTCGGCGACTGTGGCAGGTGACGGCGGACCGGCCACGTCTCCTCCCCCGCCGGCCCCCTGCCAGTGTAGCCGGTGGGTACAGTCGGCGACTGTGGCAGGTGACGGCGGACCGCCCACGTCTCCTCCCCCGCCGCCGCCAATTCGATGTGCGACCCAACCCGGCCGGCTGCGTCCACTCCGATGACGAGTGGCTCCACTTCCGGCGACCATCAGCGGCCTGTGACAGCGCACCAGGCCATCTGTCTTGCAGGCCGTGTGTCACCAATGAGCCGGAACGACAGTCGACGTCGCTGACCGGACATCCCGTGGCCGTCCACCGCACAATGACGTGAAACAACAGCAGATTTCATTATGGAAGTATGCTATCAGGATTTTCCTTATGCAACGGTAATACATGTCGTTTTTATAATCACTAGCATTGCTTGGTTTGAGCTATGTTCCGGCTGGATCGACATCACCGGCTGCTGTCGACACTGTTGGCGACACTCCTATATATCGACATCACCGGCTGCTGTCGACACTGTTGGCGACACTCCTATATATCGACATCACCGGCTGCTGTCGACACTGTTGGCGACACTCCTATATATCGACATCACCGGCTGCTGTCGACACTGTTGGCGACACTCCCTATACTACACTTTTTTTTACAAACCTTTTTTTTAAATCACCATCCCCTGTTTCCTTCAAATTTGTGGGAAACTCCTATATATCGACATCACCGGCTGCTGTCGACACTGTTGGCGACACTGTTGGCACACTCCTATTATCAATCACCGGCTGCTGTCGACACTGTTGGCGACACTTATATTAACACCCTATATATATATATATATATATATATATATTTATATATATATATATATATATATATATATATATATATATATATATATATATATATATATATATATATATATATATTGATAACAACTTATTTCTACCAGTTGTGCAATGCCAGAACCACATAAGACTCACAGTGACTGTCTCAAGTGCGCATGCTTTGCCGTTCACAGTAATCTCTTTACAAACGAACAAAGGCACATGAGGAAATATTAAGAGATTCAGACCTTGTTTAATTAATACGCGCAATATAATTATTCTTAACTTTTGAGTGGTAATTTCTATGATTTATTTTTCAAATTGGTACGCATCGTGTGCCAATCAGACCGTCTGCATGGACTTTGCCTTTTCACCTACATTTTGTGACATTCAGAACATTTTGGTATTCATTTTCTCCATCGCCCCCTCGGCAGGAAAAAAAGCAATAAGATAATACAGCACTGGTGACAAAACATCCATAGAAATGAACACAATAATGCAAACTATCAAAAAAATATACCTTTCATGTCATGCTATACTATTCCGATTAGTAATTATCAAACAATTTGCCACAATCAGTGACAAGAAACATGGACTGGTGGCATAGGAACCAGTTGCATGCATTTCAACTTTGCGGTACCTCAAGTGTGAAATCAATGAACTGCGGTTGATTTATTTAAGTTCTGAAAAAAACTCCAAACAGAGCGTCGAGGCTGACCAGATAACACCAAGCGCTGACAGGAAACGGCCAGCGTTGCGTTGTATCGTATATCGCCTATTAATCACCAACAGGCAATGTCCAATTACAGGTGGAGTGACATAAAATACACCTACGCAACCACATAAGTGACACAAGTGCCATGAATAGTGAGAAGGACGTGAAGTAATTCATAGTGTGATGAACACGGACAAACCTGCCAGCTGTAACACTATTTACCCTGCCAAACGGCACATGGAGAGATGTTGCCTGAGCATTCCAATGCGAAATGCGTATGCAGTTCGCGAAATTGGCTGACGGGCCAATTTCCTTGTTGTAAAAATTGTACATATTTGTGGTTTCTGTAGCAATTTGCGTTGAAATTGATTTCAAGCTGTTTAAAAAATAAATAAACCATATCAATGTTCGTTCAAAATGTATATTCCGCTGTTACAATTGGCCCGGCACCTGGGGTCAATTGTAACACTATGATAGGGAAATGGCATCAACATTGGGAAAGTTTGTGCTTTAGAGTGTTTGATGAACTTTTGGATTGCTTTCCCATGCAACGTTTATGAACTTGGTTAAGATAATGTGACCACTCATTTCTTCTGCAATTGCTTACTTTTCGGTTGACAAGCAAAATAACACCAATAAGGGCTTGGAGTTGGGTAATATAGCCTACAAATTTCCAAATGAAAAATACCAAAACCTAACCTAACCTAGCCTAACCTGATTTTGAAGAAAAACAAGTTCCTTTTTTCTTCAAAAACTCCCTCCCAAAAAAAGACAATTTCCCAACTGAAAAACCTACCATAACCCAACTTAACCCGATCCAACCTAACAAACCTAACCCCCTGTTTTCGTTATGGAGATTAAATCTGCGTAAAACTTGTCTCGTGAACACCTTAGGAGAGAATAATACCAAACATTATTACAATATTGTATCGCTGGCCAGGATGGCGCCTGCGTGTAAATAAGCACACAATATTATCCTGCGATAATCTTTTGCATTCTCTACCATACGCATACAAATGCAAATAATTTGCCTGGTGCCTAACTACCTAGGTACAAAGTACCTGCCACTTTGGTGCATGAGTAAATAATAGCAATCAAGACCGATCTGTCTGAGCCTCTTCATTTTGCTCGTCTGCAACGTTTCTTGCTCCAGCAAATGATGATGGCTATTAGTTGTCAGAATTGTATCAAAAGCGCAATGAATCTTGCTTGCAAAATCACGGGCGTGTTCAGATTCAACAAACAGTGTTGCAAATGGACCGTCATCCCTCGTGATTGGTATTTCGTGTGAACAAAAACAGTTTTGAACGAATCGTAGCCGCCGCGAAACGTTTTCACCGGCGCACCGTCAGGTTACGAAAGATGAAAAGTCGTACAAGTAGTGCACTTACAAGTTGTAAGTAGTGTGGTTAGACCCCATCAAAATATTCCAGGTAGGATCTGAACCCCACGGACCTCACCGGTGGCGAGACGGCCATGGATTGGTGGAACAAGAACGATGCCGGGTGAACCCACGCTGAAATGGAGACAGGTGGGGACGGACATGATGCATGAGTTCATCACCTGTCGCTACTCTTCGCCCGCGACCAATCGGCGTGAGAGATTGGCGACGCTACATGACTCAACGGTCGACGTGTCGTAAAACCAATAACCAACCAAACAATTTTCATGAAAAAAATGGTATTGAAGATAGGAACGATATTAGCATCTGTCCACTGCTCGGGAAAGATACCACTAGAATAACGCAGTGAAAAGTGTCCAAAGTGTGACAGCCAGCTCCTCGGCACACTCACGCAGGATGCGGGCACTCAATCCATCTGGGCCGCACGCCTTGCCTGCAACGATGTTTCTCAACAAACAGCAGATTGATTCCTCCGACATAGCAAAATCAGTTAAGAGATGCACATGACTTTCAGGGATATCCGGGAAATTAATGGCAACTGGGTCAAACATTTTTTTTTGCAATTGCATGGTGCAGTAAGTTCGTTCTATATGCATCGTCTGATACCTGCACGTCATTATACTCTAGTCTTACCGAAATCTCTTTGTCTGTTTAAAATACCTCAAGAAGGTCCAGAAACGCTTTGGATTTGTCACAAAATCGCCGACGAGCCTCCTCAGATATTCCGTGTAAACATTAATCGACACAAGCTCGAAATCCGTTAGTTTTCGTAGAAAGGTAGCCTTCACACATTCGTCATTTGGATGACGCTTCATTCGCTCGTAAGCAGCCCGTTTGAGCTTTAGGGCTCAGTTAGCCTCTGTTGCAAACCACGTCGGACATCGCTTTTTCGGAACAACAAGGGCATCATGATCGCGTATAGCCCCCTCAACAGGTGCGTAAAGCAAATATGCAGCCCTGTCCACTCCCATCCCGTCCAACAGACCCTACGGCGCTGTTTCCAGGGCGCGACGAAGCCCGTCGAATTCAGCACGGCGATAGTTTTAAGTGCCGCAGTGCGAGTTGATAATACTGTTTGTCTCACGTCGAACGAAATAATCACATCGTCATGGTCAGAAGTGAGTGTGCTTGGTCTTTGGATAGCACACACTTCGGGTAGACCTTTAGCCAGCACGAGATGATGACTTCGTCATGGTCAGAAGTGAGTGTGCTCGGTCTCGGCATAGCGTGCACTTCGCACACACCAGGCCTACCAGTACCAGTACCAAACCCACACATACCAGCACCAGACCGGCCAGCACCAGCACCGGGCCCACCAGCATCAGTACCAAACCCAGCAGTACCTGCACCAGACCGGCCAGCACCAGCACCGGGCCCACCAGCATCAGTACCAAACCCAGCACAACAGCACCAGCACCGGGCCCACCAGCATCAGTACCAAACCCAGCAGTACCAGCACCAGACCGGCCAGCACCAGCACCGGGCCCACCAGCATCAGTACCAGTACCTGCACCAGACCGGCCAGCACCAGCACCGGGCCCACCAGCATCAGTACCAAACCCAGCAGTACCTGCACCAGACCGGCCAGCACCAGCACCGGGCCCACCAGCATCAGTACCAAACCCAGCAGTACCTGCACCAGACCGGCCAGCACCAGCACCGGGCCCACCAGCATCAGTACCAATCCCAGCAGACGCCCACCAGCACCGGGCCCCCACACAGTACCAAAGCACCAGACCGGCCAGCACCAGCACCGGGCCCACCAGCATCAGTACCAAACCCAGCAGTACCAGCACCAGACCGGCCAGCACCAGCACCGGGCCCACCAGCATCAGTACCAAACCCAGCAGTACCTGCACCAGACCCGCATCAGCGACACTTGCTCGGTGAGTGGTCATAGTGCAGTGGCCATAGTGCAGGGGACATAGTGCAGTGGCAGTCTTCTTGTTCGGCGAGTGGCCATCGTGCAGTGGCAGCCTTCTTGCTCGATGAGTGGCCATGGGGCAGTGGCAGCCTTCTTGCTCGATGAGTGGCCATGGGGCAGTGGCAGCCTTCTTGCTCGATGAGTGGCTATAGTGCAGTGGAAGACTTCTTGTTCGGTTAGTAGCTATAGTACAGGGGCAGCCTTCTTGCACCTCCTTTGCACTTGCTTCTTGGCAGTGGGATTCCCCCTCAGAGGTCGATCTCTCTAGTGGGTTTCTCTATCCCAGAGGTGATTTGTAGCCATACTTCTTGTCCCAGTGAGGGCGACCTGTCATTCGGTTCATCTAAGCCATTCCCACGTGCGGCCAACTCGCACGATGGTGATCACCAACGTCCTCCCTTCCACCACTGCCGCTTCACAGTGAGAAGATTGCTGATTCATTCTCCCCCCCCACACACACTACCGCTTCACAGTGAGGCAGCTGATTCATTCCCCCCCCCACACACACACACACTGCCGCTTCACAGTGAGGAGGCTGCTAATTCATCTTCACCCCACCACTGCTGCTTCACAGTCAGGAGGCTGATGATTCATCCTCCCCCACCACTGTCGCTTCACAATGAGGAGGCTGCTGACTCATCCCCCCCCCCCACACACACACTGCCGCTTCACAGTGAGGAGGCTGCTGATTCATCCTCCCCTCATCGCCGCCGATTCACAGTCAGGGGGCTGCTGATTCATCCTCCACACCACTGCCGCTTCACAGTGAGGAGGCCGCTGATTCACCCTGAGGAGGCTGCTGATTCATCCTCCCCGCCCCTCTACTGACTCACGCCCGCAGAGCGGCGTGGCAGTGCGTGGAGGTGCTGGTCTGGCGGGGCCCAGTTGAGTCAGCCAACAGCTGAAAACTCGCCAGACAATGGTGCCCCATCCGAGGGGCGTCCTCCCACCCTGCGACGTCGGACAAGGTAGACGAAGGGCTACGGGAAAAGCCTGCTGTTGAAACCAGTTAAAGTGAGCATCGTTCTGAAATAATGGCCGGTTTATTTTTCTTTCCGGTGCTTAACCCATTCTCAACTAACATGGAAAAGCACTTTAAGTTTATTCCGCGGTGCACGCTTCCCATGCAATCGGGCACTGGCAGCCATCCCGACACATCTCATCTTCACACTCCAGCTGGCAGCTCCACTCCAGTTACTTGACCCTTTTTAGCTGGCAGCTCCGCCCCCACCCCATCTGGTAGCCCTACCTCTTTCATAGATGACAGCCCCACAATTGAGGAGCTCGACTTCAACACAGTAAAGCCCGCTGGGGAGATCAACTATCACACAAGTAAGCCAGCTGAAGAGATGAACTTCAATAAACATAAGTCACCCGGGGAGATTGGCCTTCGAGTGCAATCTCATTGCCCAAAAGTGAGCACCGAGGAGAGCAAGAAGCCTGGCCCTGCATCGGCATTGGTGCCGCGGCTCACCGGACAGGTGGTGCTGATGTGGTCGCTCTGGTGCTGGTGGCGGTGTTGTTGCCGCGACTCACAGGACAGGTAGCGGTGATGTGGTGGCTCTGGTGCTGGTGCCGGTGTTGGTGCCGTGACTTACAGGACAAGTAGCGGTGATGTGGTGGCTCTGGTGCTGGTGTTGGTGCCGCGACTCACAGGACAGGTAGCGGTGATGTGGTGGCTCTGGTGCTGGTGCCGGTGTTGGTGCCGCGGCTCACCGGACAGGTGGCACTGATGTGGTGGCTCTGGTGCTGGTGCCGGTGTTGGTGCCGGGGCTCACTGGACAGGCGGTGATGATGTGGTGGCTGTGGTGGTGCGGCTGAGCAAACAAACGACGTTGGTGTGGCTGGTCTGGTGTTATTACTGGTGGCCTGAAGGTACTGGTGGCCTTTTAGGTGTTCGACCTGGAGCGATCAAACATCGATACATTCCATCGACACTGCTTTATGCACCTATTTTGTTAGCGCTTGTACCTTACCAATTTCGTCCCCTCCATAGTCCGAGTTAACATCCTTGTCGCTTCCCAGCTGGTAGTTCCGTTTCTCTTTTATACTGCGACATAACCCCGCATAACTCAGTTAGTCCCACCGAGCCTGCAAATTTGCACTTCAGTCAACGACCAAACTGGGCTCTGCATTTCCGACACAGCTTACACAGAGGTCACAGACAGCTTACACTTTTCTTTGGAGTGATGACAACGCGTGACTGATGAAAACTCTAGGTGGCTCTAACTTGGCGTCCACGTCCGTCCCTTTCTAAGCTGAATCATCGGTGGACAGGCTGTCGAACTTTATCATATCTCATGCATAACTCACAAGGTCAATATGTGCTTTACAGTTCTGTTGTGTGCCCCACACATCTCTGTATCATCTTGACTGGAGCTAGGGCAGAGGTAGACACACAAAAATACAGACGCAATTTCGCGCTTGCTGGTTGCGTTTAAACAAAAAGTTCGTGATTTGTCTCAGAATCAGCCAGGTGCAGACCAGAAAACGTCCGCACAGCTACAATGCGACCAGCACTGACAACACGACAGATACTTCCCTGCACTGCTGTATGCAAAATTACAAACAACCGCATTCAGCTCATCGGTTTCGTGATCAGCGTTTGTGCAGCACCGTTTGCCAAACATGTACGCTGAGCAAAAATAGCACACAAATATACCAATTATCTCCCCTGAAAACCAAGGATGACTTGTCCCACTTGAGCTTGAATATCCCAGTTGAAACCTAAATTATGACATCAATAACAAACGAGGATATTAAATGGCCAGGCAGACGAGAAGGAACTAGTAGCGCAAGAGCAATCTCAGGAAATCCTTCGGCACGCACATCAACGCAGGCGAGGGAAATGCGGCCAAAACCAACAAGCCTGAAGAAAGCCCGAGCAATGCCATTATGGTTTAATTTTCATCAAAGGCATCATTTTCCAAGACGGATGGTGTTTCAAAAGTGACCTCACGCACCGCAAAGACCGCATGATTAATGCAGGATGTCGCCGCGCTCCATACGGGTTCGTGACAGTCGGCGGCACTGAGAACTCTCTCTCTCCCCACACTCCCACACCAACACTGCCGGCTTCCACTCCGTGCGGGGAGAGCTTGTCGTCGGCTGGGACAAAGAGATCCTTGATCTGGGAACCGGAGCGGAACAGTCGGCGGCGGAGCGGGTGTTTCCACACACCACCCTGATTCATGACCCTGAGTCAGGACGTCCACTGGTGACGTGTCGGGCCCGCACGTTGTGCGGAGGATGTTTGTGCGACAGCTCACCAGCCGATCACAATAGGCGGCGAGATAAGGCTGCCGTGCGGCTGGCTGCTTTGGCAGGATCGACAGTCGCCACAGTGCACATGGTCATCCGTCAATGACAGCGCACAGGCTATATGTCACAAAGTGAATTGCTATGGTCATTTGCATGCTGGTTACAGGTAGTTGATATGTGTAATGCAAATAAATCCTCAGATCGCCCAGGGAAGATCGAAGCACAGCACACGGGCAGGGGAGCATGGAGAGCGGATGTGTGGACCACTGTCCTTTTCAAAAAGGGCAGCGATATCAAACATTCCTCCCATTTCGTGGCATATAAACCAGGTACCCCTTCTCTAAACGCACATTGGCACTGAGATCCATACAAGATCAACCCACGAATCACCCATTTTCACTGTTTCCACTGTGACCCGGCCACAGGTGCAACACCATGCGTGACACCTGTTGTCCGTATGGCATACAGCGGCGGGTGTATCGATGTTTCGCGACGCCGCATTTGCCGTGCTCGAGATCACGTGATGTGATGCACGCCTCATTCCCTTCGCACAGCGCACCCCTACTTTTGACGTCCGTCGTGCATCTCAGGGGCACTACACACCCACGAGTTGCCATCGAGATTTGCCGGGTTTTGGCTATATCAATAATTAATAAATGAGCATGTGTAGCGTATACATGCCACGTGCTTGCAAATAAAGCAACTATTTTGTCTGGGTCCGCTAGCATGAAAACCAAGGTGTCCCGACCATGAACCGATTAGGGCGAATTCAAATGTTGCGTCTGCTTTCTCATGGTTCCGCTAATGGCCTGATGTAACCTGGGCAAGAACGTGTTTCAGAACTAGCCATGGTTACACTGAAGCTGTATGAATCTACCCCCAGCGCGTACATGGGCGGCTATGAGAGCCGACACCGCCATGACCCTGACATGCACGCTCCACAATGCCGTGACACAAATGCAGCGACGGAAAACAAACGCGTCCGCCGCCAATGCTGGTGCGTGCGGCGTTCGTCAGGCGGAACAGGTACAGCAGCAATGACGTCACGCGGGTTGACTGGCTGGCACGGTTGACGGCGGTGCTCCGGCCGTCCCCCAATGACGACGCCCCAATACGGCCGATTGCCAGTGCGGCGAACCGACGGCGGCACACAGAACCGCGACACAGTCCGCCGCCGATCCCAGCCGCGGCACGGCCCCTGCCCGTGTCTGCTGCAGCCGCACGTGTCCAATTCCGGCTGAACCATCCGACACCTACCCGCACCTACATCCGACACCTACAGCCGCACGTGTCCCAATTCCGGCTGAACCATCCGACACCTACCCGCACCTACATCCGACACCTACAGCCGCACGTGTCCCAATTCCGGCTGAACCATCCGACACCTACCCGCACCTACATCCGACACCTACAGCCGCACGTGTCCCAATTCCGGCTGAACCATCCGACACCTACCCGCACCTACATCCGACACCTACAGCCGCACGTGTCCCAATTCCGGCTGAACCATCCGACACCTACCCGCACCTACATCCGACACCTACAGCCGCACGTGTCCCAATTCCGGCTGAACCATCCGACACCTACCCGCACCTACATCGACACCTACAGCCGCACGTGTCCCAATTCCGGCTGAACCATCCGACACCTACCCGAGTGACCCAACGCTAACCAAGGTTTCTGATCGCGCCCACACTCTCTCCTTCCACCGAACTACACGTCACAAAATCCCGACAGCAAAAGGCAATCTGCTGCCCAACCAATCCTGCTTCCCATTCAATGATTTGAATGGGAAGTGAATCAAGACTAACTTCTTGTCGGCACGGCCCACGATCGCAAGAAAACCGCATCCTCCAGATTAGCACATTCACCCACACCGACGTCAGCGCAGCCTCTGAAGGAGCTGGATATAATCGTGGCCGAACCATGTTCTTGGAGGAACACATGCCCAAAGTCACGAGGTGTAAATCCATCCAGCTCTGCATCTGCACAAAATTGTTCCCATCTCACAGATTAATTTATCCATAGGCCCTGATCACACACTTGTATAAGGCTCTCGATACAAACTGTTCGATGGGAAAAAGACAAACTGTTAGGACAAACTGTGGTCTTCCGACGATTGTAGTGTGTGTGTATTGGAACAGAAGTGTTGTGCTTTTTGTTGTGTTTCATTTATGTTTTGTTACTTTTTACCACTACGTTTCTGCATTTCACTCACTTGAAATAACAACGTGCTGGAATGACCCGAGCACTAATCATTGCATGAATTCAAGCGCTTTTCAGCACATTGTTGGCAACTAAGCACTTGGAAACTTTGAAACAATTGAGTGGTTACACCCGGCCGCAACCCGACTTCCGGCAGAATTCCCCAGAGACGTAGGAACTGTCCCAAAGTTGCGGGAGGAAAGAGTCATTTTGAAGTCCATTCTTTCCATGCAACGCTCATTAGGGTCAATGTTAAACTCGTCCGCAAAGTTGGGAGGAGCCACCGCTCCCTCTGCTCCTCCCGGTTCCTATGCTCGTGAAGTGATGAGGCCTGAAGCCTAGTGACCTGACCCGAGGTCAGGGTTCGTCACTCGGGAAGGACAGTTTTTTTTCTCCTCTCTCTCTCTCTCTCTCTCTCTCTCTCTCCGACCTCAAAACATTGAGGCTCAAATCCGGATACTTTTCTGGGGTTTTCAGCAAGAATTTGGAGAAACCGTGGAAAAAAGTTGATTTCATCCCCAACCTCAAAGGTCTGGCGACAGTACTGTCCTGACCAAAGCCGAGTAACCCGACCCACAACAGAGTACCCTGACATCGGGAGGGTGATTTGACCCAGGGAAAGTGACCTGACACCAGGCAGGGTAGGCATGATTCCGACGGCGCACCACGCTCCCGGTCCCGCGGCGAACATCGGCGCGTCGCATGGAGGTGGCCGTGAGCGGCGAGGTGCGGTCGGGAGAGTCGCTATCTGACCGGACGTCCGTTCGTGCCGCCAGTGCGCCGGGGGCGTCCGACAGAGTGTCAGCGAGCTGCGGTGTCTCACCAGACGGCGCTCCTGATGCCGGCCACGGCAGCGGCCAGCCGTCCGTCACTGCTCTCCCCCACCCCCCGACATCGGAACTGATGCAGGCACAAACCGGACCCGGTTAAGCACGGACACAAATCGGCCCGGATCCAACGCAGGGGTAAAAACGGTTAGACAGGTCCAAATACCAATGACGCACTCAGGAGACGCATAGACGCAGATGCATGTCCCGTTTTAAGCGGTGGAGGTAGAGGTGGAAAATGTCCAACATTTTGGGACTGAAGCCTGGGTCGGCCGATCTGCTATGACCAAGTCTGGCTAATGGCCCTTGTACCTTTAGTGGGGAGACTAATAAGCTCAGGTTATAACAACTCCCCAGATTTGGGAAGCTTCAGATGGAATGGTCATTGTAAAAATTGCTTGATACAGATAACTCGATTGCGACAAATCTGCTGATACATTTAAACTTTGCTTGAAATCTGCGCTATTTTTTGTGTGGGGGAGGGGTATCTTCGATGTTCCCCTAAGTCCATCAGTGGCATACCGAAATTGTATTTGTCCGTACCAAGTTTCGGTTCTCGAATGAGTGAAAATCTGGTCGCATTTCTCCACAAATCAAGTGCAATGAATGCGAAAATGAATTCGGATGTCCTTCTGGTTCTTAAAAATAGCATTCATATGTGAATGGATTTTTAGTACTTACCAATGACAAGTGTAGGCGTGCAATGCCTGTGTAATACAAACAACGACATATATACATATATATATATATATCTATATCTATATATTTTTTTCATAATCAAGTTAATAACATAAATTTAATCCCATCTCAAATACCTGGGCATTCTATGAAAAATGATCGGAAATCTCAATATGATCCTAGCTGTAGGGATTAATTTAATCATTGCATGTACATGTCCAGCCACACCTTTTAATGTTGTTATGAAACAAAATGATACTCGACTACCTTTATCTCAAAATAATACAAAATAATACCCGACTAGATTTGTCTCACTACTCATCTGTTGTTCTACCACACTAATTGCATACCATTACATGTCGTGCAGCTGAACTGGTAGCTGATCGCCAGCACGGCATGCGACGCTCGACGTGGCACGCGACTGGACCATCTCTGATTGGCCATGCGGGGAATGTGTCGCGTGACGTCATGACGCGTCGGGCGCTGACCTAGAAACTGTCCCCTGTTCACGATATCCAAGAAGAGGACAGGGCTAGGACTGGGACCTATCTGACCCTTGTCCAGGGGTGTCGGAGAGATGACATTTTCAGCGCCGAAACAAAACACTGACGAAAGAACGGCTTACTGCAATGGCATTCGTTGGGACAAGGGCCTGAGTGGCGAGCAAAGGGTGAAAGTGGTCCTGAGCAAAGCGTCTCCACTCGAAATGGAGCGTCTCCTTGATCACATCTTATCATGCCTATGCATGAGCCGAAGAGATTATGTGCCCTAACCCAACAACATTTTATCATGCCAACCCCTGACCTCAAAAGGTTATGCTCCATAACCCAACAACATCCTATCATGCCTACGCCTGAGCCCAACAGGTTGTGCACCCTAACCCAACAGCAGATATCATGCCTACGCCTAAGCCCTAGAGGTTGTGCGCCAAAATCTAACAAGGTCTCATCATACCTACACCTGAGCCCAAGAGGTTGTGCGCCACAACCAAACATCTTAGCATGCCTGCGCTTGAGCCCAAAAGGGTGCGCGCCCTAACCCAACAACATCTCATCGCATACCAGTCCAGTGCCATAATGGTGTGGACAATGACATATTCTCAATGTGCGCTCCACGCAAGTACCACCCCATCCAATGGGCTATTGGACAGTCTTACTTAAGAGGTCTCTACTAGTCAGTGTCTCAAAATTGTCCCCAAAGGGAACTCTCACATTGGTGGGGAAGTATATTCGTTCCATCGAACGCCAATAAGGTCAGTGTTAAACTCCAGATCAGTGTTGCAGCCAGCCAGGTCAGTGTTAAACTCTGCCGAAGTGTGGGGGGATGCTTCACCCTCTTCCCACCCCCACCCCTGCCCAGTTCCCGCGCCCTTGGCTCTCGGACATCGTGGTCGCTCTCGTCCCACCCCCACCCCTGCCCAGTTCCCGCGCTCTTGGCTCTCGGACATCGTGGTCGCTCTCGTCCCACCCCCACCCCTGCCCAGTTCCCGCGCTCTTGGCTCTCGGACATCGTGGTCGCTCTCGTCCCACCCCCACCCCTGCCCAGTTCCCGCGCTCTTGGCTCTCGGACATCGTGGTCGCTCTCGTCCCACCCCCACCCCTACCCAGTTCCCGCGCTCTTGGCTCTCGGACATCGTGGTCGCTCTCGTCCCACCCCCACCCCTACCCAGTTCCGGCGTCCTTGGCTCTCGGACTTCGTGGTCGCTCTCGTCCCACCCCCATCCCTGCCCAGTTCCCGCGCCCTTGGCTCCCGGACATCGTGGTCGCTCTCGTCCCACCCCCCACCCCTACCCAGTTCCGGCGTCCTTGGCTCTCGGACTTCGTGGTCGCTCTCGTCCCACCCCCCACCCCTACCCAGTTCCCGCGCTCTTGGCTCCCGGACATCGTGGTCGCTCTCGTCCCACCCCCCACCCCTACCCAGTTCCGGCGTCCTTGGCTCTCGGACTTCGTGGTCGCTCTCGTCCCACCCCCATCCCTGCCCAGTTCCCGCGCCCTTGGCTCTCGGACATCGTGGTCGCTCTCTCCCCCCTCTGTCCCACCCCCACCCCTACCCAGTTCCGGCGTCCTTGGCTCTCGGACTTCGTGGTCGCTCTCGTCCCACCCCCACCCCTGCCCAGTTCCCGCGCCCTTGGCTCTCGGACATCGTGGTCGACCGTCAACATGCTTCTGAAAGCATATGCTCCGACAGCAATCCTGTGAAGGGTTGGGTTCCTGTTCAGTAGAGTTAACAAGCAACTCAAGGCATAGGATCGGGTATCACGTCGAGCACGGAACGTGCGAGTCTACCGCAAATTGGCTCTCTTGGCAGTCGTGGAGACAACCTCACTATATCCGTCAGCCAAAGTGCAGGCAATTCAGAAATATCAGCAATTCGGCACCATTCAGTGAAGTTTGAGATACGTGCAATACATTCGGCAGAGGACCGGCTCATTTCGGAAACAATGCCTCCATCAGCTCGTCAGAGGCGTACTGAGAACCAAACCGTGCTTGGCCGAAACTGGCTGCAGCCTTCCCTGAATTTGGATCACCCGCCGAATATTGCACACGTATCCCACGCTTAGCTAAACTATGTCGAATTTTCACTGCGTGAAATGGCGTGTAACGGTCCTCTCTGTCTCGCAGTTTTCCCGCTAGAGTTTATGTCACGTGCAGCCACTCAGACTGATGTCTTATATTGCACTGGCACAGAGCCGGCTGACTGATTGCCGCTGAGGGGCACAGGCTACGTGACAACCCAACCACGTGACCGACGGCCGGCCGTCGAAATTGTGATACATGCCGCTTCTCGTCGAATATGAAACGATTGTAGTTTTAGGTCGAAAAGTCGCTTTAGATTGGATGTTGTTATTATAGATTAAAGAAACAAACACATGATCATCCTGCTGACCACTCCACAGAACATCCTAACGTCACGTTTGGGATGCAGTCCTTGACCAGGTCCTCGAAGACCTGTCCAAATGGTGGCCTACATTTAACATCTGATTGCGCTTCACATGAAGGTACTGATTTGTACTGCTTTGCCCGCCTCCAATTTTACGAAACGCTTCCAGATCTAAACCAAGCGGAACATTGGCAACAGGCTTAAGCGAGTAATACCATTGTTGTCACATTCACTTCCTCCAGCAACACCGCTGCCACGCAATCGTGCGGAAGCGCTCGTAATTCTAAATTATGATGTAAGAGAACAGCTTTGTGCAACGGGAAGTATTGCCACTGCATTTCTGTGCTTGCGGCATTTTCTAACACTGCCATACATCGTATCAACATGAGAGAATGAGAGCAAATTCCCTGCCCTCCACCGACCGTCCTTGACGTCCATGTGCCCATTGCCCGGCGCGTGCTGACTTCACGCTCTGCTGACCCGCCAGTGCGGGCCACGCCTCGGTGCGCGACTCGGCCAGTCGGCGACACGTGACGTCACGACCGCGACCGGCGTGCTGGCGGCCACACGGCCGCTCCAGCCGGCTGCAGCGGCGCGGAACGGGTCGTGTGGCCGCACCGACGCGAACTGTGTCGGCGTCTGTCCACCAGCGACGGCCTTGTCCTCCCCCTGGCACCTGCCAGCCGCGGCTAGAGAATACTGCCAGTGACACTGCCAGTGACGCTGCCAGTGACACTACCAGTGACGCTGCCAGTGACGCTGACCCACTCTGACACCTCCAGCCAGCACAACTATTTGGCGTATAATGAAGGACTCTCATAAGAGAAATACCGTGGAGCAGGAACGTTGATTTCGGAAAATTATTTGGGAGCGGGACACAGCACATGAGGCAAGGGACGGGCCCAAATGGATTGCTGGGCACACTCAATAGGATCTCATGTTAAAAGTTAAAATTATTGGGGGGCAAAGCCAACATTAAGAGGGAACTTGCCCCTCAAAAGTATATAAAACAACATCCATGCCGTGGAGCATCCAAAGGGACCTCCAAAGAGACACCGACAGCTTCTGTAGAGCCTCCTCCGAGGCAGCCTCCATGGAGCCTTCGCACCGCTTGGCACGGTGAAGAATGCCTTGCGCAGCGTTAGTTTTATCTGTGGCGTTCATTGGAGATTGCAATATTTCTCCTGTGCGCGACATATTCCCTCAGGCGCTTCTCACCCGCGAGTAAAGGAATGAGCAGTGAGCACATGCCCTGCGATGGTGAGGTGAGGCCCCCAACAGGGTCGTCCAATACTACACGTCCCTGCTGACAACTTCGCCATTTTTGGCGTCGAGGCCAGGATGTAAATACAATTTCAAATTAAGATATCATCAAAATCCTAAGGAATACAGTGACCAAAATCAGAAATTGGGACTATTTCGAGGTGATCAGTTGAAGGCGGTTCCATCTACATTGTCTATGACAAATTATCCAGGGAGAAATTACTTTGCGTACATCCTGACACTTAACTGAACGCATACGGCCCAACACATGGACCATGCATCATATGTACCTCAGTTCCTGCTTGTCTGCCTTTGGAGAAGTTCCTCCTGCTCCAGCAGGAGGAGATTCCGATCAGTTAGCGATTAGCTGGATAGCAATCGCTTCCACCACTTGGTAAGAGGAGATTCACTGGTGCAAAACACACTGACTTGTCCAGTGGGAGGTCACCGGTGTCCCTGCAAGTGAGTGCAAGACGTTCCGCAAACCAGAGGCTCCACATGATACCAAATGTGGTGATGCACCACGAGTCGGAAAGTAACGCAAGCACAACGTGACAGTAAATATGGCTCGGCTTTGAGGTGGCTCTTTGTTGAAAGGTCAATAGTTCATGGAGTTCCACAGGCGAGCCGGTGCATTGTTCTCCGGTGCGACTGCGGCCGTTCTTGTGTCCAGTTCAGGCTTCATCTTTGCTGTCTTCGAGGACAGTGGGAGACAAAGCAACAGCGGGCAATGCCAAGGCAGGAATGTCGCTATGTCTTTGATTCCTTAGTGTGAAAACGGGAGGGGGAGGGATTGAAAGAGAGATGAGGAAAAAGAAGAGGAGATAATTACCCCAGAACGAGATAGTGAAAAAAGGTTTTTCCAGATGGTAAAAGTGACAACGCAGGAATGATATGATCGGACTTCCAGGAACTACGCAACAACGTGGCAGATCTATCATATATGATACCTCAAATGGGATTCATGGGCAGAAATATATTAAAATTGTTGCTTGCTGGAGCTGCACACAAGGCTTGCAGGTGGTTACAGGTGGTTACAGGTCAAAAGGAAATCTTAGGTCTGCCCACAAAAAAGTTGTAACTTCGGTACCCACCCCAAAAGTTACTGGGGCACGGGAGTGGCAAGCCTTAGTTGCATCTCCATTGATGTTAAATCTTGAATATTGAATGTCCATATATTGAATGTTAAACCTGACAAAACGTTAACGACGCATTGCTTTCTGTGCTTAGTGGAGTGGTTGCCATGGGTGTAGCTTTGTATACTGTTGGGAGGGCACTTCCCCTCCCCAATGTTGAGTTTCCCCAATAATTTCAAGTTTTAACACGAAACCCTATGTGTTATGCCCCATCCAATCCATTTGGGCCCGCCCATTGCCTTCATGTATTGTGCCCTCACAATATTTGTTTTGTCAGAAACCCACGCCTATGGTGGCTGCACGTTTCATTTACCTACTAACCAAAGAACAAGTAGTATTCATGTGTATTACCTTCTCTGCCTCCGTTTTACTCATACGATGAGCCATGTGACTCCCACGCTCCTGGGAAGGCGGGTGGCTTTTTCTATTTCTGGTGATGGCAAGGAAGTATTTAACATGCACTGCACACCATAGCTTAATGCTTAAATACTGTCAAAATTGACGATGCACGCACATCCCCAGCGTACACTAAGCGTCCACCCATGGCCCGAGGTGACCCGCATACGGATCTCTTTCCCCTCTCCCTAAGAAATATTTTTTTTTTTTTTTTTTTTTTTTTGTGAGGGGTAATAAGGGGGGTGTGTTTTTGTTGACCCTTGCGCACACCACTTAGCATCAGCAAGATGGTCATGACACAGCCCCTTGTGCTCGGCGTCACACCGTGGTCCAACGCCCTGACGCCTCGCACACCACTTAGCACAGCGACAGATGGTCATGTGACACAGCCTGTGCTCGGAGCGTTTTGTGAAGGTCATCACACTGGCCACGCTCCCGCCTCGCACACCTTAGCATCAGCGTCAATGGTCATGACACACCCTTGTGCTCGGAAGCTCACTCCTGCGCACACCACTTAGCATCAGCGACAGATGGTCATGTGACACAGCCCCTTGTGCTCGGAAGCGTCACACCGTGGTCCAACGCTCCTGACGCCTGCGCACACCACTTAGCATCAGCGACAGATGGTCATGTGACACAGCCCCTTGTGCTCGGAAGCGTCACACCGTGGTCCAACGCTCCTGACGCCTGCGCACACCACTTAGCATCAGCGACAGATGGTCATGTGACACAGCCCCTTGTGCTCGGAAGCGTCACACCGTGGTCCAACGCTCCTGACGCCTGCGCACACCACTTAGCATCAGCGACAGATGGTCATGTGACACAGCCCCATGTGCTCGGAAGCGTCACACCGTGGTGCTCTCACTCTCCATGTGCCCCTGAAATGGTGCCGTGGTGCTTGACCGAGCTTGGTCACGTGACCTATGGCGCCCACCTCCGTTGGGTCACATAGGTCAGCGGCACCCACCTGAGTTTGGCCACGTGCGTGTGTGGCGGGCTGCGCGGGCTGACTGCACGGCAGGTATGTGTTCTGTCCGACCAGCCCCCTGGTCATGCTGGACCAGAGCCGCGCCGGTCAGCTGGCGTCTACTGACCTCGGCCGGGGTCAGCGTCGGAGCCGTCTGGAACGACGCAGAGGTCACCGCCGCGTCCCGACCGCTGGGACTACTAGCAGGCGTGCAGCCAGGATTTCTCCAAATATTGAGGGGAAGTGTACGGGCAATGATGCGGGAGAGGCAAGGCGAACGGGAACGGGAAGACGGGTAAACACGATGATCTCAATGAAGAGACAGTTTCTCCATCTACTCTCAATTGGCCGCTTTGCTGTCGGAGACACGATGGACAGACAGGACAGGCAGGTCGGAGACAGGACGGACAGACAGGACAGGCAGGTCGGAGACAGGACGGACAGACAGCCGACGAACAAACAGAACGGACAGGTCGGAGACAGGACGGACAGACGGGACAGACAGGTCTGAGACAGGACGGACAGACAGGACAGACAGGTCGGAGACAGGACAGGCAGGTCGGAGACAGGACGGATAGACAGAACAGACAGGTCGGAGACAGGACGGACAGACAGGACAGACAGGTCGGAGACAGGACGGACAGACAGGACAGGCAGGTCGGAGACAGGACGGACAGACGGGACAGGCAGGTCGGAGACAGGACGGACAGACGGGACAGACAGGTCGGAGACAGGACGGATAGACAGGACAGACAGGTCGGAGACAGGACGGACAGACAGGACAGACAGGTCGGAGACAGGACGGACAGACAGGACAGACAGGTCGGAGACAGGACGGACAGACAGGACAGACAGGTCGGAGACAGGACGGACAGACAGAACAGACAGGTCGGAGACAAGGCGGACAGACGGGACAGACAGGTCGGAGACAGGACGGATAGACAGGACAGACAGGTCGGAGACAGGACAGGCAGGTCGGAGACAGGACGGATAGACAGAACAGACAGGTCGGAGACAAGGCGGACAGACGGGACAGACAGGTCGGAGACAGGACGGACAGACAGAACAGACAGGTCGGAGACAGGACGGACAGACAGGACAGACAGGTCGGAGACAGGACGGATAGACAGGACAGACAGGTCGGAGACAGGACAGGCAGGTCGGAGACAGGACGGATAGACAGAACAGACAGGTCGGAGACAAGGCGGACAGACGGGACAGACAGGTCGGAGACAGGACGGACAAACAGAATAGACAGGTCGGAGACAGGATAGGCAGGTCGGAGACAGGACGGACAGACAGGACAGACAGGTCGGAGACAGGACGGACAGACGGGACAGACAGGTCGGAGACAGGACGGACAGACAGGACAGACAGGTCGGAGACAGGACGGATAGACAGGACAGACAGGTCGGAGACAGGACGGACAGACAGGACAGACAGGTCGGAGACAGGACGGACAGACAGGACAGACAGGTCGGAGACAGGACGGACAGACAGGACAGACAGGTCGGAGACAGGATAGGCAGGTCGGAGACAGGACGGACAGACAGAACAGACAGGTCGGAGACAAGGCGGACAGACGGGAACAGACAGGTCGGAGACAAGGCGGACAGACGGAGACAGGCAGGTCGGAGACAAGGCGGACAGACAGGACAGGCAGGTCGGAGACAGGACGGACAGACGGGACAGGCAGGTCGGAGACAGGACAGACAGGTCGGAGACAGGACGGACAGACAGAACAGACAGGTCGGAGACAGGACGGACAGACAGAACAGACAGGTCGGAGACAAGGCGGACAGACAGAACAGACAGGTCGGAGACAAGGCGGACAGACGGGACAGACAGGTCGGAGACAAGGCGGACAGACAGGACAGACAGGTCGGAGACAGGACGGACAGACAGAACAGACAGGTCGGAGACAGGACGGACAGACAGAACAGACAGGTCGGAGACAGGACAGGACAGGTGCCCCAAATGATCCACCTGACAACTGCCCTGTTTCCCAAGCTTACACCAGCTCAGCGAACATGGCCATTTAATCTAAGTGCACGAGCTGGGTAGCGCGCGGTGTTGTGATGGTCGTCCCAATTTCGTGAAGGACAGGAGGGACAGCTTCTCCTTCGGTGGTTGCCCAGCAAAGGTTTCTGACCAGAGGATTTAAGTTATATTCTGTTGGATATTGATATTGACGTTGAATTTACTTGGATAATTCCGGGATATTATCTCTTGTTTTCTTACACGAAGCATATACATGTACTCCGAAGCCGAACTCCAAGTTCTTCCTCGTGATTGCCATTAATGATCAAAACAGCGCGTTGTCTTCAAAAAGCTGCCGATGATTTCCCATATTCCCACGTAGTGCTGGGCGAGATTTAACGTAACCGCGATACGGATAGGAGTAGGTGGGCCAGAAATGCTTTCGGCTGAATGACGAATAAAGGTGTGAACTCTTAAAAGTTGTTTATGTAGCCGGTTGTGGTTCCCGAGTCGCACATGAACCAGCACCGACACGTCCCCATTGATCGGCCCGTTCCTCTTCTCTCGGCGCCGGACTGCAGCAGAATGATTAGCGCTGCTCCACCGAGCTTCATGTGCCACGTAGGAACGGGGGCGTACGTGTCGCCACGTGACACAGCTGCCGGCGGCTGTCGACGTGCCCGCCGGCATCACGTGCAGCAGCTGTTGATGTGCCCGCTGGCGTCACGAGGAGCAGCTGCCGGCGGCTGTCGACGTGCCCGCCGGCATCACGTGCAGCAGCTGTTGATGTGCCCGCCGGCGTCACGAGGAGCAGCTGCCGGCGGCTGTCGACGTGCCCGCCGGCATTGGTGTAGTGGTTGGTGCCCACTGCCGGCCGGCCGTGCGCCGCCTGCCTCGGCCACGCGGCGGCATGGCGTGCTCGGTGGTGCGCGCTGGTCGCCTCCGCAGCCGCCCGCCGTCGGGCCCGCTAACTGCGCCACGCTCCCGCGGCAAAACAGCCGCGCCGCTCCAGTAAAACATCGGAATGTCGACGCCGGTTGTGCCCAAACACGCCGTGTCGGATTAAAACTGAGCTGGACTGGTGCCATCGCCTCCTCCACCTGACGACGTGGTGGGGGGAGGGCGGCGGAGGTCACGCCGAGTCGGCACAAAGTGAGGGATCGGAGCAGACTGCTGCATGCAACAAGGCAGCAGGCAGCACACAGCCGACAGCACAGCAGCGCACAGCACGGCATCACGCAGCCGACAGTACAGCAGCACACAGCATGGTACCACGCAGCCGACAGTACAGCAGCACACAGCACGGTACCACTCAGTCGACAGCACAGCAGCATACAGCACGGTACCACGCAGCCGACAGTACAGCAGCACACAGCAGGGTATCACACAGCCAACAGCACAGCAGCACACAGCAGGGTACCACTCAGTCGACAGCACAGCAGCACACAGCACGGCATCACACAGCCGACAGCACAGCAGCACACAGCACGGCACCACGCAGCCGACAGCACAGCAGCACACAGCATAGTATCACGCAGCCGACAGCACAGCAGCACACAACACGGCACCACGCAGCCGACAACACAGCAGCACACAGCACGGTACCACGCAGCGGACAGCACAGCAGCACACAGCACGGTATCACGCAGCCGACAACACAGCAGCACACAGCACGGTACCACGCAGCGGACAGCACAGCAGCACACAGCACGGTATCACGCAGCCGACAGCACAGCAGCATGCAGCTGACAGCACAGCGACACACATCTCGACAATACGACAGCACAGCGACACACATCTCGACAATACGACAGCACAGCGGCACACAGCACGACAGTACAGCGACACACAGCACGACGGTACACAGCCGACAGCACACGACATGGCAGCGAGCAGCACAACAGCACGGGCATCACGACAGTCAAACAGATGAACAGGCTGGGGCCGAATTTAGAACGAATAAAGCTCTTCAATGGACCAGCCAACACGAGGACGAACCGCTGCAGCCATTCGAGAAGGAAGGCACAGGGAGCAAGCGGGCCGTCAGCGTGCGGGTTTGTGTGATGCAGACGTCAGAGGTGAAGATGTAGACGTCAGGGATGGAGGTGCGGACGTCATAGATGAAGATGTAGATGTCAGGGGTGAGGGTGTAGATATTGGGGTGAAAGTACACCGTCAGATGAAGCTGTGCACGTTAAGGGTGAATATGTAGATGTCAGAAATGAAGATGTAAACGTCGGAGGCGTAGGTCTGGATGTCTAGTATCAATATATCTAGTATATGATCAATCTAGTAATATTCAACTAGACATGGAGGATCTAAAAAGTGGGTTGATCAATGGCAGATGTCTTTAAACTATGAAAAGTGTAAGGCTATGCATCTGGGATCCGGAGTCGAGACATTCGGATATACAATGGGAGGTAGGGAACTGGATGTTACTGAAGAGGAAAGAGACTTAAGTTTGTTAGTTTCAAAGGACAGTAAAGCCAAAAAAAAAACACAAAAACAATGTACCTCAGCTAGGGGGCGAGCAATCAGAATGCTGGGGATCATTAATATAAATGTGAGGTATAACAGCGAGGAAGTCATGAAAAAAACTGTTCTTAGCATATGTCCGACCCCACTTAGAATATTATATATATATATATATATATATATATATATATATATATATATATATATATATATATATATATATATATATATATATATATATATATGCTAGAAAGTGCGCACGTAAAGCCACTAGATTCATTAGTGGACTACGTAACTTAGAATATGGAGAAAGGCTGATGACATTAGATGTGTACTCACCCAAGTATAGGACAATGAAGGGTGATATGAATTAATGTATACAATCGTGAAAGGATTAGATAAGGTCAATATGAATAATGTTCTATTTAGATTATCACATCGTGGCCCTCAATTCAGGTAGGACAAGTCAAGGTGGAGAACAGCTAAGCGTGAAGGTGTAGACGTTTGGAGCGAAGCTGTAGGCGTGAGGGATGATGATGTAGACGTCGGGAGTGAAGGTGCAAACGTCAAGGTTGACGGTGCAACGTCATGGTTGAGAGTCTAGACGTCAAGGGTGAAGGTACAAACGGCAGAAGTGAAAGTGCACATGTCAAGGGTGAAGGTGTAGACGTCGGGGGTGTGAAGGTGTAGATGTCAGAGGTGAAGGTCTAGTCGTCAGGGATGGCGGTGTGGACATCAGGGATGATGGTGTGGACGTCAGGGTGAAAGTGTAAACGGGTGAAAATGTAGACGGGTGTGGGTGTAGACGTCAGAGGTGAAGGTTTAGACGTCAGGGATGACGGTGCAGACGTTAGGGGTGAAAGTGTAGACGTCGGGGTGCAGGTGTAGACGCAAGGGGTGAACGTCTAGGCGTCAGGGATGAAGTTCGGCGAGTTGGTCGAGTAACGTAAGACGGTGTTATTGGGACGATGAAGGAGAACCGGGGAACGAGGCCTCACTTATCGCGATGATGAATGGCTGGCTATATTATCAGCGGTAGAACAGAGCGCGAGCGGGAGTTGGGACGCCACCGCCGACACCTGCGTCGAAGGATCTGGATGGGATCTGGCTGGCAGTTCCCGCCCCAGTTCGCTGGGGAGCGCCCTCGTAACTCACACTCTATCCCAGCTGACAGATGCAGCTGTCGACTGGGCGGGGAGCGAGCGGAAACCAGGACTGCAGGCGGAAACGGTAAGGGAGGAGGGAGGACGGCCAGTGTCGGCGGCTGACCCCATAGCGTCAGATATATGGAGCAAATTCCCAACAGCTATAGATTGAAAAAGGAATTCCAACGCTGTCCCAAGAGTATGTGCCTTGGTTCATTTCTCTTTGGGGGAGCCCTGATCCTCCAATGTTGGCTGTTCCTCAATATATTCATGATATAGCATGGGATCAAATGAGCGAGACTTCAATGCTTTTCCTCCTGGCCAATGCTTGCCCCCTCCCCCAACGATTGTCTGAAATCGACACCTCTGCCCATGAGCTATGTTTGAAGTCATTTCCCGAGCCCCGACTACCTGTATTATACCACAATTTTTAATTGGGGCATAACTGCGCATCAGCGACCGCGGTGAGCAGTGATGGGTGAGGCGACGGTGGGAGGCCCACATCGTCATCGGCGACCGCGGTGAGCAGTGATGGGTGAGGCGACGGTGGGAGGCCCACATCGTCATCGGCGACCGCGGTGAGCAGTGATGGGTGAGGCGACGGTGGAAGGCCCACATCGTCATCGGCGACCGAGGTGAGCAGTGATGGGTGAGGCGACGGTGGGAGGCTCACATCGTCACCGGCGACCGCGGTGAGCAGTGATGGGTGAGGCGACGGTGGGAGGCCCACATCGTCACCGGCGACCGCGGTGAGCAGTGATGGGTGAGGCGACGGTGGGAGGCCCACATCGTCATCGGCGACCGCGGTGAGCAGTGATGGGTGAGGCGACGATGGGAGGCTCACATCGTCACCGGCGACCGCGGTGAGCAGTGATGGGTGAGGCGACGGTGGGAGGCCCACATCGTCACCGGCGACCGCGGTGAGCAGTGATGGGTGAGGCGACAGTGAGAGGCCCACATCGTCACCGGCGACCGCGGTGAGCAGTGATGGGTGAGGCGACGGTGGGAGGCCCACATCGTCACCGGCGACCGCGGTGAGCAGTGATGGGTGAGGCGACAGTGAGAGGCCCACATCGTCACCGGCGCGCCACACCTCGCCATGACCGCGACGACGAGCGCGGCGCCAGCGGACCGCGAGACTTCGCGTTTCAGTCGGGGAAATTCAGCCAATCACACGGCACTGATGCGAAACCGCCATCAGGCCGGCTGTGAAGCGCGCGAACTTTCTACTGCTCTCCCGTCTCCCGCGCAAATGGCACACTCGCGATGCAGCAGTATTGTGCCGATAGGTGATACTGTGATGGGCTTCGGTGGGCCAATCCGCGGTAGTGCGATAGGATTTGGTGGGACAAGCAGCGATACTGCGATGGGCTTTCGTGAGCCATTGGGCCACCCTGCTGTGCTGTGATGGAATCCAATAGGCCAATGCCCAAGGGCCTAATGAAGCTAAGGGGAAATCGAAACAGCTTTAGAGGACAGGTGGGCATGGTGGAGAAGCTCGAAAATGATTGGTGCGGCCCAATGTATGAAAGCAATTAGTGTTCCCAATTTGGTTGGTGTGGCCCACCCCATGCTGAGACAGCAAGAAGTTGGTGCGGCTAAGGCAAAGAAGCCCCACCAAAATAGTAGGAAGCTCCGCCCCTGCAAGTAGGGGTGCACACACTTGATCAACACGTTGCGTAGTATTTCCCAATTTCCGGTGTAAAGAGTGGATTCTGGCATGCTGCGGACACAGGCGGATCCAGCCGTCGGGTTAGCGGGGGGGGACAAAACATTCGGCTTAGAAAGATCTCATCAGTATGAAATATAAATAATCACATGTCATGACGGTTCTTGTCGAAATTTTATCCAAGGTAATTCGCTGTTTGATTCATCCGCGATTGTCGATCAGGGAACTGAAGACAGGCGCCCAGCCGTCCTCCAGGCGACAGAGCCATAACATTATATGACAAAAGGAGTTCTGGGTCGCGAACTAGCCCGCGCGTGCTAGGTGATCTATGAATGATAGCCAAAATGGCGCACGGCTATATAATACTCGGTGACGCTATGCCGCTTGTAGAACACATGGAAATCGGTCAACGGCTTACCGACTGGCGAAAATCCTTTTTTTGTCTTACCAAGTAGCCACATTTTACGTTCAGTGTCCATTACGAAAATTCAAATAAAGCATTAACGAGTCATAATACTAGTTCAAATACTAACTGAGTTCATTAGCAGCAAAACTTGACGATGAGTCGAATGATTCTGAAATCGGACTATCGCACTAATCATGACAGCTTTTCCTCATGACCTTAATTTTATTAGACAATAACTTATCTTGTTGTATGTTTAAAATTCGTGAGCAAATGTGGTGTTTGGTGAGTGTCATAAATCATAGCTGTGTGTGAAAAAATAGAGAACACGCTTGGTGTAAACCAGATCAAAATTGTGGTGCACAGTTTCCTACTGTGACGTTATTAATTGCGACAAAGGCCGAAGCTATGCTTAATTAGTAGTTTGACAGTGGACCTTGGTTGGCAGCTTCTGCACAGAATAGCTCAATAGTAATTTATACTTGCATTGAAGGGGCGAATACAGGGGGAGGGCACTGGGGCCTGTGCCCCTTTTCCCCACGGAAAGGTGGTACCCCCGGCCGGGAAAGGCTACATAAAGGAGATCGAGTGCACTCCCCACCCGCCGTTAAACGAATTTGTGGGCCCAAGACACCGTTTTCAGAGGGAAAGGCGCCTCCTCAACATGATGGAGTTCACCCTTCCCCGCCGTCCCCCCGACCCCACTGAACAATTTTTTTCCCGCCGAAGGGGCCAATCCGAGGAAATGTGCCCCTATGAAAATTCCTGGATCCGCTTCTGGAGCCTTGGAAGAACCTAATTAGAATTAAGTCTGTATTCTGGTCTCATTTTATCTTCCGTCGTGGTCTTCTGATTGTATGATGTTGAACGATGTGAATTTAACACATGTCAGGTGCTCGGCTATTCACCTGGTAGCGGTATGGGTGACTTTCAGCGCATTAAATATATGCCGCACTCTCGTGGCCTACTTCCCATGGCCACGAGATCTCGGTATGCACGTCGGAGAAGAGCTTAACCACACCGACGCTGTGGTGTTACGCTCCGAAGCTAGCCAAGGTATCGGCAAACGAAATCATAGAGGAGAGAAGGAGGAAAGGGTAGCAGTTGGTAGCGTAAGTGTCGCGCTTCCGCAGCAAGCGTGGTCGTCCCAACCCGCTTCTGAAGCTTCGTTTCAGGCGTACCGACCTGCCGATCTATTTCCACGCGGCGTACGTCGGGTACGAGGAACACCCATGCGCTCTTCTTCCCGGCCGCTGTAGCCGCCGCCTTCAGTACGGCCAGGTGATGAGGAAGCGCCGGATACGCGCTCGACATGCGAGCGCTGCGCCGACGCCCAGCCGTCAGGGCGGTGCTCGGTTCGGCTGCGTGCGGCCTGTCAGGGGCCGCACCTCGTAACCGACAGGGACTGTCCAGCATGGCCGGGCCGGCCTAACGTCCTCGCGCTGTGGCCTCGTGGGGGAGAGGGGTGAGGCTTGGGCAGCTCTCCCTGCTACTGGGCCCATAATCAGCCAACATGTAAGCCTCCGCACACGCAGTCTCCCACAGGTAAGACCCCACACACGCAGAGTCTCCTACAGGTAAGCCCCCACACATGCAGTCTCCCACAGGTAAGCCCCCACACACGCAGAGTCCCCCACACATGCAGTATCCCATGGGTAAGCCCCACAAACGCAGTCTCCCACACTGTCCGATCGAAGGTTCATCAGTCAATAGAGCAGAAAAGCCCGCTCCCGCGGTGGACACGAGCCCGGCTGACAGCCGCCCGCTCCGTCAGGCGATCTATAACGCCGGTGTCGGTGATGACCCTGCGGCTGACGGTATCACGAGAGGCACTCACTTGACCACTGCGAGCCAGCCGGCCCCCATCCCCACACCCTGGCTCTGCCGAGAGTAGCTCAGAGCACGCGCCCACACTGTTCAGCGGGTTAGACCGTTCCAGCTCCGTGACCTCTGACACGGGTCTGAGGTCGACACCTCGAGAACCTCAGCTCCCAAGCGCCGCAGCCACTGGCTGATAGCTCAGCGCGCTTCTCCGGGGCCAGTTTTCCATCTCACGGGAAGCAGCAAGCCTTTGTGAAGATGACGTCACATACATATTTTGTCTCCAATAGAATGTTGGCGGTTTTCGGTCCGACTGTGTCGAATTGAGGTTAATTATTCCAAACGAGGCTCCTCTTGTTGCGCAGAAATACAAGACACACATTTATTTGACAGCTACAATTTCTTAATAACTGGCTACAAGAATATGCGGATAACATAGATTCTAGTTTTAAGGAAGAGGTATTGCCCGGTATGTTTTCAAAAATATCACCCCAAGTTGATTGAAACGTGGATCTTCCGAATCGCCGTAGCTGCTCATAGACAAGATAACTCTCTAGAAATGGTAGTTACCATACATTTCCTCCTAATTCACCGTCTGGTACGCCATCTAACCACAAGTCTATTTCAAGAAATTCCAACAGCGTCCTCAGATATTTCATGCACACCATTCAATATGGGGAACCTAGAGCGTCTCTTCCCGTGGCCGAGTAATAAATCATAGAATAATACAAATATCTCACTCATCTTTCTCAACGACTGGAATGCCCCTCATCAGTTCTGCCCACGTGCGCTAAGTTCTGAAAATCCCAAATTGATCAGGAGGGTGCACTCCATAAGGTCCCATATTAAACATTGCAATTATTGGTGTGGGGGGGGGGGGGGGGGCATAGCCAGCATTGAGGGGCACTTCTCCCCGCCAAATTATATAAAACAACACACCTGGTTCTATCCATAGAGCAACTCTGCAGCGATAAATGATATGGCAGTATCCACCATGCATCATTCCTCTATCACGATGGGTTTAAATAACGGATGGAAAAATACAATTTGCTGGAATAACGGTGTGAGAATGTCGAGGTCATGCGGGGAAGGTCATGCCGAGGTCATGCCTTGCGAGTGTTCTAAAAATGAATGTGAGTACCACAGCGAGTAATATACAGAGGTGCGAAGGGCTTCATCGAATACCTTGCGCTATGAAGAACAGGAGACGCGGCGTGCCATCGATTCCACATTTGTAAACGCTTTACAATGACAAAAATCTGGAAATCAGTTCGTTCCTTTACCTTCATGGCACTCCTCTCCGAGTGCTGTTTCCTCTCCAATGATATGTTTTTCGTGCATGGCCATGCGAAGCAATGCATGTTTCTCCCGATATGCATGTTCAATTTTTTCGACAAATATGTATCCTCGAAGACAAAAAGTTCGTGGAAACAATGACCACCAAGGAATTTTCCTCTTTCAATTTCGAAAACTACAATTCGCCTCTACATACAGGGACTGAGCATATCTCTCCGTCAATCGAATACAAAATCGACTAGCCCGGACGGGATGTCGTATTCATTTCTGCTGAACTCTCAGAGGGCAAGGCATACAGCCTGTTGACAGCGATTGGACATATAGGGATTTTTGTTGTTGTCAGGAACATGGCTAAAAATTTACATTGTTCCCATTTTGAAGCCCAGCAAGCATTCTCTATCGCATTCAACTTATTACCCCATTTCCTTCATCAATGGTGTCTGCAAAATTGTGACAAAAGACTAATCAACAAGCGACTTCCATTACAAATGAAACCAAGAAATTGATCAAAGTCTTGCAAAGTGAGTTCTGTAACTAAAAAAAAACATTGTCGAATAGCATACAGATGGAATATTTCTTCTGTACAAAATGGCTGTGCAACTCGGCAATCTGCCACAGCTAGTTTCCTCGGCCTAACCTTCTCCTTCAGCAAAATCAACGGAGGAAAGATCCAATCTTGCAATCAAAATTCACTTTCCAGTGAATCTTGAGCACTATGTTACCGAGAAGCTCATTGTCATTCGACCTCCAAATGGGAAAATGAGACGATGATTTTATGGGGAGGATAATGTTCTGGAAGCGGAAAAATCCAACAGCAGCCTGTTTTTCCAATCCTGCACGACAAGCACACTTGTGCAGATATCTGATAACTTATACCTCTGATTCAGCGTTTGGAATGAGTAAGAAGTGGTGTAAATGTAGGAAATAAAGCCGAGCTTCGCAAATGAACACATTAGGCCGACAGCGAACAATACATATTCTTGACCCAGAATGCATTATGGACCTCATTATGTGTGGCATTGCGCGAGCGCACGACTACGCCCGTGCACCATTGCCACTTGAAATGGTAAGCATCTTGACGTTGTCGCGTGTCCCGACGATCACGTTACACAGGTGTCTCCTCAGCTACACAGCTGTGTGACGTTGCCGCGTGTCCCGACGATCACGTTACACAGGTGTCTCCTCAGCTACACAGCTGTGTGACGTTGCCGCGTGTCCCGACGATCACGTTACACAGGTGTCTCCTCAGCTACACAGCTGTGTGACGTTGCCGCGTGTCCCGACGATCACGTTACACAGGTGTCTCCTCAGCTACACAGCTGTGTGACGTTGCCGCGTGTCCCGACGATCACGTTACACAGGTGTCTCCTCAGCTACACAGCTGTGTGACGTTGCCGCGTGTCCCGACGATCACGTTACACAGGTGTCTTCTCAGCTACACAACTGTGTGACGTTGCCGCGTGTCCTGACGATCACGTTACACAGGTGTCTCCTCAGCTACACAGCTGTGTGACCACAACTTGACCACAACTTCTCCAGCGATGGCGAGAAAGACAGCCCAGCGATAGCTCTGGTGACGGCCGCTCCAGCGGTGTCAGTTGCTTCGCCTTGGACCGGCATGACACCGGTTAAGCAAAAAGATGGAAAAAATATAACTCACATGATGCGGTGTATTTTACATTGCTGGTCAGACATGTTACTAGTCCTGCCCCTGTCCCAAAATCTTGCACTTCTTTTCCCTGACTAGTATTCACGCCTCACTTTGAGGAAGTATGAATGTATTGAAAAGCCGCAACAATGTGGGTCTCAGGTACAACCAAGGGGGCGGGCCCGGGGCCCATCTTCCCCGCCTCCCCTAGATTAAACAGGAAATTTTGAGATTTTCTCCACCCAAAACCATAAATTTTTGGAGCGCTTCGCACGTCGAAACCTATCCCTGTTCCATTACATTTCATGGGGGGTTGGGCTCTCTTGAGAAAACCCTGGCTGTGCCACTGGTGGCTCTCACCCTCATGTCATGAATACCCTCCCGATTAAACTGTATGTATATATATATATATATAATATATATATATATATATATATATATATATATATATATATATATAATTGTAGTGGCCCTTTAAATAAAGTGCCCGAAATCCGAGGAGTTTCGGAAAAGTAGGAGGCCCTTTTCAGATGTTTGCCCCCCCCCCACTGGGCCAAACCCTGGCAACGCCACTGCATTGATATGCGAGCCTATTTAATTGCATAGTCCTGGCTACGCCGTAACAACATAACCATCAAGGCACCTGTGGCACCAAACGTCTCAATTGCTGCCAACAAGTGCCCTGTGGCTATGTCCGCACTTCACCTTTGCAGTTGTCTGGTAAAAATACCCCGGCGTCCATCACCACGAAATTGGCACTTAACCTCCGTCGTAATAACCTCCACCCAGTTTCCTCATACCGCTATTTGAGTCGGAAGGCTGATATATAGTGACTAACAATGCAATTCCCCCGTGCTTGACATAAGTCTTCGTCCGGACCAGTCTGGATAAAATTCCCTGCAGCTCAGCCTAGTTGAGCACTATACGGTAAACAGATTGGTATACGTGCGACTCAATATGCAGCGTGGATGTCTTATGGACATCCCTTGCCAGACATATGGTGTAAAATCAAACTGGAGATGTGTCAGGGCACTGAGCTATGACGTCATAAGCGGAAGCATATCAGGCCGCTTTTCGCCCAGATTGCTAATCATCGGCAATTAACCTCACTTATGGCCCAACCTCACTAAAGATAGGTGTCGTCGGATGATGGGCAACTCGGTTCACCTGTCTACATACATCATTTACTTTTCCAAGGTCATCCTAGGTTACTGACCTAGTGACCTCAAATGACCTTTTCGGGTTAGGGTTACTCTGGTATTAACTTGAACGCCAAATTTGAACTTGGCGTCTGATGCTACCCTGGATATTGAAAAATGGTCTTTTCGGGCACTACTTCGTAAATCTCTAAAATGAGGTCAACACATTGCACTTATCTGACCCCATACCTATCAATCGAAATGTAGCAAGTCGCATATGTGTTGGTATTCAAAGGTACTGAAAAACCCTATATATTGAAGATCGAAGTGCGTATCTACTAATATGTTGGCACGAACAAATGACAGTAAAACCGTTTGATTTATGCGATACAAAAAACCGTTTGCTTTATGCTAGACAAAACGTCCCAGAAGTGGCCTGGCAGATCACCCAGTGACTCAAAGTATAAAAATCGAGTATCAATAAAGAGGCCTTGTGACGTACAACACGCTAGCTTTTCGTTGCACGTCGTTTATGCTCTCCGTTTGCAAATGCCAGGGGGCGGGGGAGGGGTCGTAGCAACCCTGTACGCTGGCTTAGGTGGAGAAACGCCGTACACGGGCGAAGTTTCCGAAATTTCAAACAACTGTATTCCGGGATTCTCATCAATCACGAACGTTCTTGTCCAGAGAGCTCCCAGCGTTACAATTGGAATCGAACCAACAGGCACTGGTGTTGATTGATAACAAAAGACATTGTGGAGGGGAGTAGGAATTTGATTATGCCAGTGGATCAAATCACTGAATAGGCGTCCATGCCACAGGGTCACATGTTATAATATTACCAGAATAAGCGCATATAAGGGTGTTTGACGAGCCAGGATAAGTGTTAAAAGCGCAGTGCAGTCAAATCCCCGTGTATATCAGTCACGCATAGTGTACATTGCCTTGGGTGTTTATATAATCACGCACCTTCAAGCATGTATGCAAATAGAAAGTGATTTTGGATGCAATACATTCACCAAATTGCATTCCTCAAGGCAGAAATGAAAAGCGTCATGCCCTGCTACTGAACCTGCAACCGCTGGATGCAAGTCAAGCAACTTGCCTATTTTCCATCTGGGAATGATGACACGTGCCGGCTGCGGTGTGAGGTGTATGGTACGCTGTCCGCCTCCCCGCGGAGGTGTATGGTACGCTGTCCGCCTCCCCGCGGCGAGTACCGCTACAACCCCTTCTTTCAGGGCTGGTCTGACATGATTTGACTGGGGGATGGGAGGGGCGCTACAACTGACCCCACTGGGGCCAAATCCCAACCTTTCGAACTCACCCTCCCCCCCCCCAGTAATGTCTGAGCAATAGGAAATACAACTTGACTGAGATAAGTGAGAGGTGTAGGCTGTGGGGCCGCGGCCATGAGTTAAATGGCCTCCTCAGATAACATTTTGGAGTAGGTCCTGCTTTCATTGAGCAAAGATTGAAATGACTTCAGGAGAAATATTGCGGTGCAAGTTCGTAAATCTGAAAATTAAAACAGCGCATATGGCTCTTTGTGAGACAATGAGGACTTCAAATGCTGCATCATAACATGGAATGCTGTTGAATGCTACCGGTGAGCGGAGGCATGGTAACTTTAACTTAGAAGGCAGATCGATCCTTTCCTTCAAGCCCACTGACGTCACAGCGAAGTTTTTTTTTCTGGCAGCAACTTGGTTGCAACAGTTGGTATTAAATCATGCAGAAAGAAATGCTTCATATCGGTCCAAGCTTGAATAACTTAGCGTACGATAATTTGAGAATGCCCTGGATTTGACAACTGTGAATATCGTGGGTACATGTGAATATCATAACATGTGATTTGGGACTGACTCAATGTGAGTCATGTGAATAACGTATATGTGAATAACATGGAAGATGGTGTCGCTTTAGTAGCTACGATGAAACGCGTTGGATATCACACTCTTGCTGTCAGGCATCGCTGTTGTAAGCAAGCTCCGGCATGAGTAAAACTGCTTTAAATAGGGCAGTATGAACACATTTTGTATGCAACGGAACTGAAATGTGGTTACCTACATACTTTGCATTCAGAATGTATTGGCATGTTTTCAATTAGACCAAAATATGCGATGCAAGCACGTTAAAAATGCACTTACGTGAACTCTGAAGAAAAAACCTCAAGTCCAGATGACGAGTTCCTACCGACGTCGCTTTGGTGGGGGCCGAACAAAATGCCGCCACGAGCATTTTTTTTCAACAAGGCTAAAGGCGTTTTATGAAAAGTGTTGGGATGAAAGTTGATAAAATTACAAATTAAAAGAGGACATCTGACTGGCAACAACTATCTTAAATCACGGAACGCTGCACTGTGACAAAAACGTTCCTTCTTTGAACGGGCGAAATTTCTTCTTGGTTTGAAAAGCCGATCGGACAGGGCCGCGTTGCTCAGAACTTTTGTACGATGTATGCGGAAGTAGACTCGCTCGGGAAGGGAAAGTGATCATTGCAGGGGGAGGGAGAGGTGATCAAATAAAGATAACCCAAGGTTCACGCCACAGGCAGCAGCTCACCTGTTCACGTCTGCTGGTTCTATAAGGCCGTCGTTCACCATTGACCAGGCGGTCCCGGCCGATCCACAGCTGCTCGCACTGTGTCGTCCCGCTGTCCCGCTGTCACAGCTGTCGTCCCGCGGCGCGACACCAACACAGCGGCCCGGATGTGGCGGCGTCACGGGCGCGACTAGCAGTGGCGCGCGCCGCCGGCCGACACACGTCCGGACTCGCCGGCACAATCCGCCGGCGAGTCGGCGCGCGCCGCCGCACCACGTGCCGCCGGTGCCGACGCCGACGCCGCCGCCGCGCACCGCCGCCGCGCCGCCGCAGACAAACATGCCGCCAGACGCAGCGGCAGGGGTGGGGGAACAGCGGCGCACATCTGCCGGCGACAGCGACGGCTCAATGACGGCCGGAAGGGCACGGGACAGCGCAACTGTCGTGCGGTGGGGGAGTGGGCCCGGCTGGGGTGACAAAATTCCGCCTCCGAAGCGCACCGTCCCAACGTGGGTATTTCGCTGGTCTGCCGGTGAGATAAGCTTTAGCCGGTGAGAGCTTGCCGAGGTTCTCGAAAACCAGTGAACTTAACATGTTTGTCAGCTCTTGAGGAGAGTGGCTCGACCTGTTTGCCCGCGGAGGAAAAATGTCCGGCTCGTGTTATATCGGGTGAAACTTGTTAATATTGGAACAATTTAACAAGCACAGAGCAAGACAGATGGATGGCGAGCGATGATGCAGAGAGAGAGAGAGAGAGAGAGAAGAGAGAGAGAGAGAGAGAGAAGAGAGAGAGAGAGAGAGAGAGAGAGAGAGAGGTGTGAAGGTGGATCATAGACATATAGAAGAAGACCAGCGAGATGTCCCATTAGAATGTGTTGGTCGTATGTGGATTGTGTCATGGGTTTCGGTGACTTTTTGCACATGTCACCTACGGGGACGGATTCAAGAATTGTCGTTGGGGAGGGGCACATGTCTGGAGGGACACCGCTTTGCCGTCCGAGGGGTGATTCTGGATGGGGGGTGGAGTGCATTCGAGCCTTCCCGAATGGGCGCCTTTTCGTCTCAGAACCTCTGGCTGAAAACATCGAAGGGAATGTTCTTGGGCTTTCCCCGGAGGGACGCCTTACCTTCCAAGGGGCGCCTCTGGCTGCTAATTCATGGGGGTGGGTGGGTGGGGGGGTGCACTCGAGCTTTCTCAGAGGGGTGCCTGTCTCCGCCGGAGTGACGCGACCTTCCCATGGGGGTGGGTGGGTGGGGGGTGGGGGGGGGGCACTCGAGCCTTCTCAGAGGGGTGCCTGTCCCCGCCGGAGGGACGCGACCTTCCCATGGGGCATGGGGGAAGGCACATGCCCTCAGTGCCCCCTTGTATCCGCCCCTGGTTACCCAATGACAAATGACGCTACAAGAAATACATATAGATAGGTAGTTATACAGAAAGGTGCTCGCATTATGCTCGCCTGATGTCCAGTTATGCGTCTAACAGTAATAACTGACGAATAGTTTTAGTCAGCAGCTGATGGTTCCTGCGGTTCCAGGAATTTTGATCGGGGAAGGAAGGACACTAGTCTAAAATTCCAGGGAGTAGGAGGTGGTTGGGTGTACTCGAGTGTCCCTGGATGGGTCCTCTGGATTTTCCGTGCAAATCACGCCAACCAGCTTCATTGATAACTTCATCGAAGATTGGAGAGTTAAAAGAGGGCGACTGGGGACGAGTTCTCATATTACTAAATAGGAGGCGATCAATCCTCCTCCTGTCCAGAAATGGTTGCTTATGCGACATACTGCCACACCAGTCTGTCAGAGTTATTTTCTGGGGCGGATGCAGGGGAGGAGGGCATACTGAGGGAATGTGTTCCTCCATGGTAAATTGACGCCCCTCTGGCCGGGAATGGCGCCTCTCTGGGAAGCCTCGAGTGCACCGTTCCCCCTCTTAACAGATGGATTTGTGAACCAAAGGCATAGGAATAGGCTGATGAATATGGCCCAAGTGTTTGAAAAATGGACCTTTGGCTTGCCGGAAAAGGTTCTGAATCGTCAAAGATGGCCCCTGAGACGACGGAGGGGGCTCCCAGTTACAGGAGAGAACCTCGGGCCGTCAACAAGGGACTGGCCGACGGATGGGGCCAAAACCGTACAATGGCCTCTGGTCTTAGGGAGACCCACAGGCCCCTGGCCTGAGCTTTTGAGATCCGGCTTGATAGAGGAGGTTCTGGATCGCTGTCCCTGCCCCGACGTGGAGGATCCCTAGGCTCAGGAGGACCCCCGGGTCGTCGGAGAGGGCTCAGAGCCAGTATGAAAGGCCTCTGGGCCGATGTGGACCGAACCCGCACAGGGGCACTTGCATGATAGAGGAGGCCCATATTTTTGAAAGAGGGGATTCCGGCAAGACGGAGAGTGTCCTGAACCGTGAAAGACGGTCACTGCCGATGGAGGGGGCCTCAGGCCGGACGTGCAGGGCCGCTGAGTCGGCTGTGGCTCACGCTGATTGAGAGGGGCTGAGAGCTGACAGCGGGTCTCAGGCCGATAAAGAGGACCACGAGCTACGGAGACGATCCAGGTCGAAGCGAAGGGTTCCAAGTGCTACGCGAAGATCCTCTAAGCCCATGGAGGGGACCTGGGCTATTAAAAAGCTGTGGTGTTTCCAAAGGGTGAAGGGGCACCCACGTATCGGGTCCAGGCAACCGCCCCGAGGGACAAAAATACAACCAAGGAAAAATGAGAACGCATCTAATAGCCTGTGTAGAACGGGCCATTGAGACCCAAAGACATCCACCCTGAGAGCTGGCAAGGGCCGTGAAGACAAGGATGGAGAGCCCCCTCAGACTCGCCAGGGTGTAGGGGTGCGGGTGCCTCTTCACACCCGGTCTACGCCACTGCTTTTTAACAGCCTCCATGGGCTTAGGGGCCCTTTACGTAGCAGCGGGAACCTTCCGCTTCGGCCCGGACCGCCTCCGTGGCTCAGGGTCTTCTTCATCGGCCTGAGGCTCGCTGTCACCTCTGAGCACATCTCTATCAGTGTGAGCCAAAGTCGACCTACTGGCCCTGCAAGTCTGGCCCAGGGTCCTCTATCTATCACGGCTCAGGACACTCCGTGCTACCGAAGGCCCCATTTTTAACAGCTCGGGCCTCTTCCATCACGCTAGGGGCCCCTAGCGCATGCTTTCGAGGACCTGCTGTATTTAGTTGGAACCCCCGATGCGAATTTTTTGGCCCGACAGAAATTGTTGCGTCCCTAGCGCGACTTTTTGGTTCCGACGCAAATTTTCGGGGCCCCGTTATATTTAGTTAGAGCCCCAACTGAAAGCTTGGGTCGCAGCGGGAGTTTTCGTGCCCCGGTGCCATTTTTCAGGCACCGGCCTAAGTTTGCTGGGCCCTGTTGTATTTGGTTGGGCACCGACACGCATGTGTGTGCCCTGATGGGAAGTTTTGGACCACAGCGCGATTTTTTTTGGTGGCCCATCACCTTTCAGGGGGAGGGAGGAATTTTTATCTTTGCTCCACCCGGCATATATATATATATATATATATATATATATATATATATAAATATATATATATATATATATATGTATATATATATATACTCATATACATGTGCATGTGTGTGTGTGTGTGTGTGTTTGTGCATATGTATCGGAAGTGCATTAGCTGTAGGCTACCAATGCTACATTGCAAGTACATTGTTTTATTTCACTATGCATGAAATCGCGTGCTCAGTTGTTTAGTATTGCCTTATTTTGTATCCTAGTATATTCCTATGTATGCTTGTTCCAATGTCACATCTGAGAACACAACGAGAACATGACACCGCGCGACGGCACGCGACAATTTTTGATTCTTGATCACGATTTTGTTTGTTTTGCCTTGGAGCATTATCCATGGGTGTATTTCATTTCACTACACTGTGGTTGGCTCAGAAATGCAAATGCTTCATGACTACATATTTGACAGTAGATACCGAATATGTGTTTAGCAACACATTCTATGCACACAAATAAGTGGGAACAGGGGAGTGGAGGTAGAGGGAACACATCTAACACTTCTCGACAACCTAAAAAATTAACCCTACAGAGAGTGTGTAGAAAGGATCGATGTGCACCGAGAAATGAAAACACAAGCGACAAGTGAAAACAAGTGAGAACCTTGCCGTGCTTGTCACCCTCCATGTCGCTTCATGTACCAAATAACTGAAACACTGCCCCTTCACTTGCATGGAAACCGCAAGTGTAGTACCCTGTCGACCAAAACACATGAGACACTTCGGCAACATCACTCACGGCGTAGGTGAGCTCTTCTCTGGCCACGTGACGCAATGAAAGACATGTAACAGAAGATGAATCAGCAGCACCCGAGTCAGCTCGGCATTCGTCTGGCATAGACGAGCGCACTATACACAGCCCCCTGAGCTAGTGCTGGCTTTAACGAAGCTGCATGCTGTTGCAACAGCCCACGCGCCGCTCGGTCTGTTGTCAGGGAGCGGCGAGATGCTACAGTGGATCGGCAGAGAGGCCTCATGCAGTCTCGTCGTGCACATCCGGCCAATCTGTTGCAACGGTTCATTGGACAAGCTGATCTCAGCAAGTCATCACCTCGGTTCCGGCATCCCCAGTGTCCAGCAGACGGTAGTCAGCTGTCCCACGGGTGAGAGTCGGCTGTCCCGCAGTTGACAGTCCGCGGCCCTGCAGGCGACAGTCAGCAGTGCTGCTGGTGAGAGTCGGCTGTCCCGCAGGTGACAGTAGCGATCCCGCAGATGAGAGTCGGTGGTCCCGCAGATGACAGTCCGTAGTCCTGCAGGCGACAGTCAGCAGTGCTGCGGGTGAGAGTCGGCAGTCCCGCAGATGAGAGTCGGTGGTCCCGCAGATGACAGTCCGTAGTCCTGCAGGCGACAGTCAGCAGTGCTGCGGATGAGAGTCGGCTGTCCCGCAGGTGACAGTCGCGATCCCGCAGGTGACAGTCGGCAGTCCTGCAGGTGACAGTCAGCAGTGCTGCGGGTGGCAGCAGGCGGTGCTGCATGTATCAGTCGGCTGTCCCGCACGTGTCAGTCATCGGTCCCGCAGGTGACAGTTGGCGGTCCCGCAGGTGGCAGTCAACAGTGCTGCGGGCGATAGTCGGCAGTCCCGCAAGTGACAGTCAGCAGTACCGCATGTGACAGTCGGCGGTCCCGCAGGTGACAGTCGCGATCCCGCAGATGAGAGTCGGTGGTCCCGCAGGTGACAGTCCGCAGTCCTGCAGGCGACAGTCAGCAGTGCTGCGGATGAGAGTCGGCTGTCCCGCAGGTGACAGTCGCGATCCCGCAGGTGACAGTCGGCAGTCCCGCAGGTGGCAGTCAGCAGTGCTGCGGGTGACAGCAGCCAGTGCCGCAGGTGACAGTCGGCACTCCCGCAGGGGACAGTCAGCAGTGCTGCGGGCGATAGTCGGCAGTCCCGCAAGTGACAGTCAGCAGTACCGTATGTGACAGTCGGCGGTCCCGCAGGTGGCAGTCAGCAGTGCTGCCAGTGGGACAGTCGGCGGTCCCACTGGTGACAGTCCGCAGTACCGCATGTGACAATCGGCTGTCCCGCAGTTGACAGTCGGCGGTCCCACAGGTGACAGTCCGCAGTACCGCATGTGACAATCGGCTGTCCCGCAGTTGACAGTCGGATGTCCCGCAGTTGACAGTCGGCGGTCCCGCAGGTGGCAGTCAGCAGTGCTGCGGGTGACAGTCGGCGGTCCCACAGGTGATAGTCAGCAGTACCGCATGTGACAGTCGGCTGCCCCGCAGTTGACAGTCGGCAGCCCCGCAGGTGGCAGTCAGCAGTGCTGCGAGTGACAGCAGGCAGTGCCGCAGGTGACAGTCGGCACTCCCGTAGGTGACAGTCAGCAGTGCTGCGGGTGACAGTCGGCGGTCCCGCAGGGGGCAGTCAGCTGTGCTGCGGGTGACAGTCGGCGGTCCCGCAGGTGATAGTCAGCAGTACCGCATGTGACAGTCGGCTGCCCCGCAGTTGACAGTCGGCAGCCCCGCAGGTGGCAGTCAGCAGTGCTGCGAGTGACAGCAGGCAGTGCCGCAGGTGACAGTCGGCACTCCCGTAGGTGACAGTCAGCAGTGCTGCGGGTGACAGTCGGCGGTCCCGCAGGGGGCAGTCAGATGTGCTGCGGGTGACAGTCGGCGGTCCCACAGGTGATAGTCAGCAGTACCGCATGTGACAGTCGGCTGCCCCGCAGTTGACAGTCGGCAGCCCCGCAGGTGACAGTCAGCAGTGCTGCGGGTGACAGTCGGCGGTCCCGCAGGGGGCAGTCAGCTGTGCTGCGGGTGACAGTCGGCGGTCCCGCAGGGGGCAGTCAGCTGTGCTGCGGGTGACAGTCGACGGTCCCACAGGTGACAGTCAGCAGTACCGCATGTGACAGTCGGCTGTCCCGCAGTTGACAGTCGGCGGTCTCGCAGTTAACAGTCGGCGGTCTCGCAGGTGGCAGTCAGCAGTGCTGCGGGTGACAGTCGGCGGTCCCACAGGTGGCAGTCAGCAGTACCGCATGTGACAGTCGGCTGTCCCGCAGTTGACAGTCGGCGGTCTCGCAGGTGGCAGTGGAGATCTCGCAGATAACGATCGGCAGTCGGACATCAGGCGGCCCCGCCGGTGACGGCGCCAGACCTTTCAGTTATGCTCAGCAACAGCACCACTCAGCTGAGGTTGGGTCGGTCCAGCGCCAACTGTCTGCCCTCACCCCGACCTGCCGAACTCCGATCCCTCTCCAAGTCACCATAAACGTCGCAATTATTGCAGACAGCGACGTGCGGGCGGCGTCGTCTCCGTCTCGGTTGGCGTGTCCAGCGGTGGCCGCAGCTCGCCGCCGGCGCCCGAGAGCCGACCTGTCCCCTGCTCTCCAGGTCCGTCCGCCGGCTCGCCGCCATCGGCGCGCCTACGTCGGCGACCGGATGAACGCGTACCAAATGATGCACGTCACCACGCAGATGAACACGAAGATGAAGAACACCACCACGAACAGCTTCATCGGTTCCATCGGGCACTCTGACCCGGTCCCCTCACTCGGTGACGGGCTGGATACGGTCGAGTGACTCCTGCGCAGTGGAGGCGGCGTCCGCACACTACCGACGTAAGCGAGCCGGCACACCTCGGCACACACCCACTCACTCCAACATCAGCGTCCCGGCTGTGCGGAGAACACCCACCCGGGCCTCTCGAACCGCCGCGCTGACGAATGAACACCTCGGAGCGCGGTTGGCAAGCTTCAACGCTGTTCGTCGCGGCCGATAGGGCGTCCGACCCTTCGGAGCACGCTGCTCGTCACAGCTGGCACCGGCGGCGGTGTGCCGAACTGGCTGGTCGTCAGCCGTCAGCCGTCAGCCGTCAGCCGTCAGGCGCTGTGGACTGAGCACGCGGCTCGGGCGGCCTGCAGCGGCAGCCGTCAACCGTCAGCCGCCAGTCGTCAGCCGTCAGCCGTCAGCCGTCAGCCGCCAGTAGTCAGCCGTCAGCCGTCAGCCGCCAGTCGTCAGCCGTCAGCCGTCAGCCGTCAGCTGTCAGCCGGCAGCCGTCAGGTGTTGCTGGGCTGACGACGCGGCGTGGCGTCCCTGCCATGGCTCCGCTCGTGCCGCCAGAGCGGGTCGCCGTGTCGGCCGCGGTACGCCCGTGCGGCCGTGTTCGGCGTCAGCCGGCCACTGCTCGCCGCTGAGCGCTCTGGGCAGCGCGCAGACAGCCGGCGCCCGCCGCCAAATCGACCCAGCCGGGCGACGCGCGATCTGGCCCCCGTTCGGGTCTGCTTTGCTGACTCGACATGGAGATTCCCGGTGGCAGTGTGGTGCTGCCAAAACCCGCCCTCCCAGCCGCAGCTGCTGGCAGATTCCACGACCGATCAGCTCCTCAGTCTCCATAGCCCACTCATCCTCCTCATCCTCCTCAGCCTCGGCAGACTCCTCAGCCTCCTCATCCTCTGCAGCATCCGGAACCTCAACATCCTCATCGTTCTCATTCCCGATATCCTCCTCAGCATCCTCAGCTTCCTCAGCCTCCTCGGCCTCCTGACCATCCTCACCATCCTCAGCCTTCTCAGCCTCCTCAGCTTCCTAATCATCCTCACCATCCTCAACCTCCTCATCCTCCGCAGCATCGAACCCTCCTCAGCATCCTCAGCCTTCTCAGCCTCTTCAGCCTCTGCAGCTCCTCAGCCCGCAGGTGCTTGGGGAGGCGGCTGCGCTTGACCGTGTTCAGAGTAACAGCGAGTGGGAGTAACTGCTGCGTGGAGGGTTTCCGTAGTTGTGTCCGAGACCAAACGCACTGGGTTGGCAACAGCGCGTGATGAGCGTGTTGAAAAATGGTTACAGCTGGTTGGGCTGGATTGGTGGAATTCTCGCTTGCCGTCAACAGCTGAATTTGTGACCATCACCTTCACTTATCACATCTGTCTTCAGCGTGCTGCAGTGCATTGCGATTGTATATTTATTGCTTTCGTATTCTCATCTTTGTCTCCTTTGATCTGATATTTGATCAAGGCGCAGAGACCGACTGCCATCATCTAAGTTACTTTATCATGCGGACAATTCAGCTGGTACATCGGTGTAATCTCTGAAGAAGGGGACTGGGGGCGTTCTCTCTGCCCCCAATTTCTCCGACCTAACCAATAACCCCATGGTGCCGACTGGGAATAATTGGCCCAAAAATTGGCTTGTCTCCAATACAGCATATTTTTTTTGCCGTCCCTACACCGATGTAGTTTGTATATGATGTGTGGTGTGGAAATCATCAAACTTAGTTCCCAAATTAAGATCTGAGGACGTAATGTACAATATATAATGCATATATAGATTATATCTATATGTATCTTTTATATATATGTATATATATATATAAGTATATATATATGTATATATATATACATATATATATATATATATATATAGATATATATATGTATATATATATATATATATATATATATATATATATATATATATATATATATATATATATATATATATATATATATATATATATATATATATATATATATATATATATACATATACATATATATATATATATATATATATATATATATATATATATATATATATATATATATATATATATATATATATATATATATATATATATATATATATATATATATATATATATATATATGTGTGTGTGTGTGTGTGTGTGTGTGTGTGTGTGTGTGTGTGTGTGTGTGTGTGTGTGTGTGTGTGTGTTACAAGTTAACCTATGTGGCACCTGATATGTAAGACCAGGAAATGGCTCCTCGCTCAGGTCCCAGTCCCAGAGCTCCCAGAATGTTGCGAAAGCCAGACTTAAGCCCATTTACCATGCACTGCTGTAAGCTAATGTAATTTTAGAACATTCGTGGTGCATGGGTGCATATAGGTGGAATGCCCTTTCACACTGGAAGGTCTCGAGCCACTCTGATGCTCGCTAGAATTCATGGGCGGAGCTCGAGAAACATGGAGTCAAGAATGTTGCAGCTAGTTTCCTCAAATAAGATTGCATGGGCCAGCGCGAAGCGTGTTAGAATCTGAAACTATCAGAAGGAGGGTCAACTCCAGTGGATATCGGAACTCTAAAGTATTAATTTCCTCGACAAAGTTTATACACCAATTTTGTTTGGTCGATCAACGGTATTGATTTCCTCACCGGCTTTAGCGCTAAGTGGGCAAGATTACCATGAATGGTTAAATATGACAGAGAAGGATGGACCATTTCTGTGCGTACCAGGCTGTAAAGTACGATATCCTCGGATATTCCATACAACATTTACAAAGAATACGGCAGTTGAGCGTGCGCATTTATTTTATATAATATGATATAGATGAATATAAAGAATACCACGCTACAACTGTACCGACAAGGTCTATTTAGTAGCTGTGACCGTCGCAGCGCCTACCTATCGTTTGGTCAACCTTGATTACGGTCTTCTATAGCTTTGGGCGTAACCACGAATATATGTGTGGATGTCCTTATTAGGTTCTGGCTCACAATGCACGTTACCGAGACAAAAACTGTCGCATTCCTTGTTGATGCGGCGGAAAATATTTCCCATATATTGACTTCAAGCGTTGCTAATTCAATGACAGTCGTGCACTACATATGCATATCCTGCATGCCTCTGTATTTACTGCTCAGGCAGGCTTCAAGCTTAGCATGACAAATTGCAGCTTACTAACCAGAGGTGAAGTTTTCCTTCTCTTTGGAAGGCCTCGAGCTCCTCAACTTTGAAATGGGATCCTACCAGCGAGTCTTCCAATGCATTTTGAATTCATAAGCCTTATCATTAAGACAATACACCTCACCCAGCCAAAAGTTCAGGCGGATTGCTTATTAGCATGGGTGGATGCCGGGCGGGGGAGAGGCACTCGGGGACACGTCCCCCCATGGAGGGGTGACGCCCCTCTTACGTGCTAAAGGCGCCCATTTGGGAGGCTTGTGTTCCTCGCCGCTGAACGGATTTGCTACCGAAGGCGCCCTCGAAGGACTTCCGCAGTGGTGCCTCTTCAGACGAGTGCCCCCTACAAATGTTTGGATCCGCCCCTGTTTCCTAGACACATTGCCACCAAAGCAATTCTTGTCAGGATCCTGGTGGTGTGTGCCTACCGGCAATAGTCTGGGAGGGGGGCATGCCCTAACTGGCGACTCAGAATGCACTACGCGGCTTGTGTGCCTGTCGGTAATAGTCTGAGAGGGCGGGCATGCCCGAACTGGCGACTCAGAGAGCACTACGCGGCTTTCGCAATACGTCTTTTTGAAGTTCCACTTTTTGACCCATGGTGGTCGAACCTACCCACCGGCCGACTGGTGGGAAGGCTCGAGCAGTGCCAATTTATCATAAGCCACCTCTGATGGCGCCGTCAGCGACAGTGTGTCTGCGCTTCTGAGGCGGACAGCTCACGCCATGATTCCCCGGAGCCAGGTACGCTGCGCAGAAGCTGACACACATTCTTCTTTATGATGAAGTAACTTTTGGTGCTCACAGTGAAATTGCTAATAGCTTAACCCTCCCTGTCTTTCCGGTCATATCCTCACACCCCGTCTCGGGGGGGGGTGATTGAACCCCCCTCTAATCTCCAAACTAAGCGTCGCACGAAAACGAAAGAGGTGTCATCGGAAAGCGCTCGACGAGTAGGGCCAGAAACCACCCAAAAATCGTATCCCCCCAAAAGTGGCGTCACTAGGGGGCCTAGGTATTCACGACTTACATCATGCTTTTGGCTCTGGGGGCTTCATTTTGGGGGAGATTTGAAGAAGGAAAAAATATTTGGAATCAGAAAAGGAAGACGAAATCGATCATGGCCATAACATTTCTGCCCACCCAAAAAAGTTGTATTTTTGTTCAAATTTCAAAATTTTGAGTTTTCAATTTTCTTTAATTTTTATTTTTCTAATGGATAGAGCGGACCGAAAAACGCTGTTCGAAGTCAACTTGCTCTCATAAAAATGCATCCTTTAGCCAGAATCTTCGATTTTAGCTCTAATGGGCAAATATGGAAACCTAATAAGTAATCAAAAACGGAAAAAAATTTAAAAATTCCTCTGGTACGTTTTGTTTCGTCCCTTAAGATAAGCAAACGCTGAAAGTTTAAATAAAATATCCTTATCCGTTAAAGCGTGACGACTGGTTGAACTTTTCTGGAGGTGATCTACTTGACCTTAACTAACTCGTTGACCCTAGATGACCTGATATCAAAATTTTGACACAACATGCAAAATTGATGTGGGAAAAGATATTCCAAATTTCGGCGCGCTCCCGCGCGCCGTTCATTCACTATCCACGGAAAATCTTATGGGGGGGGGCCTATCAACCCCCCCCCCAGATACGGGGTTAATCAGAGAGCTGTATTGTCTTATCTGCTTCATTAAGTAACTGCATGGTGCACTTGGCCAATGTCCGAGCTCGCGTAATTCGAGTCAAAATGACGTGGGAACGCTTGGACAAACAGTTGTGGATATATATATATATATATATATATATATATATATATATATATATATATATATATATATATATATATATATAGATATATATATATATATATATATATATATATATATATATATATATATATATATATATATATATATATATATATATACATATATATATATACATATATATACATATATATATATATATATATATATATATATATATATATATATATATATATATATATATATATATGTATATATCAATCTGTATGTGTATATGTGTGTGTGTCAATACATACACATATATACATGAATATTTGGAAAGCAGATTGTTCAATATGCAGGTTCGGTTAAACAGCAGGCTAGCTTCAGCATTGGTGAACTTCTTTTTCAACGACTATTTTACGAGTTAAAGTTCGGTTTTCTGATGTGAACTCGAACAAAGTGGACCCAAAGTTGATAATTATACGTAGCGAAGCTAATCAAATGGCGGCGTTGATGTCATTGTTCTACCCTTCACATATAACACCCAATGCTTTATCTTGCCTTAAACATTTTCAAGCGTTAAGTATGGAGGTATCCAAGGTAGGGGGGATCACATTGCGAAGTCGTTTCATCATTTGAATACAATCATTGGTCGCGTACAGAGCTATACAATGGCATTGCGTATTTAATTACCAGAAACTACAACACAGTACATAATCAAATAATAAGTATAACATACATACAAACACCACATGATAACACCGCATCCTATTAATCTGAGATAGGGGCCATTATACAGACACAGGACCGACCGTGCGTTCACCCGTCGGTTTATGGTGAGGTTCGGATGTAGGTGGCCTCTGGTGCCCAGAGTAGCCGCGAGTGCTGCGGTGTAGTTGTGGTGTTGTCGACTAGCTGTGCTCGTGTGAGGGGTGTTCTGTGGACTGCTTCAGGGTATTGGCGTGGATCACCGTTCTGCAGGTACATTGTGAGGTGTTTGAAGAGTGTTATGGTTGTGTGTGTGGCCTATATACCCACTATTATGGTCATCGCCACTGGTGGGGTCCGTGGTGTCTGGACCCCACCTGAGATTTTCTTTTTGGTGGGGCCCAACCCATCTGGACAAACCGACTTTTTATCACAGCTTGAATCTAAACATGTACAACTTTTCATCGTTCGTATACTGACGGAGCGAGCGCTGGTGAAGACGTCTTGCGGCAGCTGCGATTCGTTTCTTTTCAAACCAAATAGGGGTCAATCACAAAGGAAGATGGTTCATTTGCAACACTTTGTTGGATCTAAACACGCCTGTAATTTTGCAAGCGAGCTCTATTGACTTTTGATATAAGTCTGAGAACTACCGATAATCATCGTTTGCTGGAGCAATAAACAGTGCAAAGGAGCACAATGCAGAGGCTCAGACAGGGCAGTCTTCATTGTTTTTTTTTCAAACTCATGTCCAAAAGTGGCGTGTACTTTGCACCTTGGTAGCTGGGTACCAAGCAATTTATTTGCATTTGCATATGTAGGGTAGAGGATGCAAAAGATAATCGCAGGATGACATTGTGAACTTATTTACCTCTGCACGCAGGTGTTGTTGGACATGTCTATGCAAGAGCAGAGTATTGCGTACCTATCGTAGCTAGCGCCATCCTAGCCAAGGATGCAATATTGGTATAATGTTGCGACAATTTCCCCATGACGGTGCTACAATTGACCCCATGTGCCGTGTCTATTGTAACAGCGGAAAAGACGTTTTCAACGTCAGATTTAGATGTTGTATCAATGGAACTTCAAGTAATTGTATACGCAGATTGATACAGAAAACCACAAATAATTATGTGACATAGGTACTGATCATCATGACACATTGAATCATTCGGTAACTATCACCAAAATTATCAAACATGGGGTTAAAATTGACACCGGTCTTCACGAAACGACATTATTTTCCACTTTCAATCCGTCAAATTTGGAAGGTATTATCTCTCTTGGAAGGCACACTCTCAGCATACTCTAAATTGTATGGCTCAATCTGAATCCAGGACGTGGTAAGCAGTGGTAAGCAGTGGTCAGTGGTAACTACAGGAATAGTTTGTAGATGAAGATATTAATGCGCGGAGCGAGTTCGCTGACGGATGTTGTCGGACGAAATGGAATCAGCGGAAAGACGGAAAATAATAAATTAAACCTGAGAGAAGAATTTTACTTCCAACTGATACCAGGGACAGATACAGGGGGAGGGGGCACTGGGACATGTATAATGTGCCTCCTCCCCATGGAAGGTTACGCTCTTCCAGGAAGACTCGAGTGCACCCCCCCCCCTCCGCTCAACGGATATTTCAGCCCCATGGAAGGAAAAGGTGTGCCCCTTCAGCATGCTTGAGTGCACCCTCCCCCACCCGCTGAACGGATTTTCAGCCGAAGGCGCCCCTCCGAAGAAGTGGGGCTCGTCTTGACAAATGCCCACCATGACAATTCCTGTATCCGCCCTTTGAGGGGACCTTGAATCATAATCTCTCAATCCTCCGTTTAGTCCGTTGCTGTTTTGGGTACTGTGAATATTTATATTTAAGAGATCCTAATGTAGATTTCAAACTCAAGTTGAAGCATGGCAAGTGCAGTTGATGTGCACATGGCTGGAGATCCCGGGTGGGTCGGGTCTGGACCCACGTGGTTTGGTACCCTGCTGATGTTCATTTGTCACCTTCCCTATTCAATCTGAACATATGCCTTGAAAATAAGGACTTGGACACCCTGTCTTCGTGAGAGATCTCCAGCCCTGGATGTGCATGACGTGAGAAATAAAGTATTTAAGAATATTATCTTCTAATCAAAATGAGTTCACGAGAAGCATGCATATATGGGAGAAAACTGTTTCCCCGAGGCACACACCAACACATTGAGCCTTGTGTCCCTTCCGGATCCTACCTTTCAGAATTAGACGGGAAGCGTCAAAGGATGGGAAACGAGTCCGGATATTTGCCTTTGAGTTTGAACGTCATTGCCACCACACCGCTCGCTGCTATGCCTCGTTTCAAACGACTTTGTGCGTGGCAGTTATTTCTTCATCAAACTTAATAGACAACGCAAATAATATCAAGCGACCCTCTACAAAAGCGCAACGCACGCAACGCACGCAACGCTGAGCCGTGGTCGTCTTCCGAACTATACTATCTAAAAGGACTCTGGATGCCCGGTGCGGCGCACAGACTTGCTGTCGGTTAAAACAAAGGAGCATCCATTCTGGTAGGTCCACTGGCGGATATATCGTGGTCACATGGCCCATACCCCCCACCCCCACCCCCACAGATGCCGATTTTTGCCGACGTTTTGCAGCAAAATGGTAGATGAATGTTGTCTTAAACAGATGCGACGAATGGCAGCTGTTCAAAGCTGAATAGTTTTCCTTTTAATCGAAGGCTTTTCAATCTCCCGAACCGATTCCAAAGCAGGCTTCTAGATCCGCCGCTAGGTAATTTTACTCTCCGTGGTGTAAGTGTAAAGAAAGGCGTCTTGTAAGTCGATAAGTTTTACCACATATGGTAATCTTCCTCCAATTCAGGTGTTGCGATGAGAATGAAAATACCTGCGCTGCGAAGAAAGGAAAATAGTTCTAGGCTAGGCACAGTGTAAAGGAGTGCTTTAACAGCGCACTGGTAGGCAAAGATAGTCACCGAATAAATTGATGGGTATCGCCACTGGGACAGGGCGACGATGCACCGGAGCAGTTGATCCCATTGCCAAAGTACTATGACTCAAATGAAGGATTTGTTTTTGGTTTTCGAGCAAGGGGAGGGGGGGGATTCAGGGTTAGAAGTTTGCGTTGCCATTTTCCACACGGAACCTGGAAGGAATGGCGACATCACGGATATATTATGGAACTTGGTCACTTTTAGGATGTCTGAGATGTTTTATCGTGTATTTGCATCCTCTCGTTTTGTCACATTTAGTAGGTACATACGGAATCCTTCGGAACGGATTTATAATGTTTTGAAGAAGGTACATAGCATCACAAAATTATCGTAGCTTATTCATATTGTTCGGAAGACGCGTCGAAAGCAACCCTCTAATTGGGGTTGGGAGTGGCGGCATAGATGACGCACGCATCCCTGGATTGGAAACCAACAGCTGATTGCGTATCGGCCATGAAAATCTCTTGGGTTAATAAACGGCCCGATGCGACCATAACATCGGGCGGGAGCATGTAGTGTGGTGCGTTAGATTGTTCAAGTTCTAAGCGAAAGAGCCCTGAATTCATTTAAGACAATTCATAGAGTTCCTCGGGATCATGCCAGGTAAATGGACGAAACGAAGCCAAATAATCGATACTGACAGAGGAAATCGTTAGATGCGGATCTAGCTAGCTGGTATTGAGTCAACTTGGAGGGGAGATAGGGATGAAAAAACGCACTTTTCAGCAAAGAAACACAACTTTTCGGATTTAGATAACTTAAAGGGTATGAATTTCAATCTTGAGGAAAAACAACAAACAATAACAACAAGAAACAAAAACAACAAAACCCGATGTTCAACGTATTTTTCTAGTTCTTTTGGAACTCGTGAATAAAGCCCAATTTTAAGCCAAACCAGACCATCTAAGGGGACATGAACCCCTGCCCTCTGGATCCACCTCTGGGATTCGTCCTCCAAAGTTCAAGAAATGTAGCATTAAGGCTATAACATATCATAGAAAAGTCAGCCTAAAACCTTCCCGCCACACCCGCATCCGAAATCCGTAGCCACGCCCACGCTCGTGACAAAAATGGGCGGTTCTACTTCCGACCCCATCCTCTCCAGTCTCTAGATATGTGGCCAATATTTTCCGGTGGAGAGATTTACATAAATGAATGGGAGAGTGCAAATTACGGCGTACCTACTCGCCAATCTGCAAAGTGAATTGAGCGGTTGTACCATGGAGGGTACAGCCCATTTTCCCTACACCCTACCATTGACGGATTTAGGATTTCACCAAGGAGGCGTCATTTCCCCGCAGTGGCGGCTCTTGGACGAGAACATTTTCACGGGGTACAATCCGACCTCCAAGAGGGGCACCATTTTTGTTTTGTCTACGGGGTAACTTTTGCTGAAATGTTCGAGGGATGCGTTCGGACCTCCCAGAGGGCCGTTGTTCCCAGGCAGACGAACGCGTTCCGCTGAAAAACTCGAGGGAGGGGGTGCACTGGAACCTCCGAGAGAGGCGACTTTCGGGTCCTAAGCGGTGCCACTTCGCTTCCTCCCCCTTGGATCAGCCCTTACAACATATCCTATTTGACAACGCCACTACCTCTGACCGACTTGCTACGAAATGCTACCACTTGCCAATCGTCCAACCCTTTGAGCGAGATGGGCTCCCTCTTACGGATGCCTTAGCTTCGCACCACAATTTCTGAACGGAGCATCACAAATCAATAAGGAAAAAAACAGTAAGGTTCCTTGATCTCCTCCGATGACTCCTCAAATCTCCTCCGATGACTCAATCAATTGGAAAAAGGCAAACACGAAATACGCACCCCGAACTTTCATAGGCACATGGCCTAAAACCGGCCGCGATTCTGTGGTTTTACTTACCGTCCGCTAGGTGTCAGATTGGTGCCGCTGCTACGCGCAGATGAAAGGCGCCGACGAGGAATTTCCAATCCAGGTATGTCCGATAGTTCTAGGACAAATGTACGCAAGGACAAATGTACGTATGGCAGATGTATGTAAGCAAATGTACGTAAATAAATGTACGTAAACAAATGTGCGTATGAGTAAAAGTACGTGTGACAGATGTACGTAAGCGCAGATGTATGAAAGCGCAAAAGTACGCATGGCAAATATTCACATGGCAGATGTACGCAAGAGCAAATTTACGAATGACAAAGGTACGTAAGCAATTGTACGTGTGCGCAAAAGTACGTAAGCACAAATGTACCAAAGCGCAAATGTACGCAAGCGCAAAAGTACGCCAGCGCAAATGTACGTGGGCGCAAATGTACCTACAGATGCGCAAATGTTCTTAAGCGCAAATGGACGTAAGCTCAAAATTACGTCGGCGCAAATATACGGAAGCGTACGTGATGGAAAATGTACGTAAGCGCAAATGTACGCAAGCGTATATGTGCGTAAACACAAAAGTACGTTGGCGCAAATATCCGTAAGCGCTAATGTACATAAGCGCAAGAATACGTGAGCGTAAATGTACGTATGAGCAAATATACTCAAACGAAATGTACGTAAATGGAAAAGTACGAAAGAGCAAATGCGCGTCAATGCAAATGTAAGCAAACGGAAACGCGTACCTATAGCAAACGTGCGTAGTGTAAAGGTACGTAAGCACAAATGTACATAAGCGCAAAGCTACATCAGAGTAAGTGTATGTAAATGCAAATGTATGTAACCCAAATGCAAGTGTATGTAAGACAGATGTAAGCAAATGTACGCAACCAAATGTACGTGTTTCAAATGCACGTGTTTGAAATGTACGTGTTTCAAATGTACGTGTTTCGAATGTACGTATTTCGAATGTACGTGCTTCAAATGTATCTTCGTGTTTCAAATGTACGTGCTTTAAATGTACCTGTTTTAAATGCACGTGTTTCAAGTGTACGTGTTTCAAATGTACATGTTTCAAATGTGCGTGCTTCAAATGTAAGCAAGCAAATGTACGTATGTAAATGCGTAAACGTAGGCATGGCAAGTGTACGTAAGCACAGACGTACCTGAGCACAAAGATACCTATGATAAATTTATTCATGGTAAATGTATGTAAGAGCAAAATGTATGTATGTAAGAGCAAATGTACGTATGGCATATGTACCTAACCAAATGTACTTAAACGTAAATGTATGTTTGCGTAAATGTGAGTACATTGGCTCATACGTACATTCGTACATTTGCTCTTGCATACTCTTACGCTTACGTACATTTGCGCATACGTACATCTGCGAATACGTACTTTTCCGCATACTTGCATCTGCTCTTACGTACACTTGCGCATACTCACTTTCGCGCATGCGTAAATTTGTGTATATGCAAATTCACTGACGGATCTAGCCCACCGGTTTTTTTTTGGGGGGAGGGGGGGGCAGCTTTCGGTTTCCGGCGTCAGCCCCCCGCTCCCCCTCCCCCAGTGGCGTACTTAGGAATTGTATCAGGGGAGCGGTCGAAGGGATTTGGAGGGTGCCCATTCTTCCACTATTCTTGGTTAAAAGTATCGGACTTCTACCACTATTTGTCAAAGGGACCATTTTTTAAAGAATAATAATTAATGACAACATAATTTCCTGTGTAGGGGCCCAGCCTACCTCCACCGCTTCTAAGTTACGGGATTTTGTTCTTGTTTACCAAAACGTTCACGTTCACGTTCAACGTCTTGTACCACGTCAACGTTCGTGCACGTGTACACACTGGCAGATCCGATTGTCAACTCTTGCTGTAAGCAGAACTTCAGGAGCATAGAAGCCTCGATGTGTGTCAGAATGTACTATGCTACCATTTTCGCGTCCAAACAATTATAAAAAATACCTTTAAAATTGGAGATCCTTTCATCCAGCCGATATTTTTTTAACCTCGGCAAAGGTTACTGCATTTCAATTCAGTTTACTTCTGTTGGTTTCGGGGGAGGGGGGGGAAAAATACACTATGGCCCCCATTTTAGGCGCTTTGGGGGGGGACATGGCCGGAATGACCCCTCCCTGGATTCGCTAGTGCGCAAATTTGAGTTTACGTACATTTGCACCTACGACTTTTGCGCTTACGTACATTTGCGCATACGTACATTTGCCACACGTGCCTACATTTGCGCTTACGTACATTTTCCATAAGTACATCTGCGCTTGCGTACAATTGCGTCACGTACAACATCTGTGCCTACATTTGCTTACGTACGCATGCGTACTACAGTCATACGTACATTTGCTATACGCATATTTGTCCGGTTACCGTATCTGATCCGTGGTCTGATCCATGATGGCGGCGGAAGCCAAAGTGTACCAGTGACGTGACGTGAAGCCTTAAATCGTCGAATGACTTGACCTCATATTTCTATTGCTTGAGCATCCTTACTCGAAACATCGCAAATCATCGCGAAGTGTTATGTTCCTGGTGGATTCTTTGTACTATACTATTTTTTATTCAGTTTATTGATATTTGAATTAGGATTAGCTTCATGTGATTATAAAAATATACAAAAAATATGGTTAAGTGTGCATTGTTATTTCAAAGGTAACATGTCTGTAGCTTCCAGCTGGCAAAGATATTCGCACGTGTCGTTTCCGGGCGTTTGTTTCGTCTACGGTTGTTTATCAGTATTTGTGAGGTTCATTAAGTCGTCCTCAGAGGGGTAGGAGGTTGGACAAGGCCGGTTCAAGAGCTGTGGAGGGTAAGGGCAAAGTGAAGCTTATTGATGCGTGAGCAAGGCATCACAAAGGGTCTAGGTAGGCAATGCCCTGGGGTTCTCGTCATCACATATTCCCCCAATTTTCAAATCTTCCAGTGTCCCAACAGCTCTGTGAAGTAGGTAGCATTGCGATGGGTGAATGCAGAACAGCAGTGCTGCTCAAAGTGCTAGTGCTACAAAACTTCTGCTTGAAATCCCTAATATCATGAGATTTTGTATTCCTGGAACCATCATATTTGAACCTAGCTAAGCATATTTAATACTCTGCATGCTGCAAGACTCCAAAATCGGTTGACAATGAGTGGAAAATAACAATGGCATAGAAGATGAATGGTATACTGGTGCAGAACAGAGTTAAAATAATAGTTTTTTTTTCAGGTGAGGGATGTTGAAATTAGTACAGTAGGGTGTCAAAATTTGTCATGGAAGCATGCCAGTTGAAATGTTGTTTCAGTCCTTCAAACCCAATTTTGAGCAAATAGTGTACTGATAAGTGCATGTTTTACATTTAATTTTGGGGAACTCCTAATATTGGGATACCTATGCTAATGATAGCAATGTGCAATACCATCGTATCAACAGATGGCATTGTTTGATAGAGCATAGATCATAGATATTCTCTGCGCCTGGAATTGTGTATCAAGATGCCTGTGTACCACAATCTGTAATGGTGAGCATGCACATGATACTTGATACAGCATACCATGTGTTACATGAAATACTCTTAGAAACAAGTCATACAGACTGCATAAGCACACATCAACAAGCATGATGCTGATACTTCCTTGGCAAGGATGGCTATTCAGCAGGGTGGGAATTAAGGCACTTCTTATATCTGATTAGATTTTATAGAGATTTTATATCTGAAAACATTTTTGCACTCCGGGTTCATACTGGATAGGATGGGCTTCACATGTACTCCGACACAAATGTGGGAACAAAGATATCAATAAAAACAAACACAGAACGACACCCACAAAAACGCTGGTTATTCCACTTACGGTCACCACTCAAACTAATCACTTTTTGTAGCAGTCAGCAGCCGGACCACAGCAGCTTCACACACAATCTCAACCACCGGAATTGGTGACAACAATGCGCCAACAGCAACTTGCAAGATGATGCGCATGTGCACTTAGAACACTACTCCGGCTCTGGAGCCACGTCTCGGAATACTTGCGTTCCTGCCACCCTATAGTGGGAGACTTTGACAGTTTTAAGAGATGTCCTCAGGAGTCTCAGAGGCCACCGATCAGAATTGGCTGCGTTAGCATTTTCTGTTCTGAAATCTGTCTGTCAGCCAATCAATGCAAGGTATTTTGTATATGACGTCATAACCATTAGCAACTTTGAACACATGGTTAACAGTGTCCACACAAGTTACCAGTAAACACAAGACCTTGACTGATCCTTTGCTTTGATCACATCCAACTGTGGCGTGTGCGGTAGCGGAGTTGCGTTCGTATTACGTGGGAAATTGGCTGCGTAGGTAGGTAGGTATGCACTCTGAGCTGAGGGTGCAGTGTGAAGTATTTTTGTTTGTTTTTCATATGGCTAGCCTTGTACTGAGAAATGGTGAAAGGAAAACTCATTTCTCCTGTGAGTTATAAGAAACGAAACGGTGCTGATTATTACGGGTCACTGCCGGGCGGTGCCATCCATTGTTCACTTCTTTGTTCGTGTGTTTTGGCATTTGATTTGACCCAAAATGAGAATGATATTACTTATGCATATTATGTAGGTACTGATTTAGGTTTTTCTGGTCGGTTACTGGTAAACAGATTCCATGCATAAAAAATAATGTCCATGAAAATGTACTCCGGAAGAAATCGGTATGCACTCCGACTCCCAACCCGGAAAGTAAGTTTCCCACTCTGCTATTCAGTGCTCAGAAAGTGGTATAGTCCACCCTATTTTGGGTGCAAAATGACCAACGAAGTCAACGTGCCCTAAAGCACAGATCCACCACCATCCACCCTGTTTTGCAAGTCATTTATCACTGGTGCAGAATGAGTTGTTAAATTACAGGTCTTTCTATGCAAGCACAGATAAGTAGGTACTAGGTTTTGGTGACCACTGATTTTCTCTGCAAATGCTTGCTTTTCAGTTGAACAGCAAAATAACACCAAAAAGGTCATTATTATTGCACTGAGATATCCATGTAACATGTTTTGCACACATTTTACCCCCATGAAGAAAACAATCAAACTAGATTTGGTCCAGACTGCAAAGTATGGCAAATGGCTTGACAAGGTGCACCAGTCGTGGAAAAATCATCACTGAAATGCACTGGGAAGGAAAAAATCCTAACCAGATAGATGAAATACATGCATCAAATATACATAAAACATGAGGTAAGAAAATCAAGAGCCTTAAGGCAAGTGTCTTTTCTACATACACTCATCTTACACATAAAATCAATATAAAATGCACCTACAACATGATTAAAGCACAAATGACCTCTCACACTTCCCATCCTGCTATTTAGAAACACATGGGACACTGAACTGAATATTGCAGCAGTTTTTTTTTGGTTTAGCAGGACACAAATTAAGGAGCTATGAACCAAGATGAGTGTGGTGCACTCCACTTATTTTTGCAGTTTTCTCTAGTTGTGATTTTCTTTTTCTATTTCTCAAGTGTGTTACATGTTAGTGGATTATCAGCCTGCCCACACCAGGTACCTGTCCTTGCACCTATCCTGCACTGCTGGGCACCTACCCAGCACAAACAAGATCTTGTTGAATGTGCCATACTTTGCAGTCTGGGATTTGATTGCATTACATTAGGCTAAGCTCTTCAGTCTTATTGCACATTCAGGTGTGTAGACACCTATGGGACAGTCTTCACACACATTTTTTACCTCCACAAAGCAAACAGTGGGGTTAGGTTAGGTTAGGCCAGGCCTGGCCTTTCCTTTAGGTTGAAAACATTTCCCAAAATTTGTTCTTGTGAAATTTATCCTGAAAATTGTTGTTTTTTCTTCAGAAACTGATTAGGTGGATTAATGCATATTTAGGTAACCACAAGACAAGTTTTACACATTTTAACTCCATGAAGCATACCCATGAAATTTACCCATGAAGGGGTTAGGTTTGATTTAGTTAGGTGTTAGGTTAGGCTTTTGTGGTAAGTTATATATATTTTAAAAACAATTCAGTTTTTTTTCTTCAAAAAACAGTTCAGGCCAGGTTTGGTTAGATCAAGTTTTTCATTTTGATTTTTTATTTTTGGGGGGGGGGGGGGGGGGGGGGGGGGGGTTTTTGTTTTTATAAAGAAGTCATTTTATCTGGGTGACTCACACTGAGTGTGTTATGCAAAATCAAGTGAACACTGCTAGACAAGTTGTGGTGGATAGATACTTTTGGATGGGATATGGTATTGAATGAGGTGTGTCGGTCACTCCATCTACGTGTGTGTTACGTGGTATCGAGTGAATAGGGCTGGGTATGCTGAGGTAGATAAGTAGCTCAATAAGTGTTGATAAGTGGGTAGGATGTTTGTAGATGGTTAAAAAAAGAATGTAGGATATAGTATTGGCTAGGGTGTTGAGTATCGTTTGTCCAGGCTTATAGTATCTTCCATTTACAGGCTTAACCCAGATAGTCCCTGTGGCCCTTCTTAAGCCCGAAAACTGTATGACCTCATGACATCTCTTGATTTGTACCATTGTAATTCAAGTTCCCCTTTGATCTAAATCCATTTGAAACCCATTGAATTTACAAAATGAATTTATTATCATTATCTGATGAAACTCCTAACACCCATGCTGCCCATGCTTAAACTTAGGTAATAATGGGGAAATGTCAAGTGTGCATACATGTGGTGTGGAGCATGTATGTTTCGTGGGTGCACATCAGATGGCATGCTATGTCTCAGATGTCGGCTCTTTTCGGCGCGCCCGCGCGGGCGAGCAGCAAGAATCTGGTGGAGTTTCGTGCCGGCAAGATGACCATGGCCGATAAGCACGTGACGCCAGACACCAGGAAGGGCACTGTTTATGTGTACCAGTCAGATGATGGACTCATGCATTTCTGCTGGAAGGACAGGAAGTCCGGAGTCGTGGAGGATGTGAGTATCAACTGTTTTCTTCATGGATGTAATACCTGTTCTTTTTATATGCCAAGGTGACATACTGGGGCGATTTCTGTCGAATGTATCATACTAATGCATATCAGAGAGGTGGCCCACCCAGCCATCATGCTTTAGACACCATACCTTTTTGTTAGTTACAAAAATTCAAGTATTGCTGCTTCACTGAAAATCATGCCTACATTTTCATTTGATATGCTACCAACCTCTATAACAATGTCTACTCGGAAGAACTTTCAATCTTTGCTGAAATAAAATATTATCTGGTGATAGTTGACTGTGCTGTGCAGGACAGGACTATGGTGTACCGACATGATCTCCCCACTGGTGGCGAAGAGCCGGCGACTGTGGTCGGTCCACAAGTTCTCTACCGTAGCGACGTGGTGCTCAATTATCTGTCAGCAGCCATGATTGGCATTTCTATCAACGAATTTTTTTCTCCAACTTGCTGGTTTTATCCAGTTTGAGATCCAGCTTTAATCCAGTCAATGGATTAAAGCTGCCATAAACCAGTTAATGTGTGGAAACAAATATGGCTAAGCATCTTAAAACGTTTTGTAACAAAGAGTCATATGTAATTACTACCAAGAGTACACACATTAAGTAGAATCTTTAAATATATTGTGACATGTGAAATACACTGAGCAATGCAATGTGAATGCAATATGATGCGACACCGACGAATTTGTGCTGTGTTTAGTGCATTTTTGGGTCGGCGTATGATGCCTTTTGTCCATTTCCTGTTTTGTGCCAACTTTGTTTTGCTACATTTGTGTGGAGATTTTAACCATTGTGTCCAGATTCATTTTCAGTTGGGTATCAGATGTGGATGAAGTGTTCGAATTTTGCTATCAGCAATGTAACGAAACATCAAATTGAATGGATGCAAAGTGGGAGCAATTGCATAATCCAGATGTTACTTTGTTCGGTGTGCGCCGATGCACACTTGGAACTGAAGGGAAGCTATGCCAGCTGGGTTTTATGTATTGTTGGTATCTAGGATACAATATTGATCAGCAGTGAGGATGTAAACGACTGTATCTGTACGACTGTACAGTATCTGACATGTGATCTTGTTCCAGCTACGTTTTATCTTCCACCAAAGTTTCACAATTTTGACACCCTGATTTCCACACAAGCTAACTGATATTATGCTGGTTTTCAGGATCTCATTATTTTCCCGGATGATGTGGAATACAAAAGGGTTCCTCAGTGTACTACTGGAAGAGTTTATATTTTGAAATTCAAGTCTTCATCAAGGAAGTTTTTCTTCTGGATGCAGGTAATGCATTTTACCAAGAGCTGTTCTAAAGAGCCATTGCTCGCAACATCATTCCGCCAAGTACCTGATGCTGAATTGGTTCATATCATGCCTTGTAGATCATGATTCATGTTGAAACATCTCATTATTTGTATTTAAAAATCAACTGCCAGACTGAAGTTTAGTAGAATTTCGGGTTATCAGGCGTACCACCACCAGATCGATGCTTGTGTGTGTTTTAGTTCTGCATATGAGCCGAAAATGGCATCAGAGATGCATGGGACCTAATTTGGATTAGGTTTCCACTTTTGCCTTCTGGATACAGAAAGCATAGTTTCCTGAGAATCATAGTTGAGTAGCATAATACATTTTTTCATCAGAAGACATGCTGTTTGCTCTTCATTAGTTCAGTGCCTTCATTTCTGTGCATGAATTGGAGATAATTCATGTGATGCAAACAGAATTAGAATCAAGCAGAACTACTTGTGCTCCTATTCATGGGGAAAATGAGAGGAAAATCTACTGGATAGCATAATGTTCCAGATGCTAAAAACACAGCATAGTGCTACGTATACGTATATACATATATACGTATATATGTATATATGTATGTATGTATGTGTATATATGTATATAAATATATATATATATATATATATATATATATATATGTATATATATATATATATATATATATATATATATATATATATATATATATATATATATGTGTGTATGTGTATATATATATATATGTATATATGTATATATGTATATATGTATATATGTATATATGTATATATGTATATATGTATATATGTATATATATATATATATATATATATATATATATATATATATATATATATATATATATATATATATATATATATATATATATATATATATATATATATATATATATATATATATATGTATATATATATATATATATATATGTATATATATATATATATATATATATATATGTGTGTATGTGTATATATGTATATATGTATATATGTATATATGTATATATGTATATATGTATATATGTATATATATATATATATATATATATCTATATATCTATCTATCTATCTATCTATCTATCTATCTATCTATCCATCTATATCGTCACGGTGACCGTAATTGGCGTTTAAATTTTTTTGGTTAGCACAATTACCCGAAGTTTCAATATTGAGATGTCTGGGTGAGCAATAACCTCTACATTGTCCTTTTGGAAGTTCATGATTTAGTTACCTCATGTTTCAGCCTATCTCCAGCAATCTCCGTCATTATATTCCGTGTTCCAGGCGTTTAAAGAGCCCCTTTCACCACTGAGTTGTTGAAAATAGTGCTGGGATATGGCTAGTATCAGTGCCTCTGCTGTTCGCAGGAGCCGAAAACCGACAAGGACGACGATCTGTGCACCAAGGTCAACGAGAGCCTCAACAACCCGCCCACGCCGGGCAGCTCGCGCTCCAACGTGTCCACGCCAGCCGGCCTGCCGTCCGAGCTGTCCAACCTCGGTACGTGCCGCCGTCCTAACCACGCTGCTGGGCTGTCTGCCCACACACCGCGTCTACGGCTCTGTGCACATGAAGGCTGCTGTGTCGGAAATGACATGTGGCGAAATCTGGCATTTACCTGGATTCTTGAGTCGGAATCGGACATTGTTGAGTGCGCGGTGCCCGCCGCAAAATGGTTCTTATTCAAAAACTACATAGTTCCGGTACCCTGCAAACTTTCAAGGAGGCACTGGCCATGAAGAAATTATCCCTGAAGGTAGACCTCCAATGTTTCATATCGTATACGATATTCGTAGAATCCTGTCCCTCAGTTTGGTGAAATATAGCCTACCTAGCTTGCATGGCCCAGTAGTTGAAGACGCCTGCCAGAGAACCGAACACCTGAATACTTTTATTTGGTATGTTTTGGAAAAAGCGAGATGAAGATAACCTTGTGACAAGATAGAGGTTGCTAAAACCAATTATTTTTACCAGTTATAGCCGGTTAAAACCGGTACACCTGACGGTAAAAACTTGGCGAAAAGAATTGAAATGTACAACTTTCATGTTGCTTGCATATATTTATCGCATACTTTATATCAGTTATGTTAGATGAGGCACTGGGATGAAATGTCTTCTTTTTCGCGACAAGATGAATGCACTTGGCTTTGTCCATGCGATCAAAGCCATGATTTGACTGGTCTTAACCACCAGTTGGATGCAACTTGCGAACCCTGTTTATTGGAAATGTTAACGCACTTCTGGTAAGAGGAAGCGACATCCATTCCCCAGGTGACATGTGACGCCCCCACTAGTTGGCTAGTTGGCTTTCTTGGCCAGTGGCAGGGGGGTGGTGAATTCCAGCATACTTCCCTTCGAAGGTGCCGAGCGAAAATAAAAATAGGGTATCAAAGTTGATGTGAAGTACTCACTTTTTGAGATGTCTGTTTTCAAAAGCACGGTTGACTTTTTAAACCAACACCGACGTTTGTGTGATGCTGTCTTGACGTTTAATGTCTCGGGGAAGGTTTTTTTGTGCTATCAGGAGAAACAGCATGTATTAAAATTATGTGAGGTTAAGCTGACCCAGATCAGGTGAAAGTGTGGATAGTCAATGTTGTTATTTTTATCGTGATTGACTTGGGATGGCTTTGGTCAATGACATCCTGATCTTTCTAAGTTTCTCCTGAGTCCCAGACTACCCAGATAATTATGCAGTGCCGCTCCATTAGTTCCGAATCCAGTGTGCTTAAATTCCTACAGTTTGGTGCAAATTGACACCGAACAGTTTTTTCTTACTTAGCTTCCGATATCCTTTCAGCATCCGTATGCCAAGCTACTCGTCACGTGTTCAAGCGCCAAAAATATATCACCATTAATGATCCGATGCTGAAGACCACTATATACCACAATACCCTCTGCGGCGAGGGAAGAGGTGAACTAGAGGTTTCCCGGTTGGGTGCCACTTCTCCACGAGGAGTCGGCGCATGCTTCTCAGTGCCTCCCCCTGTATCTGCCCCTGGTGCAGTACAACCTTCACGGTGGAGCGCCGCTTTCCGGTCGTCCAGGAGCAATTTTCTGATCGATGGAGGGTTAGGACTCGCCCCCGGTGCCCCCACTCTAAATCCACCAATAAGCAATGGTTCCGGACAGCGTACCATACACCCTTTCTATTTGGGAGTGGATCTAGAGGCATAATGCCATGATTCTGTGTTTTGGTGTTTAGGCAGTGGAGGAATAAAGACATTACTTGGGAGAGTAGGGGGGATTTTTACATTGTGTTTATGCCAATTCCATGGGGATAATGTAAACAAAATATCATCATCCTATTGTGTGGTGGGGGACGGAAAGGCGGATGCCCCATGGGTGTTGCGCCCACGCGAGTGTCAATTTGTATCTAAGCGGCTTCCCAATATTTTCAAAGCTTAACATGGCACACTTAACATAGCCGGGCCTCGTGAATGGTTTCGCCTCCTGGCCCACTCCAGTGCTTACCCAAAATAATTTCCATCAAAAGACACCCCGCTCTTTGAACAGCACACCTTCCTGCTATGTCTCTGGAAGCAGCTGTTCATGACGGAAGAGAAAGTGGTCTGAGTTCAGGTCGTTTATTTTTAAGTGGGGATCATTTCTCCCTTGCCTTTCTCTTCTTTGGCTGCGCAGTAGATGAGTTGGTTGGATCACGGCCGAAGTACCACTAAATTGTTAGAGGATCGGTGTAGAAAATATGAATGAATTATCATATTATGTCGTATTGGCGTCGCCAGTCCCCACCCTCACAGCATTGGTGTAGCGATTCATACAAGTTGCGGCGGCCATGGTACCGGGAAAGTACCAGAAGACTCGTCAATTTTGTGTGTGTAATTTTTAGCATCAACGCTATGCATGTAAAGAAAGAACCTAATTTTGTTGTTGACCTAACATGGAACCAAGTGGTCCCAGGAGCAGATCCAGCACTTTTCCAAAGGGACTACACCTTCTATGAGTGCCAAAATTCACACAATTATTCAGCTGCAATCGAGCAGTAAAATTTAACTGCAGTCGCCTTCTGAAGCCGTGGTAACTAATGGGAGTCCAAAATCGCCTGAAGGGAACCTGACGTCTTCTTAACGAAAATCGCGAACAAGTTGGACGCAGGCAGTACAGTGATCCCCAAAATCGCTAGAATCACAAAAGAGATGCCGAAATCGGCTCCAAAGAGGCACAAAAAAGAATAGGGGATGGTTGGTCACCCCCTTTTACCCCCTGAGATACGTCCCGACCGACCCACTTGTTTCGGAATCTTGTTTCTGGTGAACTTCCACATATGGTCGGGAATTACTCAACCATGCCACGCTTTGTCGGGCAGTCGTTTTCTGCGCAAAATACATGCACTCAATTGGGTAGTCTGCCAGTGCATGTTAGGTGATAGGATCATGCAGGACGCATCTAGTTTTTCTGAGCTGTGTATATTGCATCCAAAATTTGCTTGCCTATATTTTTCTTTATTCACACCTGAAAACGGTTACACTTGCTTCAACCAAATTCAACAGCTGAAATACGGATTCACATTTCATGTGTCCCAAAAATGTAGATTTATGTGTCGGCATTTTACATTTCTTCCTTATCCCTGACATTTTTTAAAACTAACATCGGACACCTAACTCACAACGAATTTGAGGACATTGTCCGAATCTGTCTCCACTGTATCTGGCAATCGGGTGTCCTCCTTTGCACATGCTAAAGCGATGCTTTGTAAGCGCAACAAGGCATCACTAGTTGAGGGTGAGAAAGTCGTGTGGCGTACACATTGGTTCCAAGGAACATCAATGCGTAACATTGCCTGTTTAACCGGAATTGTGGTTTTCACGTATTCGGTAAGCTCCGAGACTTACACGAGTGGCCATTAAGCGTGTTCGAGACCCGCTGACAGGGCTCTCAGTTTCAGGCGAGACGGACCTTCAGAACCTGCTGAGCGGCATGAGCCAGCAGCAGCTCATCAGCCTGCTGAGCGGCGGCAGTGTGGGGGGAAGCCTATCGAGTCTGCTCGGGTGAGTGACGTCTCCTGACCGTTGCCGCTGTGTTTGCGCGTGTGTATGTACGTGTGAGTGTGTGCGCGCGCGTGTGCGTGGCATGCCAGTGCTCTGCACCTGCTAGTCTGCCAGTCGCGAGTTTTGTTGGCCGCGAGCGTAGCTGTTGTGCCAGTCGCGGTCCTGACCGGTGGGCGGTGTGTGCTGTGATGACTTATCTGCTCACCTCCCGGTACTGTGGGCTACTGTGGGCTATGTCGTTACCAAGTTTACTCCGCTTTGGTTTATTGGTGGTTTACTCCTCGATCGTTTGGAGTTACAAAAAGAGGCAAACATAATTTATCGATAGTCCCGTAGTTAAATGACCACTTTGAGCAATGTGTAAGCATGTGTTTGGCCCTTCACATCTTGATTGTTTGCTTATAATGTTTTGCTCTGGTTTTTTTTTTTTTTTTTTTGCCGTCAGCAATGCAAATAATTCATGCCGGTTTTGTGAGGTTGAACATATGGATTTATCAGTTTTCACATGCTTTCATTGTGCTTACCTTTCTATACTGCTAGCTGTTCCTACTCATGCTCAATGTCAGCGTTTATTTTGGCGGGCGACCAGTGTAAGCTAGGATATTGCTCCGATCGTGATTGCCTGGAGTGCCGTGTTGGACGATGGCTAACACGCTGGCTTGATGAATTTGACCGTTACCGCCAGTCCTGTTCGGCTCGCGTCTGATCACCCGACTATGCTTTCAATTCCGTTTTGTTTGTTTTCAGTAACCGTAGGGGTGCATCAACAAGGTTCGTTCTTCTTCTTGTTCTTACCTCGCTGTGCACATAGCGCTCTTACAGCGCATTGTAATGTGTTTGTGATTTGCCAAGATTAGCACTTTGTATTGGATTCGATGATTTTTGTTCGTTTTCTATATCATCGCACCCATGTGTCACCAAAGGATCTACATATATTGTACACATCACGCAAGAATGTCAATGGCCGCAGTACAAATAAAAATCAATGCTGTAGAAGGATGCCAGACCGCATCAAAAAAGAACAAAAGAAGAAAAATACACACCGGTCCCCTCACGATCAATTGTATTGGGAGGTTTGCTGAATCGCTTAGCAGTCAAATACACCCAGTAACAACTCCATTCTTTTCTGGAAATATCATTGGCTAATTGTTCAATTTCAGGTACTGATATTATGCTTGTATTATAACCAGCTCTTGGGTCCGACTTGATATCACTGGGACTGTACACTGTACAGGCCATCGTAAGTGGCATCCCTGACGCTGGCGCGATGCGCCCTAAAGCCCTAATAACTAACTAACTGACGCTGGCGGCGCGATTCACGCGACACCAAGCCAAGCATACGTGTGCTGGAGTCCTAACGAGTAATCATGTGGCAAATGTCGTTATCCGTCACTGGAATTGGCGACACGGGCTGTTGCAACTGCCACCCACTTGTTGTTCAGGGTAGTAAAGATGTCCAGAACAATGAAACAGCTCCTCCGCATTAGCTGGGGAAATGTATCCGTGGCTCTGCTATATTCTCCACTCCACACACATATGCGTCTCCCCCCACATACACACTGGTAGTGGTGCTGGTTTATTAACACGCGCCCTGGAGGGCCTCTGAAAATTACGCGCACTGGAGTGGGTGGGGTGGGGAGTGGGGGGCGGATTCAGCCCCCCTAATATCTCGGCTCCTATTAAAGCTGGAGTAACGCAATTCTCAGGGTGGATGGGTACGGTAGTGAACTCTATTGTGTGCAAATTTCATGACTAGGTCAATATCTTCTTAATATCTTTCAATAATATCTTAAGTTCAAATGAGGTCACATATGTCAAAATTTTCTTGTTTTGCGTGCGTGGCTTGTCATTGTTATGGATCGTTGTGATTGCGGTTAAATACTCCAAAATAGGCATCAATGATGTTTTGGACGTTACTAATGATGCAATACAGATGCTAGACCCGGCATTTGACTTCAGGTCACCTATATAGCAGCACTTTATCAGGTCAGTTACCTGTTCCAGTTACCGGAACCGGGTCGCCCGGCCGACTGCTCCGTCGGGCGGCTCGGCGCAATCGGCTTCGCGAAGAAAGGAGTGAAGTACATTAATAAAGTATGGGGACGCTTAGGTACACAATGACAAACAGTAGTTTTCAGGATGTGTAGGGAGTAACATGCACAATTACATCAATCGCATGACAGTCATTTGCATTTATGACAACATTCCAGTTGACCAGGTTTGGTTCCATTACCCTGTCATGAACTTGACCTCGGTGACCTAACATGACCTTGAAACTATAATGCATAACAATTACATCAAACAAGTCGCTAGTGTTGCCAAGAACACTTCCTTTTTCCAATATACGGGAAGTGCATCAGCGCAGATTTTTGTGGTCTTTCGCTACGAAATGTTTTGACTTTAACGACCTCTAATTAGACAATTTCGGCCGATTTCCGTTTTTCTTGCTTTAAACAACGCGCCGGTCACTTCTAAGCAGGTACGCAAAAAATGGCGTATATCGACCGGTAAAATCTGGAGTTATGTACGAAAATCCGTAGGGGTGGGCGGATTTCGCCCCCCCCCCCTCCAGTGCGTGTGTTAAGGCCCTTCCACCAGGCGACTTCGTGTCCAGTCAAGACATAATGCACAACCATGCACACATACATGACCATTAAATTACCCCGTTCCCCCATCGCCCGGAGATCACAACCTCCCACCCGCGGAGCCCCACCCCCGCTCATCCACACCCGGCAACCGTCCGCGCATCGCCGACTCAGGTCAGAATGTCACAGATACTGTGCCGGCTGCCTCCGCCAAGCCGTCACACGCCGCGCCAGCCCGTTCCAGTTAGCAGCGACCCTGTAAGGGAACTCCCGCCGCTTGGCCGACAGGCGGGCCCGTGGCAGCTGGAGCGTAGCAGTGCCGGCGGCGGTCGTAACAGTGCCGGCGGCGGTCGCGCGTGTCCTCCAACCCGACACAGCGTTTCGCGCGCGAAACGTGCGTCGCTGCGTCGCAGGAGTGACGGACATGCAGTACACGGCAGCGCCCTGTAATTTCTAAATTTATTTGGAAACCAGCACCTAATAGAAGCTTGTTTTGACCTCGAACAGGGTTTTAGATTCCTGAACTGACGTTCGTGAAAACGACTGTTAGGCGCTATATGATCAATATGGTCGACGCGCCCTAAAGCCCAAATAACTAACGAAATACTACTGCATTAAACGACGCTAGTTTATCCCATTTTCAGAACACTTCACATTATTACCATGAAGTCGTTCCACTAACTATTGCTATTTTTCTCATTTTACCATTGTTTATGTGCATTATTATTTGCTTCTTAAGGACATGTAGCATCGGAAAGCTGCATTTGTAAATGCTGATGTTATTATTAGTGTTTTTGTCAAATTTCACCGACTGAATTCGCTACCATTGCCTCAAAATTTGAGGCTCAATGAAGTTGTATGCTTCGACAATGGACTGACTCTTTCAGTGTCACATCGTGAGCGATGGCCTTGATCAAATCTTACGCACTGTAGCTAAATAATGCCTAATCAATTCAGAGTTTTCTTATGATAATCCCGAGTGTTAAGTGTTAAGACTGGTTAAGTTGCTGGCTGCGTGCCCCGGGTAATAGTGTTGACATCGTCGCGTCGGCCGCACGCGTGTGCCGCTGACCTGACCTCGCCGCCACTGCAGGAGCCGGACTCCGGCTGCGGCCTCGAGCACCGCCTCTGGCAGCGCGTCCGACCAGTCGTCGACAGCGGCGGCGCCGGCCGTGTCGGCGCCGGCCGAGACGCCCGCCGTCCAGCTCAGCGACCTGCAGAGCATTCTGTCCAACATGAACGTGCCGTCGGCGGGCGCCACCGCCACCGCCACTGCCGCCGCCGCCGCCGCCGCCGCCGGTCAGTTGCGAGCGGCCTGCCGTACTCCGCCGCGGCCCGCCGTGGACAGCCGTTAGCCGATGTGCTGAGCTAGGGTTAGATCCAGGGACGAGTGGTCTAGGGGTAAGATGCTCGTCTCACAATCAAAAGATTGTGGGTTCGAGTCTCACCTGTCGCTACTCTTCGCCTGCGATCAATCGGCGTGAGTGATTGGCGACGCCAATGACTCAACGGTCGACGTGTTGTAAAAACCAATAACCAACCAACAACTGGGTTTAGATCCCGTGTGGTGAGACTGGCAGAGCGCAGAGGTCGTTGCGCTGCACCAAACTAAAGCTACGCGCACTCGCGGGGCCGTCGCTACTACGGTGCAATCGCAAAGTCGTAGCTACACTATTGTCAGCCACGTGTACCACCGGAACTTCCACATGATACTATTAAGACTAATTTTGGGTATATTTGCGTGTGGTCATCTGAGATTATGTGCGGCATTTGCGCATCTGTATGTCGTGTGGCGACGATTACAAAAGAAGAAATTTCGACGTCAAAGATCGACAGCAATGGACGCCAAACCCATGTTTATTCCCTCATGTTTAGTGATTGTTTCGGCATCCATGCGACCAATACACGTAGTCGGCCAGAAATAACCGATCGATATGTCACCTCGAAGCGTGACACCGATCAAAATTTCACTGGACCACCTTGTAACCGGGGGGGGGGGGTTGTCAATTAATCTGGAGATTAACGCCCGGCAGGTGCCCACATAGAACGTACGTGGTCTTCTTTCTACATCTTTGAGCAGTCTTCCTGAAGTCATGACATGCGATTAATCATCTCTGGCTTTCCGTACATTGTTGCGCTTTAGCTAGTTATTTGGACTTTAGGGCACATCGATAGAAACAATGTTACGCTTTAAAATGTGTTCAATCACGTTTTATATTCTGTTCATATTGGTAGACGCCATCACAACTTTCAGGCACATCTCATTTCATTTCAGACACTTCACTGCAACGGAAGCCGAACTGGATCACTGTTCTGCCCTTCGACACGCTTCTTCCCGGTTCTGGTGTGCGGTGGTTTGACTGGTGTGCTGTCTCTGTGGATTTCTACCGACTCATTGCAGCACAGTTGTGACGGACACCAAAGAACCCTCGTCATTACCAACACTATTGTCACTACCGCCATCATCACCACCCCCATCACCATCACCCTCAACATGGTCATGATGTGCATCGACAGGTGGTGGCACCGAGGTGGACTTGTCGTCGGCGCTGACTGCGGAGACGCTGCAGCCAGTCCTCTCCAACCCGGCCTTTCTGGAGCGCCTGCAGCAGTTTCTGCCATCTATCGGCCACACCGAGCAACTGCCGCCCGCGCAGAACCTGCGTGGAACGCTGCAGAGTCCCCAGTTCCAGCAGGTACGGCGGTACCGCCCGGGCGCGGCTCGATGGCGATCTTTGCCCGGTATTCCTTGTCCAGTGTGGTTTGATACATTGCCTACTCCACAGGCCCAATGATGACCGAATTTTAAGACTAGGAGTTTTCTACGAATATGCAAAATTTACATTGGTTTGAAGTGCTGTTTTCTCATAGTTTCGAAGGGGACGAGTGGTCTAGGGGTAGGATGCTCGTCTCACAATCGAAAGATTGTGGGTTCGAGTCTTACCTGTCGCTACTCTTCGCCCGCGACCAATCGGCGTGAGAGATTGGCGACGCTATATGACAACGGTCGACGTGTCGTAAAAACCAATAACCAATAACCAACCAACCAACCAACCTCATAGTTTCGAATACCAGCTTTTTGGCATTGGCTACAACTTTTGGTTCCACCTAAATGCCTCATTGCTCCCCAAGATGGTTTGCTGGCCCCTCACCATGGTTTGCTAGATCTGCCTTTGGCAATGAGCTAACTGTGTCGCAAGCCTATGAGGCCGCGGTAGCTCAAACAGTAAGGAGCTGGACTCTTGATCGTAAGTTCGTGGGTTCGATTCCCACGACCGGTGGAAATATCGAGTCCCAACAGTATGGCCCAACAGTCCAATGCACCGTGGAAGAACCGAAGGTTCTTGTCAGTCCGTATGACGTATTGCTCTTTCATAAGCTTACAAAACCCGCGGGGAAGTACCAAGAGTTCCTGATGTCACAAGCAGAAGAGGATTGGTTATCTTCTCGGAATTGGATGACCCCCAAAAATCCTCTCTGAATCCCGGGATTGAAAAATGTAAGCCCAACCCTACCCCGCATAGGTCTGTCTTGGCTATCATTCACTGCAGCAACTCATTGTCCGTCCTAAGGGCTTCGTTGCATCAAGAGCATGGTCTCCTGATGAATCGTGCTGTTCCGGCTTGTCGCCGCGCCTCTGGGGACCAGACCGTGCATGATCCCACTTTAGTGGGAGCCGGTCGTAGTGATCTGGCTTGGGCAGGGTAGACATCCGCGAGACGTTTCAGGTGCTGGAAGCCGCTGGCAGGTGTCTGCAGCGCAGGGTGAGTGGTCAGAGACCCGCTTCCTGGTGATGCGCCTGCACACACGGTCTGTTCGCTCTCTGGGGGCCGGTCCGGCGCCGGCGCCGCGTGGGTCACAGGTGCCGAAACTCGCCCGTATGTAGCCGAGCCACGCCGCCCTAAGTGGTCGGTTGATATGCGCCGTGTCAGCCATTTCCTCCAAGCGACTTCATGTTCTCATTGCTCGTTTCACCTCGGAACGTGTGGCTCATCGTCAAACTGCTTCAACGAAAGCTATTGAAGTGTCTGAACAGTGTCGGCGAAAGTTTCGATCCTCCAACCAATTCTAGTGCTCTTTATGCTTCTTCCATGGCTCCCAGGTGCTCTTCATAGTCATACACGTCCAGACGTGTTCCAGGTTCACCACTCCCATTCATAGGCGCTACAGTCGCCACCACTGGCCACAATACCGTGCGCGGGCCGGCGCCGCCAGTTACCCCGGCCGACTATCGGCAGGCGCTGTCGCTGTTCTCGTCGGCGCTGCAGTCGGGTCAGCTGGCGCCAGTGATTGGCCAATTCGACCTGGGGGACGCTGCCGTGTCGGCCGCCGCCGCCGGCGACCTGGGCGCCTTCGTGCGCGCGCTGCAAAGCCAGCACAAGAAGGACGACGATATGGCCACCGATTGAAGCGATGGGTCACCGCCAGAATATTGCCGACGAGATCGCGTTATTATGCACCGCTGAATACATGTTGAGAAAGCCGTAAGCCTTTATTGTGAGGAACGACATGGCGAATACGTCAGACAGCTTGGCGAACACTTACACGCGGATGTATTTCACGCATTCCACCCGTGCAGTTACTACACGAACACGCGGACCCAATGACCAACAAGCGCGTCGGCTTCTATGTACATACAGCAAACGTCTCAAAGTGTCCGCGAACATTAGTCTATGACACAATAACTCTGGAGAGCGGCCGACCTGTCCACGCTGGCCACCGACCGGCGAGGTCTTGTCGGCTCGCGACGTGACGCTCATCTGGCTGTGCTGTCAGGGCGGCACGCGTCGTCTTGTAATCTGCGTGAGATCCGACGCCTCGCAGCCCCCCCTGTGGGGCGAGCTTGCCCGGAGACGCCGACGTCCCGCCTCAGTAGGCCTCGTACTTGTCATGCTGCCATGGCGTCGGCGAGAAACGACCTGAGGGGGTCGATGCCATTGACGTTATCGTTCAGGTGCCGCCACTGTTGGCGCATAGCAAGGTCAATTGATTCCACTTGATGGTGTGACAGCTGCATGGGTTACACGGCGTCCGGCCCGCTGATAACCAGTTGTTTGACCTGACCAATACGTAACCGTGGCGGAGGACGGAATTATGGGTCAAAACACCAGCACACGACGCAATGTTCACACGATGTAAACTCACGCCACCGAACCCAGCTCCGCCAGCATACCGAGTGTACAGATTGAACCTTCAACTATGGGGAGAGGCACGGGCTATGCAACAGTTGATTGGTTATACTCAGGCACCCATTGAGTTGATGCTAAAACCAATGAATGGTGGTCGAAGCACTACTGGTCCTGTGACGATAGTTTTGTTGCACACACGCGTGCGTAGGAGCATGCCATACAGCGTTTTATATCGCCAACAACTGTCTGAACGCACCAGTCATATCAATGCAGAACTAAAACATCAACTCATGAAATTCCAACCTCCAGAGCTCGCAAGCGTACCAAGTCCTCGTAAGCGCACCAGGGATTTTCACAACTGGCAACACTCCACGAACACAGACCGGCAGGCGACATAGATTGACAATGCAGGAATCGCGTCACCAGTTGAGCAACCTGGCCCGATAGGTCGACACCTACCTGCCGGCGGCGCTCAGGGGATGAGGGGACGAGTCAACTCACCGCGACCTCGCGGTCCGCCGCGTCCCCTGGGTCGGAAGCTGCCACGTCCACCACGACCACGGAAGCCGTTTGTTCGGTTCTCGTGCTGCGGTGTCAAGCATCACGATCGTGAGGAGGCAATATCTCACGCAGAAAGGTACACCAGACATCCAGCAGATATTTATTGATTATTTGGGCTTAAGGGCGCGCAGACTACGGGGTCATTTAGCGCCCATATCCAGCAGAGATGTAGGACTCGAAGGACTACCGCGATGCTTTTGTGGTACAGAATATTCAGTGTACGCCATAGGCACAATTTTAATTTCAACCCCAGCAGGGGAAGGGGGTGTGGGTCATATTGAACCCCGGGATCTCCACCCAAGACCAGAGATGGACTGTGAATGAAGTCGAATGAATCGGGTGTCTTTCTATGACAGAAGACACGCCAGACGACACCCATGGCCGAGAATATCAGAGGTCGGCCAAGAGAGTGGGAGAGAGAATACCACAAGTCGTCCACTGACTGGTACATACCGGCCTGAACGAAATTACTGTCATGGTGTGATCTTAGTCTCGATAATATATCGCAAAGCTTAGTCACCTTGTGTAATCACTTTTCAGCTGCTGCCAGCTGAGATGCCGTGTAATCACCCACTCAACAGTTATATCCAACTGGGCTGAAATGGTGGCAACCGAGCCCCGGTTCACGTCAGACCAGACTGGCTGCTTCCTCGGTCGATCGTGTTACCAACGTACCCCGTAGAAGTGATTCCTCATGGACACTTCGTCGTCCCAGAGTGGCGGCTTGTCGGGACGCTGGGAAAAGTCCGGCAGCCGCTCCGCGCGCCCTTCATCGAAATCTGCATGGCACATACACACGACCTTCAGCGGCGGGTGAACTCGATCCCAGCATGGCTGGAGACCATGGCGCCGGCGGCTGACCAGCTCCATCTGGGTGCCATATCCTGATATCAAACCGGAAAACGTGCAACCACTCCCATATTCCCTCCACAGCACTGGATCGCCCATATGTCGTCTCATCACGACAGCACACAGTAGCCACGGTGAGTGGATGCGTCATATATACAAAAAAGTTTTATTTCCCCTTTTCGGCCTCAGCACACATTTTACTTAGTGTCCCCAGCAGGTTCAAAGGTGTTACTAACTTGCTACCTTGCTGGGGGTGATCGTGGGGCTACTTCTACCCATCTATCTATGGCCGTCGGCTTGGCATCGCCGTCTGACACAGACACACCCACCTCTGTCGCGTTTCGGACCCAGTCGGTCGCGCACGCTGCGGTCGACCATTTTGCGCTCGTCCTTGCCATCCCTGAGGAGCCGACAGATCACTCAGGCATGGCGCACACAGGCAACAGAAGAGGACCACAACGGCGGCCGGCCGGCAACTAACAGCAGCGCAACATGGCGAGTCGTCCTTGGAAAGGTGTGAAGACGTACACATGACACACGAACCACACCACACACCTTGTACCGTTCGAGGGCGGGGCTCCACGCCAACCGAACAGGTGTAGATGATTTTATCCATGTAGGTGAGGAAGTTGAAGTTAGAAAGCTTATTCAATCAGGTGGCTTAGTTCGACTGCTTTGTGGAACTTGTGATGGAGGAATTGGCTTAGATTAAAAGAACAACTATCGTATTAAACTGTGGGGAGAGACAGATACGCTAACACAGTGGAATGGTAAACTGGAAATTGTAAATCAATTGACTGCATACTTACTAATCATAAATTACTGTAATTACTTACAACTGGTGTAATTTCTGTGAACTTGCTTTCAGTAATTTTGCAGTGAATTCAATTGTCATGTAAAGTTCATCATTCCACTTTTATAACCAACATGTCACTAAAACAAAACATTTTGAGCGAGCAATATCAAAATCTCTCGGCAACACTATTATCACAGCGACCCACGAACCAATGAATGAGTACATGGACATCGTGTACGGTACTAAAGATGGTCACCGCAGGATTGTGCTACATGCAAGTCAAATGAGGAGACTGCGAAACAATTTATATTAACCTATATTGAAATAAGTACTACACTAATTGTCAGGATAATACGTTCAAAACCGGGGACGAGTAGTCTAGGGGTAAGTTGCCCGTCTCACAATCGAGAGATTGTGGGTTCGAGTCTCACCTGTCGCTACCTTCGCCCGCGACCAATCGGCGTGAGAGATTGGCGACGCTACATGACTCAACGGTCGACGTATAGTAAAACCAATAACCACCACGAACAAAACCCTTAACGTGCACTTGAAGTTACAATATGCAAGAGGTAAAGTACCAAACTTCACATCTGGGACATAATTAAGTATAATTTCAGACCAATAAAATGCATTAAGGCGCTGCATAAAAATTAGGTTATACAACTATTGCATTAAGAGTGGTGGCGGATTGATGCTTTATGACATTCATGTATACCTTTAACGATCTACGATTAATTTATTCAAATATCAGAGTTCATGAATCATGCATCACGATCCATTCGTGAATCATGAACTGCAGGCATTTTTATGGTGATTCCGGTATTGGTAGTGGCACACTTGGTTCCACTCCCTCTCTCACTTTGGTATGGCATGACCAAGCAATTACCGCATACATCCAGTGACAAGGAAGCGAATATCAGTAGCACAGTGAGTGTCATGGATTAGTTCAGAGGCTTGCCAGCCAAGGTAGACAAGTAGTCAGGGAGGAAAATCCACCATATTTCTTCTCACATTACCAAGATGGCATTACCTCAGGAATCATGCCGGTGGACCCTGCTGTCGTGATCTGAAATACTTGCACTGTAATGCACCAACAGACCTACACTGAAGCAATGTCTGAAAACGAGGTGAATCGCTGGAAAAAAGACTAGAAACACACATGACCACGACAGAAATACATCGTTACCGTTCGTATGTTGATGGTGATGGTGGTAGCTTACGAGCGCACGTGAACACACGGAAGATGTTTCGCACGAACATAGTGGGACACCGTGTGCGATGCAGCATGGATCCCAATCAACATATCTGTGCACCACTGCACACAGAGCCCGACAGGGCACAGGCTCAGCTCCGATAGACTCATATCCACCCTTCAGCAGGCGCTTCGTGGTCCTCGTGCCCTGGGACACGACAGCACCTCTGAACGCTTGCGCTCCAACTCCGCCGCGCCCCAAGCACTTCGGACTGGACGTTACGACCGACGACGCAGCGGACATCTTCGGCTGTCCCTCCCGATGGGTCCGCCACGAGACAGATTCAACGGCAGAACGACCGCTCGTCCTTCCGCCGGTGCTACGGGGAGAACATTGTGCTCTTTACGACGCACTTCACTGCTAGATCATATAGCGTCGCCTCGCCAGTGCTACGCAGTTGGCAGCATCACCCCCGCATACGCCAAGGTACCAGTGGCTTGCGAGGACCGCTCGCGGTACGATGGGTTGACTTCAGAACTAGGCGGTTGTATACTTCCAGTGGAGATGGATTGGTGCCTTAGAACGTGCCGACTACTTCGGTCGTGTTGTGGACTTCCAGCGGAGATGAATCGCTGCCTTAGAACGCGTCGACTACTTCGGTCATGTAGACTTCCAGTGGTGGTGGATTGGAGCCATAGAACGTGCCGACTACTTCGGTCGTGTTGTAGACTTCCAGTGGCGGTGGATTGGTGCCATAGAACGTGCCGACTACTTCGGTCGTGTTGCAGACTTCCAGTGGTGGTGAGCCATAGAACGTGCCGACTACTTCGGTCTTGTTGTAGACTTCCAGTGGCGGTGGATTGGTGCCTTAGAACGCGCCGACTACTTCGGGGATTAGGGGCGCATCGACTGTGTTGGTCATACAGCTGGCCGACTATTTCGGTCGTATTGTAGACTTCCAGTGGTGGTGGATTGGTGCCTTAGAAATCGCCGACTACTTCGGTCGTGTTGCAGACTTCCAGTGGTGGTGGATTGATGCCTTAGAACGCGCCGACTACTTCGGTCGTGTTGTAGACTTCCAGTGGTTGGTTGGTTGGTTGGTTGGTTGGTCCAGGGTTGGTGCCTTAAAACGTGGCGACTACTTCGGTCATGTTGTAGACTTCCAGTTCACTGGACAAGACTGTCGGTATATCTTCGATGAATCCCTGGACGGTTCTACCAACGCGTTCGATGAATTCAATACCTCCCCTAAGAATATAAATCGCACGTCAACTACCATTGGATCGTAAAAAGAACAGGAACTGGCGGCCCATGTGAATATTCGCTTGCTACATTTTCCTGTTCATTGGCGTTTTCCATCAATACAGACGAATATTCGCGGCAATCATATCTGTATATCACACTGCGTTGCCGCCTGACCGCGGCCAAGTCAGGTAGACGTCGCCGTCAAATCTCCCGGTCGAGGCTACCTCGCCAAAATTTGACCTTGGGCGATGCCGATGACTGACGATGTAGTATGCTGATGACCGATGATGATGTTGACGATCATGATGACGAAGGGCTGTACCAGTGGCGAAGCATTGCCTATCCACCAGTGAACCGCAGCATCCACAGAACACTGACACCAGGATAACCAGACTTCGACCTCCGCATCAGGCTTCCAATGCTACATATACGTGCTTGCTTCTGGGTCAGACACTCTCCAATTCCAGCTCGGAACATCTCCACAGAGGGCCGAAACCTCTTACTATCCTACTCTGATATTCCGCTGCCGAAAGCTCCCATAAGATTAACCCCCGTTTCTGATGGAATCTTAAGAATGCACCGCTTTCCAACAGCAGAAACAACTGCAGGTCCGGGTGCTTTGTTCCTTGGCGTGGTGGCGGTTGAGATGGGTGTGATTGACATAGTCACTAATTGCCGTAGAGATCAGTAGGCGTAGGGATTAACTGACGTTAATCACCGACATCCACTTATGCTTGTTTGCTACTTCTGTTTGGAGCGCCGACCATGTCGAAGGTGAACAGAAGTGCACAGCTTCCTATTTGCGCACAGGACTAACTCCCAGCATACCAGCTGCTATCCGCCAAGTTTCTTAAAGCACATTATATACGCGCATAACAAAGCACCCAAAACGCACATGATCACCAGCAGCAGCCGCTGAATGGTCAATGATCGCGCCTTTGTAGATGTAGACATTTCGTGCCTTACAGTTGCCGATGGTTCTCGGTGGTGCAGAATAGCATTCTTGCAAATTTGAAAAGTATTGGTGATGAAGCCAACGGGCTAAGTATCTCATAGTAAGCTTATTACCCAGTATTGTAGTCTTGCAGAACGATAAAGCTTATGCTGAGAACAAGAGGCGCAACTTGTTATGAGGAAATTTGATCACTTGTGACTTACTGAGAAGCAGAGTCGTCCAGCGCAGATGTCTTCCACACAACGGCAACAGATGCTTCCATGACCGGCTGTTGGACAAATTTGCCGTTCTGGCCGTTGGACGTTGGACAAATTTGCCTTCCTAATGTTTCTAAAATTTTTACTACTGCAAGCACTGCGCCCATGAATCACATCCTGAACTACGAGACAGTGCAGGCCATGACCAGCGCTGGACTTCATCATACGCACTCATCACATGATATTCATTCATGTCGCATCGAATTTTCAGTTCTTAGCTGTCTCTTGAGTGCAAGAATATATTCATGACATCACCTTCGTCAACCAAGCAGGCAACCTTCTCATCAGTGATCAATGCATCCTCTGTAGCGAGTACTCGTACAGACGCTTCAACCCAACATCACGATGTTCCTTGACGCCAGCAGGAAGCCCGAACAAAGCTACGCACATCGCATTCGATCGAAATACTCGAACTTACTTCCTACATTTGATTCTTGACTTGTACACACAGGTGGAACAATTGCTTGAACATTCTGCGCTGGATTTGTAAAGAACGGCTTGTCGAATCCTCATTCCACGCTCATCGAATATTCAACTCACCCATACTCAAATAGAAAAGATGCAGTCCAACACCTCACCCAAATCTTACAACCAGAAGTCTTCACATGACGAGAACCTAAACGGTCGATTTGTATATCAGCAGATGTGCTCCCTTCCATTTCTGGCACACATGTGCATGCCTCGAACCACGTGGCAAGTGATCTAGACAAGGTGTCCAGCTGCGAAGGTGCGCTGTACGTGTAATAAGCTATTCCGTACGAAGGAATTTTACCATCGTATTCCTTTTCTTTCTAATTAATCCCATCGTCGGCTATGGGGTCGAACGGTCGTTGACAGGACCAGCGCGCGGCGAGGA
>JAOTOM010005132.1:312500-567500 GCA_034440615.1 Ashinkailepas kermadecensis | reverse complement strand
CAAGGAGATCTTCATTGAGTTCTCAACTCATATGATATGCACATCCTACATATCCAAGGCATGATCATATGTGCATGGTGTACTTCAAGAGGCCAGTGAAGCAATTCCACAAATGTCCTGGGCTGTTGTGGACAAGTTGGGTGTGAACAATGTGGTTTCTAGTAAAATGAAAATGAACACGATCATTCATCATCATCAAAACGTTCATTGTCATCAGTATTACAGTTCTATTGAACATTTTCTCAGAGTGATCAAAAGCACTAGGTGCTTAAATCATGGCACCTATCTGAAGGTGTGGAATGACACTGGAGTAAATGATAAACATAAGTACACATTTCTTAATGGGATATTTTCTGATGCATTAACCACCAATGCCACAGATCATCTGTGAAGCCACTGCCCAATCCAGCATGGTCGCGACCCCAAGTTAGTGCAACTTTAGGCCATTGTTAGCCCACCCCATATCCGGGGTGTCACGCTTTAACAGATAAAGATATTTGAATGAAACTTTCAGCGGCTGCTTATCTTTATGGAGGAAACAAAATGAACCAAAGGAATTTTTGATTTCTTTTCCATTTTTGATGACATGCTAGTTTTGCATATGTGACCATTATGGCTAAAATCGAAGATTCTGGCTAGTCATCATTTTTTTATGAGAGCAAGTTGACCTCAAACAACGTTTTGCAGTCCGCTCTACCCATTATAATAAAAAACGAAAATGGAAAACTCTTGAAAATTGAAAGATATGTCAGTAAAACCAGTATGTTTGTGTAGTTCATGTGGCAGGGCATACACAACTGCTGACAATTGCAAGGGCCAGAACCATTTTGTCCCCTGGGGTTCTATGGGATATAACAACCCAAAAACGACCACACAAGCCAGAGCAGAAAACCACTTTGCCATCTTCCTAGTTCAGATACTACCAGAAGCTTTCAAATAGTGCAGGCATTTGGTCAATCCAAATGGAAGATATGTAGGAAATACACCTTTAAAGGTTTACTGAAGACAAATCAGTCTAAGCACAGATAAAACAACCATTTTATTTTGGTAACTAAAATGTGGGCATGAAAAGAAAACTACTACACCCAGTGCAATCCAAATATAATACAAGTGAGATAAAAGTTCCATACTTAACTGCTACTCCATTAATGCTAGCACTTTCTTCATATTAACCATTCATCCTGATAATCTGTCACCACACCAGTCATGAATGTTGATGTGCACAGACATAGACAGTGTCTGGACATAATGTGCATCTGCAGGTACTCTCAATGTGCCAGACTACAACATGTGGCATGAGCTAACCTGATGCAAACCTGGGATCTCAAACTGCATAGCTCAATTCCAAAACAATTTGTTAATCAGGAGGAACAAGCTTTGGCACCATAGCACAAGGGCACCTTTGGCTGAAAAGCCTGTTGAGCCAGGAGGAATGCACCTGCCTGAAGCAGAGCCATACATCTGTGGCACCTGTGAACCTTGGTACACTCCTGAGCTACATACTGCATACCTGAGTGAATACTTCCATCCAAAGTCTTGAAGGCTCAATATCTTGTTGAGATCCACTATATATTTCAGTCTGGCTGACATTTGAACCACCAATGCAAATTGAAAATTTGAGTTTTTTTAAAAAGTCTAAGCCATGCCAAAAATAGGTGCCAATTAATGCAAAAGTACATACCTACCATCCCATGATGGTGAATTGCAACACAAATCCACACACTGGACTTGTTAAGCCTACCTAGCAACGTTTTCCTTCGCCATCTTCTGGGGAAATCATACATCAGCAAGATATTCACTGCATAGTCATGGTTCTTACTACTTACCCCAGGTTTCTATCATTGTGTTGCTGGTCTGGCCAGAATATTTATATGATTTTTTTCTTTTTAGGGTGTGATTCATAATAGGCATCCTGCCTTTCTGCTGGAAAATTAACCCATTTGCTAGCATTGAGTCTTTAAGATATGGCAAATTTATACCTTAAGGAGTTTTATGACTTCTCTGAATTTATCTCTACAACGTTTATGAATGTGACTAAGATGATGGGACCACTCATTTCCTGTCCAGCTGCTTACTTTTCAGTTGATTCAGTTGATACTTTTCTGTTTAGCAAAATATCACCAAAATTTGGCTTTGAGTTAGGTAACATAGCATAAAATGTATGTATATGCATATGTATATATATATATAAATAAATAATATGATGTAGTCACACAAGTTCTATACACATTTTACCTAACACATTTTACCTCCATTAAGCATGCACATGGGTTACGTTTGGTTAAGTTAGGTTAGGTTAGGGTTTTGCTGTTCGCTAGGAAAATTTTCAGCATTTTTTTATTGAAGAAAATTGAATTTCTTGAAATTGAAGTTCTAATTGAACAGTTCAGGCTAGCTTAGGTTAGGTAAGGTTTCATTAATTTGGTTTTTGAAACAAACAAAAAATGGTTTGGAGATTTTCCTTTATGTATATAAAAATTGTGGTGCTTTCATCCATGGAAGGTTAAGTTAGGGTAGGTTATGTCACATCTTTTTCTTAATTTTGAACATTGCTAATTATGCTATTCTTTTCAACTCCATTCCTATTTTTTTGGTGTTATTTTGCCTCCCAATAAAAAGCATGCATTTGCAGAGGAAATCAGTGGTTGCATCATATTCAGCAAATTCATAAACATTGCACAAAAAGAAATTCCTAGAAATTGGAAATTATATTAGGCTTAAATTTACCTAAATATATATTTGTATTGGGGCACAAGTATGTTTTTCCTATGCTTTCCGATGATTTGAATAATTTGATATTCCTTTCCTTGGGCAATTTTAATACTGGAAGATATAAGAAGTTCAGGATGAAGTATCAACAACTCAATAAATAGTCAGTTTGCCAAGGAAAACATCAAACACATTCAATAGCTTCAAGCACACCATACATTTTTGAAACAATGCAGATACATGCCATTTCTTCTTTCCCCAACAAAATATGGGGTTTTGGTGGGATATTATATAATGCAGAGCAATGCAAAATTGCAAAAATAAAAACCAACGTAAACTGACCTAATAATGTTTGATCATCTAGAACCTAATGGTGGGGGCCATGGTAGCTCAGTTGGTATAGCCTCACTCTTAATCGCAAGATTGTGGGTTCGAATCTCGCAACCGACGGCATTTACCGAGTCCAACAGCGACCAATCGGCATGAGAGGTTGACAACACTATATAACCCAATGGTTGAATGCATAGTAAAAGAACCCAAGGTTCTTCTTAGAACCTAATGGTGTCATTAGGCAGTTTTACAGCTACAATTTGCTCTCTGTCTAGGTCACTTTTGATCCTTCCAAGTCATTCCTGGCTTCAACTAAAACATTCCAGACATGAATTCATACAAATTGGCTTCAATCAATCTTCTCAGCTTTTTTGTTCACAAAAATTGTGGTAAACCTTTTATAAAAGGGCTTTTTGGAATTCCAAAAGAGGATTCCAAAAACAACTTTCATCAAAAATGTACCAAAATCGTTGCTTGGTGGTGGGAATAAAATGATTTTAGATGGATTGTTTTTAGCATAAGCTTCCTTAAACCATTTTATATTCCAAAACCCACTTCCCAATAGACAGCAAGTAACAAATCAGTTGGTGCACGAGCATCCTACTTGTGGGGTGTGTTGCCAATATTTATTAGTTGTGCAGTGAGCATGTCAGGATTATCAGTTATGGATTTATACTTGGTTGACATCGATTAAGTATACTTTTGTGATCATTTTTGCTACCGTTGCTCAGGAAGTTCACTTATAACTGCATCCTTTGCTAACTTAACCATAGTGCCAATTTGTCATCTGGCAGTGGTGGTTGATTTGTGCTTTAGGGTGCATCGACTGCATTGGTTATTTTGCGCCCATGTCATCTGGCAGTCATTCATCAGCTGCCATATAGGTATATATTAAGATTTAGGCAAAAATGGATTTTGTAGATTTTTTAATTCTTTAATACAGGGTATTTTAATGTAAAAATGATGATGCAACCATTCATTTTCTGTGCAAATGATTACTTTTCAGTTGGCAAAGAAATACATGATCAAAATCTTCACTCTTCAAATATAGCACATAGCGTATAATTATCCGTACCTGGTGTGTCACAGACATGATAAAGAAGAAATTCAACACTTCATCCACTCAATTTAATACTCCGACATCAAAAACCTTATGCTTCTGCCTTAATTCCAACATTTATTTCCGAGAATTCATACTCCCAAACCGACAAGTCTGCAATGCAACCAAGGCCAGAAGTTCCTTGCAATGCTGTAATCATTAAGGGCAGTGCTGTCAATGTCCAACACATCCTCGAGAAGGTTTAGTTTGTACATTTACTAACAGGGGAAGTGTGTTTAGTAGGAATATTTACTAAACTTCCAGAATTTTAGTAGGTATTGTTACTAAAGTTGCCTATGGAGATATATACAATGTCACATATATTTGATGTCATGGCCAAAAAACTTGTTTTGGAGGATTCTGCTTTTCAGGTTAGGTTAGGTTAGATTACATTATGCTATAGTACATTTTATATATTGTGCTACATTATCTTAGTCTAGGTTAGGTTAGGCTATTTTATTTCTTCTATGACATCATCAATTATATCAACCACCATTGACTTAAAATTAATCATTTGCAGTGAAAATGAGTGATCACATCATCTTCATCATATCAGAAAGCATATTATTACAACAAAAAAATCAAATTTTACCTTGATCTTAATATTTACCACCATATACAGTAGAGCAGAGGGTATTATTCCAGATCTAGGTAAAATGCGATTTTTTGATTTTTGTAAAAAAAAAATACAGAGTATTTTAATGTAAAAATCATGATGCGACCACTCATTTTCTCCGCAAATAATTATCTTTCAGTTGGCAAATAAATACACGACCATAATCTTCACTCTGCAAACATAGCACATCGCGTATAATTATCCGTACCTGGTGTCACAGACGTGATATAGAAGACATTCAACACTTCATGCACTCGATTGAATACTCTTTGTCATCGAAAACCTTATGTTTCTGCCTTAATTTGACATTATCTCCGGGAATGAATACTCGCAACAAGTCGCGCCAGCAACCGTCGATAAGGGCCAGAAATTTCTTGCGATGCTGTATTATTTTATTTTCAATATATTTGATGACGTCATGGTGGAAAAATTGATATTTCTGTCTTACAGGGTGTTTTGGGAATTTTCGGATTTTTGTCCCGGAATATGATGTTTATTCACGTGATTCGGAAGATGCGATCATTCGTTTTCTCCGTAAATGCTTACGTCTTGGTTAATCTTAGCGATAATATCTATAATGCGCCATATATGCCACACCGCTGTTTGTTGCATAATTTTATCCATCCCTCACCTGGCACTTCTCAGACGTGATTAAACGGACATTCAACACTTCACGCGGTTGATTCAACACTTTTTCACGTTGAAAATGCTTAATTTCTGCCTCTTTGCCACATAGATGACAGCACCATTATTTCACCGCAATGCCGGAAAAAAACTAAGCAGAGCACGGCTTCCGGGTGTGATGTACGGATGACGTCACAATAAATATTACGCTTGTTTTGAAATTATAATATATAAGTTTATATTAGTTTAGATAAGAGTAGATTGTATTACGTTAGGTTAGGTTTTCCTATTTAATTATTAATTATCATACTGCTTGTTGGAAGTCCTGAGGAAAGACGACAAGACCGAGCGGAAGCACTCTTTTAAATATCACTTCGCGGTCCGTCACGATAAACATTACGCTTGTGTTTTTAAATGACAATATATGAGTTTATATTAGTTTATATAAGAGTAGATTGTATTATGTTAGGTTAGGTTAGGCTAGATTTTCCTATTTAATTATGAATTATCATACTATTTGTTGGAAGTTGTGAGGATAGACGAGACCGGGGTCACAGGGGTCACTTTGAGGTCAACAGTTCGAAAATGGCTTCGGTGTGTGTAGCTTGTGATCCAGTGCCATGATATAATCAAACTTTGCTATAAGGACAACCAAGCGAGCTTAGACTTCCTCAGATGCCACGGAGTTCTTCCTGCCGGAGTTGTCTGCTCTAAGTGTTCCAAGGCCTGCAGGTTGCAGGAGAGTAGGCATTGGTGGGAGTGCACCGAGACGTTTCGTGTCGCCAGAAGGAAGGAGAAGAGGTGTGGGTTCGTCACAAGCAACTACAAAGGAACTTTTCTCGACGGAACCCGCCTGGAACCGTGGCAAGTTGTGTTTTATTAATCTGTGGTTAGATAAAGCCAGGACCATCTCATTAAGGTATGTGAACGTTTGTTGCGTTAGCCAATCGAAGCCTCAGTCCCATGCCTATGACGTCATCATACTGTACCGACGTGACTATGACGTCATCGTTCAAATTGAAAAGTAAGCATTTACGGAGAAAACGAGTGATCGCATCTTCCGAATCACGTTCATGAACATGTTCTTCCGAAAAAATCCTAGAATTCCCAACAGTTTAAGAAAAATTTACTGAAAAATTTGTTTGGGACGATTCTGGTTTTCCGGTTAGGTTAGATTATGATATAATATATTTTATATATTATGCTACGTTATCTTAGTCTAGGTTAGGTTTTCTTTTCTTCCCCCGACTTAATGCATATGACGTCATCAAATCATTATGACGTCATCAACCGTCGCTGACTTAAAAGTAATCATTTGCAGAGAAAATGAGTGGTCGCATCATGATTTTTACGTTAAAATACCCTGTATGAAAAAAAATTCCCCAAAATCACATTTTACCTCTTTCTGGAAATTTACCGAGCAGAGTGCAGTCTCCACATACATCTGACAGCATATTGCAATTTGCTGATGCTCGTAAGTTTAATTTTGCTTATTTCAGCAGCGTCGATAGTGAAACCTATTTTGTTATTAAAACATGTGAGAATTAGATTTGGTGGTCACGTTTAATTTGTGGATCATTGTGCCAGGTTTTCTCCCTCTATCTTGTTCCTGAGACCACGTGACTTGGGAGCAAAAAGCTGATGTAAAACCACCTTATTGCCTATAAGGAGTCTGCATTATCCACTGTCAATGACCTCATTCCTTCACGGGATCCAAGACGACGAAGCGTCACACCATCAGTTGCGCCACTTGTATGTTTTAAACAAGTACCGCTTAAAACCAAAACTGCACAGGCACACACTCACCTAATTATCCAAAATTATAAAACAACGAAGGTAACCTCAAGACGGTTCGATCCAATACACTCTTATTGTAGAGCTCGATCCGTCAAATATCACGACAGTCGAGGAGAAAATTTGCAGGAAATAATGGACGCTGAGCCCCCTTCGCTTTTAGCTGCCATATTCCCCTCCTTGCTCCACAGGCAATCTTAGCAAACCTGCAATTGTTCACTAAACATTTTATATATGCACACGTCAAACGGCAACCAATATTTTCGGTACATGTCTGAAAAATATTCCAAATTTCCGAAACACAAATTTGAAGACACACACAGTCCAAGGAAAAAATGCATGGTCTATCCACCTGCAATGCTATTTTTCCTCTCTTTCCTTTACTGATGCTCCATTGGATGCTGTGATGGCAATTAATATGGGTCACACATATTGCGGAGTGATATGGAAATATTCAAAATAGCAAATATATGCAAAGAAACTACTTTCAGTTCAAGTAATCAGGCGTGATCTCAGATTTTTAGAATTGTGGGATGTTCCGTTTTTAGGGTTTATGAATTGTGGAATATTTAATTGTTGTATGTTATTATTTTTGAACTTGGCGATTCTTGGATTTTTTGTAATTGTACTTTTTTGCTTTGGATGTTACGATTTTGGATGTTCTGAAGTGCCACCGTTCTGATACGCATCCGCTGTGTCGGGTCTCGTCGTAAACAATAAGCTAGTACACACGCGTGTGTGTCGTTGGGTTGTTATACGGGGAGTCAGGCATAAGCATTCGTTGCCAATATTGGTATAATTATCAAGCTATTTTCAAATATCTAACCTGCGACTCATGGAACCGCAGGGATTCGGGCTTCTGTTATGAAAACAGTTAGGTATGGCTAAAAAAAATTTTTGTTGTGATTGTGCTTTCGTAGATAGGTAGGTACCTACCTACCTACATACATACTTGCCTACCTACCTAGACATCTACCTAAGTGGGTAAATTAAATGTAAAGAACATCGCCTGCTTACAGTGATAAGTTATTTGGGAAATAGAGTGGAATATACCACTTACTGAACACTAAACTTCAACATCCTTCCCAAAGGAGTATTGACATCGTGTTTTTTTGTGCGTGTTTGTGAAGTCTTCATTCATTGATTCTAACTGTATCCTGCTTACATGTATCATGCTTATGCTCACTATAATGGATCCTGGATCATGATAACGAGCATCCCAAAGCACAATTCCAGGTAAAGGGATCAGGATTGCTTATGATGTGCTATGTTATACCATGCAGTGCATGGTGCATAGTGCAAAAATGCCAGGTGTTTGTATCATCGCTGGCCATAACGATCGCACTATGCGTCTGTACAACCGACCGTAATGACAGCATGCACGGTCTACCAGCGTACGTAGCGAGTGTACGTATGAACGGTCTCCACCTACCATTCGGCAGTGGAACGTGCATACTTTCTGTATGTACGAGTGGTGCCAGCTGGGGTGAAGTGGAGGCTGATTGTGACCTCATTTGACCCTGAAGACATTGACCTGGGGTCATGAAATGTATACTGCAGCGAGTTCACTAGAGCTGTAATTCCTCCAAATTTTGTGCTTCTAGTTTCCAATCTTAGGTGCCTGAACTCCCCCCGTGAACGTTATGTCGGAGGCATGTTGACCGGGTATCTTCTGCACTTCCTACGGTAGCGTTGCTTGCATTCAAAATGTAACGGAATGTGGTGCGTACAGAACCGGGCTGTTGAAATAAACAACTTGAACTGGATATGGATGCAATGTTTCCTTCTAGAGACAAAGTTCCACTATGACAATTCCAAATGGTCCAATTGGACATTCATTGCATGAGTGGGCTTTAATGAAGTATTTCCCTCTTTACTTTCATGGGCAAATATTATTACATCAAGCAACTCATATGATAGTGTAAAGTAATCTAAAGTGCAACATTAACCAACGGCCCTGACCGCTAACGATTGTGTGATCTGGTTAAAAACGTGACGGTGCTGAGATTCTAACCCACCACCACCCATACAGAAAGCTGACGCCTTAACCAACTGCGCCAATCGTTGGCATGGCGTGTGCCGAGTACGCGATGTAGAGCATGCTGACAGATGTTTATTTCCTTGACGATCTCCGGTGAAGTTCACATTTTCTTTACACACCACCTTGTATCATTATCATTGACATAAAGTCCCCAAATTAGGTAGGTATCTCTCAAAACATACAAAACAAGAACAGTCATGTAGGTATATGCAAATGTCCAAAACTTGGTTTGTAATGCTTAACAAAATTTTAATCACATTATTACCATGGCCATTTTGACATTCTTCTGTACTTCTTCTGGCATCTCACACCTGACAATTCATAATTATTTTAACACTGCCTGGCTACCTACATTCCTACATATTACCTACCTAGATATATGTGCATATTAGGTATATGTGCAAATGATATGTAGGTACATGCCTACCTAGGGTTAGGTTAGGTTATGCTTTTGTTGTAATCTGTCAAAATGCTTTAAAAATATAAATGAAAAAAATTGAGTTGTTTCTTTAAAAACAGTTCAGGTAGCTTAGCTTAGCTTAGGTTAGTTTATGTTTTTATCTGAATTTTTTTAGGACAAAAAATGTTTTGGAAAATTTTGATTATGAAAAAAGTGCTTACTTGCATGGAAGGTTAGGTTAAGTTGTGATATTTTTTTTTAAAGATCACTGCTATATTAGGTACCTACCTACCTAGGTACCTACCTAGATTCTGAACTCCAAGCCACTTATTGGGTGTTATTTTGCCTCCCAACCAAAAAGTATGACCCAACCAAAACAATAAAATGAACATATTAGATGATGGTAGGTTAGGATATGTTTAGTTCAGTTTTTAGTTTGTTAGGTTGATGTTTAGTTTGTTTAGGTTTTTAAGTTGGAAATATCTGGAAAAAGAATGTTTGAAAGTTGTTTTTTATTTCATGGAAGGCTAGGTATGGGTTAGATAATGTTACTTTTTCTGTATTGAACATTTTTATGCTATATTATCCAACTTCAAGCCTTTTTGGTGTTATTTTGCCTGCAAACTGAAAAGTATGCACTTGCAGAGGGAATGAGTGGTGACATCATGTTTACCACCATAAGCATAGCATTGGGAAAAAAAATTATTACGGTGCCAGCTACATTTTGAGAAAACACGTTCAAATTCCACATTTATTAACGTGGTTAATTGGACATGACCACTAATTTCAGTAAATATATAGAAGCCCCAGAGTAATTTTTAGTTAAAAAAGTGTAAGAGCAATTGAAGTCAAATTGCATATATCTTAATAAGCAGTCATTTATCAAGAAAAGAACAAAATGTGTGTTTATATGAAAGAAGGACCTGAGAACAAATTAGGAAAACAAATATTGACTGGACATGTTGAAGCTTTTGTAGCAGTCTCTTCCTCTATAATTTCTTTGGAAAATCACATACAGGCAAGATATTTACCATTTAAAATAACCACTTAATGTTGATACTGCAGAAAAACTGACTGTTTCAGTGGCATAATGATCTCAGTGCACAATGCAGTGGACCTAGAATCATCAATGGACTAGGTAGATTAGAATATGGTGAATGACTTATGGCATTGGATGTGTACTCACTCAAGTATAGGAGATTAAGGGGTGAAATGATTCAAATGTATAAAATTGTTGAGGGTAATGAAGAGCTAGTTGTAATAAATAATCATCATAAAGGGCTAGATCAGGTCAATTTGAGGGATGCCCTTCTATTAGGACTATAACATATGGGTCATCAATTCAGGTTAGACAGATCAAGGTGTAGGACAGTTAAGTGACAGCAGGTCTTCAGTCAAAGGATTGTTGATGAGTGGAATAGGCTGCCTGCTAATGTTGTGGTGCATCCCTCAATGGATATATTTAAAAATAGGGTGGACAATTTTTCAGGCTGCAAAATCTTGTTTTTGAGTTCTACTAAGTAGTGGTGTATGGGGTGATATTTATGTTAAGTAGGTATGAACTGTACAGGCCCTTTTGAGCAGGCATGGATGGAGTTGGAAATTATTGGTAGGGCACTCAAGCTGCATGTGTTACATAGGATTCAGTGAATAGGGCTGGATAGGTAAGGTATTGATGAGTGTGTGGGATGTTGGTGGGTGGATTCTTTGGAATTCGGGATGTGGTGTGAGTTGGGGTGATGAGTGCTTAAGGATACATTTTAATAAGTTCTTGGAATTGTGTTTATCAAATGATGCAGCTAGAATATTACAATGATGCAACTAAAGTACAATGAAGGTTAGGCAATGTTATGCTAGATTATATTAGGTCTGCCATGAGGAAACCAAATGATTTTGTTCTGGCATGTTTAGTTTTGAAGAGTTAAACAACTTCCATAGCCTTTGTAAGGATAGAACCCCTTGATATAGTATGCATGATGTGTGCAAACATGTGGTTTCTGCATGTGCTATATTTTGCTCCCCAATGTGTCAAGGTTCATAATTTTAGTCATTGCAGAAGGGATGTAAATTCAATTTTAAATTGCAAAAACTTTGAAATCCCATGGAATGTAGTGTACATACCCAAATTTCGGCATATTTAGAGATTGGGACTAAGCTGAACATGGCTCCATTTGCATTTGCTATCACACATTCTCTTGGAGTGTTTTAAAATTTGTATCCCGATGCTTAATTGTGAAGCAAATTTGTATACACTGTCATTTGGATACCTGTCATAAATCATGAACTAATTCTATCATTAACAAATGCTGGTGTTTTTATTGTTTTATTTCAATGAGTTTGAACACTTGTGCAACGCAACACTCAAGATCGATGACTAACATTCTCATCCCATCACATGCCATGAACATGAAAAGGCTTGCATTTCAGTAATATACTGTTCTAAACAATCTTAGAACAGGCCGTGGTAAACTAGAGCAAAACAACCATGCATTCCTTATTTTGAATGGATATGTTAATTTGTATGGGCAAACCACTTTTTTTGCTTCAAAAGATAAGATATCAAACTTCATTTCTGAACTTTTTCAAATCGCACTGTGATTGTCCCGATATTTAAAGTAGGTCACGTGACCTTAGGTCACGTTGTCGCGATTTCAAATGGTTCGTAAACGAAAATTCCGAATTAGCCAAAAGATGCAGTGGACTGTTGTGATTTCACCGGTATATACTTTTGCACAATTCGGATTGTTCTTCATTGTATTAAGGACCTCAAAAGACACCCTTCTTTGGTGACATCTCAGAAATGCCAGAGGCTATAACTCCTGGACCGTTCACTTGATCTTTTTAAAAATAGCACAGCTGGGTTCAGCACATCAGATAACCCCACACAAATATTTTCATCAAAATATAAAATATTGGGTGTTATCAAATTGTATATAGCCATCTGTCAAAGTCAAAGAAATATATTACTAATTTAAGAACTGGAATGCATTTTTGGTTTTGAAAAAAATCACACATACATCTGTTTATTTATAACTCAGCTAGATAAAATGGTCAGGATCAAAGCTGAATTTAGCTGCAGTAATGCTCAGTTTTCCCATAATGTGTAAGTTCTCCAATTTCCATTGACATTTATAATGGGTTTTTATACAAATAGGTTCAATGATATGCAAATATATTCATGCAGAGTGGAATAATGTAATACAATATGAAGTTAAACATCCTCAAGTGCTGAATTCCAACCAGCTTCATTTTGTATTGTGTGCACATGATCTGTGTCAGCTACAACTAAATTTAGAACAAATCCTCACCATTTTATTACAAATATACAATATATATATATACATATATATGTATGGTATGTATGTATGTATGTATGTATGTATGCAAGTATGCATGCATGCATGCATGCATGCATGCATGCATGCATACATACATACATATATATATATATATATATATATATATATATATATATATATATATATATATATATATATACATACATACATACATGCTACATGTATATATGTGTGTGTGTCTGTGTGTTCAATTGTTCTACATATCCTGAGACAACATACAGTATTCTAATCAAATTGTATATAGCCTTTGTTTCAATACCTATATTTTGTGTCTACATGCTCTTTTGAAAACAGCCCTTCATTCATTACAGTCTACTGAGTTTACTCGTAGAAACGTGGTGTGAGGCCTCAAATTCGTATTGTCCAACTATAATTAGAACCATGTCCCATAATTTCCTGAATCTATATCTCCATTCCCATCACACACCTTGTCCCTATGTCACATTCTGTACCTGTCTCCCATTCCTCATCTCATCCCTGTTCCCTGCATAATCCCCACTCATAAACCTCAGCTCACATGCCATCTTATTTCCCATTCCTGCTTCCTGCTCTGTATCCTTTTCCAACGTCGTTTCAGTTTTATATTCTATCCTTCCTCCATCATGTTTACTATATTTCAGCATCCCCATCTCCTGTCCCTTCCCATCATATTACCATCACCCATTATCCCATAAGCTGTCGTATTCATTCCATTTCCCTGTTAATATTGTTTCAATCTTATCTGCCATGCCCCAATTCGCCCCAGTTCTAAACTCTGCCATTCCACTAAGCCTGCATCACTTTACCTAATCCCAATTCGTACTGTACTATTTCCTCCTTGTACCATGTATTCTTTTGTTCTGCCCCAGTATTCTGTTCTATCATCTACCTTCAATATTGCCCCCTATGGTATGCTCCAGCCCCCACTCCGCTTTGCCCTTCGGCCGGGCGCTCTCCCGAGCCATATCTCATGTTCTGTTCCTTCCTATCCCCTCATCCATACCACCTATAACCACACCTACTGTTCCATCCACTTCCTAGTCCTACCATGCCAAGTTCCACTTCTGTCCTGTTCTGTCTGGCTCCGAGCCATGCTCCGTCAACCAAGCGTTTTCTAACCCAGATTGTCCTCAGTGTCGAACTGGGACGCACACAAAAGTATTGCTCATGCAAAATTGCTGCTCTCCCTCATTGCCGAATCCCTCCTCCAACATCGTGCCCCTCTCATTGTTTGACCCCCAATCATCCAACTCTCCAAGTGTTGGACCACTCTCCATCGTTATGCTTGCTTAGTGTTGGGCACCTTCCATCACTCAGTGCTGGACCATTCGATGACTATGCTCCTCTCAGTGTTTGACCTCCCCACAGTGCTCACTCTTGGCGTTGGACCCCATTAACATGCTCCCCTCAATGCCAGATCCCCTCCCCATCATCATACTCTCCTCATTGTTTGACATCTTGCTATCACCAGACACTCACTCCCAGTGTCATATCCCTCATTATTTGGCTCACTCCTAGTGCTATTTATCATTTAACCCGTTCCCATCACTATCCTCCCCCTCAGTGTTGGACCCCAGTGAAACATGGGGTCTGTTCCCGTGGTTCCACCAGAAGGAGCTCAGTGGTGGTTAGTTGAGGCTTGCTAAGACTCACCCACGGGAACGACCAGTGGAGCTTGGTGGAGAAATCAGCTGACAGCAGTGCGAATTCCGCGACAAAAAGGAAGCATTTGGCACTGTATCATACATTGGCCAAATTGATCTCCAAATGTTTGTCCAGATGATCCCACAATGTACATAGTATGACTTGTAATAAATACAAAGTCCAAAATTTGCCTTTATTTCTGGCGATGTATGTGTCCTCAGAGACTGCAGGGAGCACAGATGTTCTTTTCGCCAATGGGATGAACCATGCAATCTCTCTCCCCTCTCGGTTGTGCGCTAGGCATCGTCTCCCCCTGTTTTGCGGTTGGTTACAGCCTGCCTTCTCAACGTACAACATATAATCTGGTGTCTGGACCCGCCGGGCTCCCTGGGCCCGGAGGCGTTTCTCTGCCCGATGCTGACTTTTCCTCATTTTAGTAGGATTTTATAGAGTATAGAGAGATTTTATAGAGATAGAGTAGGATTTTAGTCGGCACCGGGAGAACGGCGGTACTTCTGGGCACGGGGATTGCGGCGGATCCGGTCGGTAAAGTAACATCTTCCCCTTAGGCCGAATGACGGAGATCAAAGGCCACAAAGAGGATGTTTTTGTGGTCTGCATCTGTTACTTCGAGTATTGTTCATTGTTGTAGAGAAGGTGAGATTCATATGATGGAGGACGTTGTTTACGCGCAAATATATGGAGCAAGTGCGCCGTGATTGAGCTCAACTAAAAAATCACAATTGAACCCTGCTCTTGGGCTGGTGGAGCTTTTGCTCCACTGGTGGAGGTTGGTGGATAACAAATATCCACTGAATTTGCGACGGGAACGACCAGTGGAGGTTAGTGGAGCCACGGGAACATACCCATGTTTTCGTTTTCTTACCAAAGTTCTTACCAAAATGAACATTATCTGTTCATTTTACGTTTTCATTGTTCGTATTATGTTAGACGATCAGTAAGTTCTTTTTTCCCAGCACATTACTGTGATGTGGTTGCTGTTTTTCTTTGTGTTCTGGATACGATTAAATGCCTTGCATGTATGAGAGGCGCGCATACCGTTTTCTTAGTCATTCCACCACAGGCGTTTGCTCTGACCAGCGGCATCCGATCGTCAGGTTTGGGCGACATCGCTGAATCTCACACGGCCCACCAGCTCAGTCTGGCCGGACGTCACGTCCGACAATGAACTTCCGGCCGGTGGAGCCGGCCGCCGGCTCGTGCGAGGTGTTCGTCCGGCTGTGCACCAGTCGCGAGCCGCTGGTGCTCTGTGTGGCGCGTGACGAGACGGCCGAGCGACTGTGCGTGCGCGTGGCGCAGCTGTGCCATTTCGGGCCTGTGGCGCGCCACCTCTTCAGCCTGTGCGACGAGGATACTCAGCTGTTCGTGGCGGGCAACCAGCGCGTCGGCGGCACCGTCAAGCGCTACACCCTGCTGATGCGCTTCAAGATGCCCGACGTCAGTCGGCTGCGCGCGCTGGACGCGCGCTCGTTCGACTACCTGTTCCACCAGGTGCGCGAGGCGTTCGTGCTGGGCACGTTCCCCAACGTGCTGAAGCAGAAGGAGGACGCGCTGGGGCTGGCCGTGACGGACATGTACCGCAAGATGCTGGAGATGGGTGTGCGGCGCGAGGACGTCGAGAAAGACTACAAGGCGTTCATACCGCGGGACCTGGTCAAGATGCACTCGTTCTTCCTCAAGTCGCCGATCCGCAAGCATCTGATGCTGCTGGAGCGGTGTCAGATCGACGACGTGATGTACATCAAGGAGAAGTACGTGCAGAAGGCGCTCGAGATGTGCCCCACGTACGGCGACGAGGTGTATTCGGTGCAGCGCGACGAGGCCGGCCGCGTCACCGAGTGGAAGCTGATCGTGGACCCGTCGCACGCCAGCCAGCCCGGCCTGCGCATCAAGATGGACGGCAGCGAGGTGAGTGCGGCTGCACCGACAGCCCGCCCGGTGTCCAGCTCCGGTGATGGCATTGTCCGGATGTGTGCTGGTGAGGAACCGACGACGTCCTGGCGAGGTGGCAGGGACGCTGAACTGGGCGTCTCATACAATTTCAGGTAAGCAGTGCTGAAGCCAGGGCTGGAGGCTGGAAAGGTGGGCACTGCATGACCAACGCAGTCGATGCATCCCTAAACTCCAATAACCAACCAATCAGGGCTAGAAATGTATATGTTTAATACTGAAATGTGTTAGATGAACATCCTGAATCATCCTGTCAGATGTGTTAGATGAACATCCTGTCAGATGAACATCATCAGAATCAAAGTCTTGTCACGTCGTTTTGTAAGTAACAAGTTGTCGCCTGTGCCAGCAGCGTGGCCCAAGGTAATAGTATGCGCTCCATGCACTTGTTACTAGCGATGGCGAAGCCCAAGCGGAGCTAGTTTATTCACGTGTACACACGAAGTAATACTTTATATCAGCGACCCGGTCGGACACGGCAATTACACTTCTGAGCCATTTACAACTTTTAGTTGTGCACAGCGTTTCAACCCATATTATCTTCACTCAGAATTTGGCTTGGTCATTTATTTTTAGTTTTGATCACTATTCATTATGTTTTCCGTGAACGCCATCAATATTTGTTGAAGAAATGGTCATGTGGCAGTACCTACCTACTGCGCGGTACGGCACAGGAACGCCACTTATGCAAGTGATGCGAAATTCGTCTCCACGATCTGCTGCAATGGACAGTTGCAGTCGACACACGCCCACGTTCCCTTATGACAACAGGATTAAGGCCTGCTTTTGTACTTTCAGCGCGGAGCGCCAGAAACGGAGCAAAGGTAGTTTCGAGGAGTGGGGAGAGGAGAGGTGGATGCTAATCCAATGCTAGAAGGGAGGGAAGTGCTGGCGCCTGGCAACTTTTAATAGGAAGATCAGAAAAATGATCTCATGATGGGAGGATGCGCAGCATTGGCAAATGCGGGCCTGAAGTCGATGCGCTACAATGAACCTTGCAGTCAGCCTCCTGCCTTCGCCCATACAGCGTCCTTAATGACTCCTTATACTGGCTGAGTTTGTTTTTGAGCCACCGCGAGGCTTTAGCAAGTCTACCCTGGCATATTCTGTAGTTCCCGTGTTCAGCTCAAAGTCCACTATGCAACTAGAACAGTCCCTTTAATAACAACAATCTAACATTCTGCCTTCAGGATCGAAGAATCCGTTTCAAGGCAGATTATGCTCTTAAGCTCAATGCCCGGACGCTAGTCGTTCAACGTTGGTCCCATGGCGCGACGAACACTCCAGTTGCTGCCATCTCCCGAGTAGTGGCCGGCAGAGGAAGAGCTTGCCCAGAATCAGACTTGAACCAAGGGCCTCCCTCCCCCACTCGAACAGGCGCATTGAACAATTGCACCATCGATATTATGGAATACTCGTGGTCTAAGCTGACTCATTACAGGTATGAACGGATAATCGTATTATACTATATTAAAAACATAGTTTTTAGTTTGAGTGTTTGAGTGGTCACGATTAGTTTGAGTGGATCATCAAACATTTCCATGAGTTGCAAGAGATGTTTGTGTTTGATAGAGTGCGGGAAATAACATTGAAATCATCTGTAGGCTGTGCCAGTGTTGTATTGTTTGAACGGTGCTGCTGCTACTGGGTTATCTAACAGAACTTGGCAACGGACATCGGACACGGGCCGAACACACGACCTGCGTGTCCGCTTGCCTGACAAAAACTGCAAGTGACTCCCTACTCAAAGCAACCTGACGATACGTCACCGATAGCTTGTCCGCGACTCCTCACTGCCAGGCGGCGGGCCGTGACTAGCCAAGCCGGGGCCTCTGCTGCCAGGCTGCGGGCCGTGACTAACCAAGCCGGGGCCTCCGCTGCCAGGCTGCGGGCCGTGACTAACCAAGCCGGGGCCTCCGCTGCCAGGCTGCGGGCCGTGACTAACCAAGCCGGGGCCTCCGCTGCCAGGCTGCGGGCCGTGACTAACCAAGCCGGGGCCTCCGCTGCCAGGCTGCGGGCCGTGACTAACCAAGCCGGGGCCTCTGCTGCCAGGCGGCGGGCCGTGACTAGCCAAGCCGGGGCCTCCGCTGCCAGGCGGCGGGCCGTGACTAGCCAAGCCGGGGCCTCCGCTGCCAGGCTGCGGGCCGTGACTAACCAAGCCGGGGCCTCCGCTGCCAGGCTGCGGGCCGTGACTAACCAAGCCGGGGCCTCCGCTGCCAGGCTGCGGGCCGTGACTAACCAAGCCGGGGCCTCCGCTGCCAGGCTGCGGACCGTGACTAACCAAGCCGGGGCCTCCGCTGCCAGGCGGCGGGCCGTGACTAACCAAGCCGGGGCCTCCGCTGCCAGGCGGCGGACCGTGACTAGCCAAGCCGGGGCCTCCGCTGCCAGGCGGCGGGCCGTGACTAGCCAAACCGGGGCCTCCGCTGCCAGGCGGCGGGCCGTGACTAGCCAAACCGGGGCCTCTGCTGCCAGGCGGCGGGCCGTGACTAACCAAGCCGGGGCCTCCGCTGCCAGGCGGCGGACCGTGACTGGCTATGGTTTGTTTATTGGGTGTTTCTCGACGCACTTTATGCACGATGACGGCTAATGGCACCGCCCGCACTGTTTCGCCAGTGGGCCGCGGGATTGGGAAATGTCCGGAGTGGTGCGAGTGTTGAACTCGGGACCTTTGGTACCCAGAGCTCAAGCTGGGGCTCTCTGCGGCCAGGTGGTCAGATGGTAATGTACCATCACTCGATCGACGCGTTGCATCACCCATACCCCACCTCGGAGAGATGGGCGCGGCCGACAACGCTCGGTCGGCGAGGTCCCTACGTGGACACACTGCCGGCCGGGCACATGTCGACAGTTTCACATGGTGTAAGTTCCCCTGGCCTGCGGCCGAGAAGATATTTTATATATTGCCTATTGTTTTTTTTCGACCGGGGTGAGGATGGGGTGGGGTGGAGATCTAACAGCAGTTCCTCCAGCTCTGCAGGATCCTTTATGGCGCGTAATACCGATTATTAAGTGTTACCATGCCCATATTCTATTTTCGTTTGGATCTAACACTTGACTCCAAGCTACACGTGACCCCAAGCTAGACATTCAACTCCTGTTGGCGGGCGCTGTATAACCTAGGCAGTTGATGCGCCCCTAAACCCCAATAACAACAACAACTCCTGTTGGCGGTCCGTTCACAGGATGGTTGTGGACGGGAGGAAGCGGTGGGAAAGCAGAGTATCGTGTGGGGGGGGGGTTGCTTGACAACTAGCGGTGTGGATTTTTGATGGGTGAGGGAGGGAACAGTAAATGGTGGAAAGTACCTGGACAGTATGGTGATGGGAGGGGGATGTAACCGAGATATTATTGAATATTGAATCATTGAAATGTCTTATTTAACTTAAAAGGAGGCAGAGGACAATAAGATATGCGAAATATTCTCCGGACCGGTTGAAATTACACCACAAAAATCCTGTTGCTAAAACAATCACAGGTGCTTAAATAATCTATGTTTCTCTAATAAGCTGTGCACCACTTCGCGTGATAGGTGGCGCGACATGACAGGTGGCGCAGCAAGCGCCAGTCATCAGCAGGCCTATGATTGCTCGATAGGGCGAGATACGCAAGCATCCTTTGCTGGCCATAATGTTTCTGCATGTAGCCCATGGGCGTAACCAGGAATTGGCCAGCAGAGAGAGGGGGGAGGAGGGTTAGTTAGTGCGAGGGAGCACGGCCTACCCCCCAAATTGTAGAAGTTCCTGGAACTCCTCCACTTTATTGTAAAGGGTACATTTTTTTATTAAAGTCGATTAAAGAGTTCCAATATACCCCACTTGTTAGCTTGACCTAATTCGTCCAGCTTCAAGGACCCTGCAACTTCCAAGGGACCACTCCAACTCCCATTAGTCCAATCCTTTTCCCAGTGGGGCCACAAACTCCTGGAATTTCTTCATCCTGCGACTTCTTAGATATCTATCAAATTCTCGAAATTTCCAGAGGTTCTTCGGCTCCCAGATGACGTTCAGAATCATTCTTCCAGGAACTCTCGATCTCCTGCAGGCGCCATGCTGCGAGAAGGAGCCCATATAGCTACCAGAGGCCTTCCGACTTCAAAAAGCACACCCTGCTTTAAAGGGCCCGCCCAGCTCCCCTCCAGCTCCTAAAAGCAACTCCTGTTCCCACCAGCCTCCCACTGGCTCGTCAATTTACAAGGGGCCCTGTGCAAGCAAAGTGCCCCAGAAGACTGAAATAAGTTTAAAGAGGTCCTGAAAAAAAATCAGAGCCTCGTCCAATCGGTGCCTCGACCTCTCATGTTGTCTGAGGAATTCGGTGTCGTCCTGATAAGACCTGTCGTCAATCAAAAGGGCCCACCCGACCCTCAGTGTGTGTGTGTAGGGGGGGACGCCCTGGCTGGGTCCCAATGATGGGACCCATGTCCGTCTCTCGTCCAGAATCCCTCTTTTAGAATTGTCCTCGTCCATGAAAATAAAAATCATAGCGTGAGTTTGTAGGCCATTTGGGCTTAAGGGAGCATCAACCATGATGATCGGGGACGAGTGGTCTAGGGGTAAGATGCTCGTCTCACAATCGAAAGGTTGTGGGTTCGAGTCTCACCTGTCGCTACTCTTCGCCCGCGACCAATCGGCGTGAGAGATTGGCGACGCTACATGACTCAACGGCCGACGTGTCGTAAAACCAATAACCAACCAACCATGATGATCATTTAGCGCCCATCTCAATCGAGGTCACGAGGAGTATAAGCATGATGGTGAGCTGTGCAATCGCTGCGATAACATTCCCATTAGTCCTATTTGTTTACTGTTTGTGATCTACATGCATTTTTCTCGACCGTCTCAGATACTACGCACGACTCAGCACATATCGTCATGATCAGTGTGATCTTTCAACATCATCCTCATGTTCAGGGTTCGGTTCAAAATGCTACATGCATGAAGTGCTGGTTTGTTTCAGAATATAATGCATGTACGCTGAGCTCAACTGTAACAGTATCGGCTACATCCCAACTCGTTTTCAGAACTAGGTCCACGTTTGTGCGATCAGCGACATCTGCTATATTATCACGCCCCCTTTTGGAAACTCGCCCAAATCTGCGCCACGGGCGACATCTGGATCTGTCAAAGCCCCGCTTGTTTTCAGAACTCAATCCACATCTGCACCATCAGTGACATCTGCTACATCTCCCTGCGCAACGGCAATCGGGTGGAGCTGGCGCGCAAGAATGGCGTGCCACAGTACTTCCGCTTCAGTTCTGAGGTGGGTGAGGTGCCACTTGGCTAAGGGTCTGCTGGACCGCAAGCCTGAGGTGGTGAGGTGCCACTTCGCAGAGGGTCTGCTAGACCGCTGACCTAAGATGGGTAAGGTGCCACTTGGCTGAGGGTCTGCTGGACAGCTGGCCTAAGGTGGGTGAGGTGCTGTTTGGCAGTGTCTGCTGAACCGCTGACCTGAGATATGTGAGGTGCCGCTTGACAGGGAGACGTGTTGGACCACTGACCTGAGGTGGGTGAGGTGCCGCTTGACGGGGAGACGTGTTGGACCACTGACCTGAGGTGGGTGAGGTGCCGCTTGACAGGGAGGTGTGTTGGACCACTGACCTGAGGTGGGTGAGGTGCCGCTTGACGGGGAGACGTGTTGGACCACTGACCTGAGGTGGGTGAGGTGCCGCTTGACAGGGAGACGTGTTGGACCACTGACCTGAGGTGGGTGAGGTGCCGCTTGACAGGGAGGTGTGTTGGACCACTGACCTGAGGTGGGTGAGGTGCCGCTTGACAGGGATGTGTGTTGGACCACTGGTTAAAGACTGAGGTAGGTCAGGCGCCGCTCGGCAGGGGGTCGGATGGACCGCTGGCTCAGCGGTCAGGTCAGACCTTGCCGGTGTGGGAGTGACCTCAGTTCTGACGATCATCACAGGATGTCCGTGTAGTTACCGCTCCTCAGCCCGGCTCCCCACGTCCTGGCCAGACATCGACAAAGAAAATCAACTACCGAACATAGTGTCGGGCTTATGCCTTGCACCTTTTTTTGTTGATGGGTGTCACCTCATAAACTCACCAAGTTTGGCCAACACAAATGTGCAGTTGTGCGGTTGAGCGGTTGTACATGTGGCGTGCACAGCTGTGTATGTCTGCCACTAAAGTATGGCGGCTCAATATTGCGGTCAGGCGGAGATGACGTCATTTGTCAGCCTGCTCGACTCGTACTACCGGCTGATGGAGAAGTGGACCTTCTGTCTGAGCAAGGAGCTTCAGCTGCCGTCCCAGTTGCGGCTCAAACAAATGCGCTGTCACGGACCAGTTGGGTGAGTCGCGGATCTGTGGGATGTACGTCCCTGACCTATGGGGGGAGGGGTGTCAGGAACCTGTAGGGTGTGTGCCAATGACTCATTTTGTATGTGCCGCTGACCTGTGGTGTGGGTGTGGGTCAGGAACATGTGGGACGTGTATCACTGACCTATGGGAGGGGGGGGGATATGGACCTGTGTGGTTTGCGCCAAGGATCCATGGGGTATGTGCCACTGATCTGTGTGGTGTGTATCAGGGACTTGTGGGCTGTGCACCAAGGATCCATGGGATATGTGCCACTGACCTGCCGGGGGGGGGGGGGGGTGTCAGGGACCTGTGTGCTGTGTTTTAGGGACCTTTGGTAAATGTGTCGGGGACCTGTGAGGCATGTGCCAAAGACCCATGTTGTGTCATTGACCTCTGCGGTAGCTGTTACTGTCCTGTGTGGTGTATGCCACTTACATTTGTAGTGTGTGTCATTGACCGATGGGGTGTGTATCACTAACCTATTTGGTATGTGTCACCGTTTTATGTGACACGTGCCACTGACCTGTGGAGTGTGTCACTGGCCTGTGGGGTGTGTGTCAGCGACCTGTGGGGTATGTGTCAGTGATCTGTTAAGTATGTGCAGGGACGTAGCCAAGGGGGGCTAAGGTGGTCGCCCCCTGGGCTCCTTCGGGCCACACCAGAGGCTCTTCCGTAATCATCTACAAATTCGCCATGGCGCAGATGGAAAGACCAATTGCACGTTTTATGGCAGCTGAGGGTGTTGTCGGGCCCCTAAGAATGTCTACGAGTCCTTACGCACGTTTATGGGCCCTTACGAATGTCTACGGGCGCTTAAGAGCGTCTACGGACCTTACAAACCTCTACGGACCTTACGAGCCTCCACGCACCTAGCGAACCTCTACGGACCTTACAAACCTTTACGGACCTTACTAACCTCTACGGACCTTACTAACCTCTACGGACCTTACTAACCTCTACGGACCTTACTAACCTCTACGGACCTTACTAACCTCTATGGACCTTACTAACCTCTACGGACCTTACTAACCTCTATGGACCTTTGCGAAAGCATACAGGCCCTTGGTGTGTACGGACCCCTATGAACGTCTGCGTACCCTTGCGACCGTTCGCGGGCCAGATCGTGGTTGCCGAGGTCATAATTCAGTGAGGATCTTTTGTTTGTTTGTTCGTGGGTAAGCATCAAATAATTTACCAATTACCGAATTTTGAATCGACTTCCTTTCCAATGCAGTTTTGACATCCTGCATCGAGATCCATGTTTAGACGATCTTCATTCCTTCTTCATAACAGTGTATGGTTACTTATGATTTGAGGAGGGAGTCGATCAGACGATCCGAACCCCCATGAGTATTTAAAGAAAACTATTTCCTTAAGTAACAAACGGACCCTTTTCGAAATAGTGGTCGAAATACGAGTACGAGGTTTTAAAAACTTGTGTGAGTAGTTTGGGGCCCTTTCACAAAATATCCCCACACCCTGGACACTTCCTGGCTACATCGGTGGGTATGTGTCACTGACCTTTGAAGTGTGTCACTGACCTGTATAGTATTTGCGACTGGCCTGTGTGGTACGTGCCACTGACACGTGAACTGTGTGTCAGGGACCTGTGGTGTATGGGTCAGAAATCCGTGGGATGTATGCCAAGTGCCACTGACCTATTGTGTATGTGCCGCGGACCTGTGGGGTATATGTCACTGACCTGTGGTGTATGTGTCACTGACCTGTGGGGTATATTTCCGTGACCTGTGGTGTATGTGCCGCGAACCTGTGGGGTATGTCATGGAGCTGTATTATGCGCTAGGAATGAGCTGCGGTGCATGTCACAGCTGTTAAATAATGCGGATCTGTATAATATATTAGATAACTACCGGGCATGTCACAGATCTAGAATGGCAAAGATCCCCATTGATGACCTTTTGAAAATGTCATGGACCAGTTGTGTGACCACCGACCTGTGGGTTATATCACGCAATCGTGAACGGTGTTGGAAACCTGTGAGGCTTCCCACGGATCCTGGATTTATGCTACTGGCTCGTAGAGTATGTCAGAAACGTTGCCGAAGCAAAACATGCTAAATGTAAGTGAAGCAAGGGGTAAATATCGGTAATTGGTGCTTGACATACTATATCTTGACTTTCGGTGTGTAGAACCTTGCTCGTTTATCACTGTTCAGAGATGGCAATCTTTGTGGGAAGAACAGCTTTCGTGGTGACATTTGTCGTGGCCGTGCAGCGTGCCGCGCCACCAGCTCTCGTGGCCTGGCATTATGCCTCCGCTGCTTGTCAACAACGAGCGGTTGCGGTTGGTCGGCGAGTTATTTGCCACAACGGTGCTAGCCCCTAGCCTGTGCCTGCAGTTTGGGAGCCCTTTAGACCGTATATTTCCCTCGATCGCCTACTTTCCTAATGGTGCCTTGCGATTGTTTCACACGTGCTCGTTGGTGAACGTCTTGTGTTCGTTTGCGGAGGATTTCCCAAACGTATGTTTACACAAAATGTACATTACCGTGGGTAAATCGGCGTGCCCAGGCAGGAGTTCGCCCACCGTAAGCTGAGGGAGAAGCGCAACAACGAGCCAGGCACCTACCTGCTGCGACAGCATCGCGAGCTGTACGACGTTATACTGGTGGACGTCTGCCAGCCGGACTGGTGAGTGTTATGGCCAGTGCCAGCCGGACCGGTCACTGTTCTGACCGGAGTGTCAGCCGGACCGGTCACTGTTCTGACCGGACTGTCAGCCGGACCGGTCACTGTTCTGGGGAGTGTCAGCCGGACCGGTCACTGTTCTGGGGAGTGTCAGCCGGACCGGTCAGTGTTCTGGGGAGTGTCAGCCGGACCGGTCAGTGTTCTGTGAGTGCCAACCGGACCGGTCATTGTTCTGGGAAGGTCAGCCGGACCGGTCATTGTTCTGGGGAGTGTCAGCCGGACCGGTCAGTGTTCTGGGAAGGTCAGCCGGACCGGTCAGTGTTCTGGGGAGTGTCAGCCGGACCGGTCAGTGTTCTGGGAGTGCCAACCGGACCGGTCAGTGTTCTGGGGAGTGTCAACCGGACCGGTCAGTGTTCTGGGGAGTGTCAGCCGGACCGGTCAGTGTTCTGGGAAGGTCAGCCGGACCGGTCAGTGTTCTGGGGAGTGTCAGCCGGACCGGTCAGTGCTCTGGGAAGGTCAGCCGGACTGGTGAGTGTTATGACCAGTGTCAGCCGGACCGGTCAGTCTTCTGGGGAGTGCCAGCCAGACTGCTCAGTGTCAGTTGTACTGGCCAGTGTTATGGAGAGTGCTAGTTGGACTGATCAGTGTTATGGAGAGTGCCAGTTGGACTGATCAGTGTTATGGAGAGTGTCAGTTGTACTGGCCAGTGGGGAGTGTCAGTCGGTGAGTGACGGCCCCTCTATGATCTCGCTGACGTTACCTCTGTAGCGTCGGCGATGGTGCTGGTGAGTGACCGTTACTCTGTTGACACTCCCTTTATAGCAGTGTGATCCCGTTGACGGTACCTCTGTTACAGTGTGATCCCGTTGATGGTACCTTTGTAACAGCGTGACCTCGTTGACAATCCATCGTGACTCTGAGCAGTGCGACCCCATTGATGGTGCCTCTGTTGCAGTGTGACCCCGTTGACTGTACCTATGCAACAGTGTGACCCCGTTGACGGCACCTGTGTTGTCTCAGTGTGACCCCATTGACGGTGACCATCGAAGAGACAGACGCTGGCACGTTCCGCTGCCATGGCGAGGAGCAGCAGCATGACACCATACAGGCGCTGCTCGCTCAGTTCTCCATCGATCATCTGATTCAGTTCAAGGAATGCCTGCCGCCGTCCGAACATGGTGTGTATTCAGCTGACCTGACGTGACCGGACCTGACCTGGTCATCCTGTCTATTGGTTATCCTGTCGACCTGGCCATCGCGGTATGCAGACAACTGTGCTAACCCCTACATCACTGCTTCCTCTACCATATACTGTACGCCGTTTGCTAGACTCTTACTGTTTTGCGTCGTTCGTCTCCGTGCCAAAGCCGTTGACGATCCCCGGCCTTTCGTGACGCCAATTACTCTAAACTCGGACAGATGGCCCAGCGAGCTACCCGCTCGACGTTCTTATTGCCAAACTGAACGAAGGGCCTTCGAATACTGTTATACACGCTATGCGCAATACATGTGTGTGTGCGTGTGTTAGCCACCTGACCTCTGACAGACTAGAGCCTCCTGTGGTTGTGCGTGACCCCACCACAATGTGTTAGCCACCTGACCTCTGGCAGACGAGAGTCCTGTATGGTTTTTCCGTATCCGTAATACTGTATGTGTGTGTGTGTGTGCTAGCCACCTGACCTCAGACAGACGGGAGCCCCTGCGGTTGTTCCGTATTCCTGCCACTGTGTGTGTGTGTGTATGCGTGCGAGCGAGCGCGGGCGCTTTTGCCTGTGCGTTGATTGTCTGACCTCTGGCAGACGAGAGCCCCCTTCGGCTGTGCCGGGATCCTGCGGCCGATGAGGAGGCGGCTAAGCTGAAGAGTAAACAGGTCATGGCGAATGACCAGCCGCTTTGCATCCCAGCCAGCTCGCTGAAGCTGCTGACCGGTGAGTCGGCCGGAGCCGTCTGTGGTGGGCGGTGGTTTGGTGCCGCGCTCCTGCGGCCCAGCGGTCTCATGGTGTGGGTGGGTTGGTCTATGGTGGTGTGTGGTGTGATGTGATGTAACGTGATGTGATGTGGTGTGGTGTGTGCGGGCGTGTAGGCCTATGGTGGTGATGTGAGGTGTGTGTGTGAGTCGGGTTGGCCCGTCGTGGGGATGTGATGTGGTGTATGGGTGGGTTTGTCTGTGATGATTTGTGGTGTGGTTTATGGGCTGGGTGGCCTGTGGTGGTGGTGTGTGTGGGCGAGTCGGTCTGTGACAGTGATGTGGTGTCGGGCGTGGGCGGGTTGGGCTGTGGTGATGTGATGTGATGTGTTGCCGGATTTGCCTAAGGTAGCGTTGTAATGTGGTGTGTGGACTGGTTGCCCCATGGTGGTGATGTGGTGCGGTGTGTGCGTGGACTGACGTGTGGTGGTGAATAATGTGGCGTGGGTGCGGAGTAGCCTGTGCTGGTGTAGTGTGGTGTGTTGGCGGGTTAGCCTGTAGTGATGTGTGTGTGTGTGTGTGTGTGTGTGTGTGTGTGTGTGTGTGTGTGTGTGTGTGTGTGTGTGTGTGTGTGTGTGTGTGTGCGTGCGTGGTGCGTGGTGCGTGGTGCGTGGTGCGTGGTGCGTGGTGCGTGGTGCGTGGTGCGTGGTGCGTGGTGCGTGGTGCGTGGTGCGTGGTGCGTGGTGCGTGGTGCGTGGTGCGTGGTGCGTGGTGCGTGGTGCGTGGTGCGTGGTGCGTGGTGCGTGGTGCGTGGTGCGTGGTGCGTGGTGCGTGGTGCGTGGTGCGTGGTGCGTGGTGCGTGGTGCGTGGTGCGTGGTGCGTGGTGCGTGGTGTGCGCGTGCGCGTGCGCGTGGTGCGCGTGCGCGTGTGTGCGCGTGTTGTATGGTGGTGATGCAAAGTGGTGTGTGTGTGCATGTTAGCTTGTTGTGAGGTAGTGTGGCTTGTGGGCGGGTTAGCTTGCAGTGATATGACATGATGTGAGGGCGGGTTTGTCTGTGATGATATAATGTTGTATGGTGTATGTGCAGGTAAACCTGCGGTGGTGATTGATGTACTGTGCGGGAGGGTTGGCTTGTGGGCTGATGTGATATGGTGTGTGTGTGAGCAGGTTATCCTGTAATGGTGATGTGATGTGGTGTGTGGGCAGGCTTACCTGTGATGATGATGTGGTATGGTGTGATGTGTGGACAGGGTGGTCTGTAGTTGTGTGGTGTGGTGGATGTGGTGTAGTTTTGTCTGTGGTGGTGATTGATGTGGTGTATGAACGGGTCGATCTTTGGCAGTGATGTGGTGTATGGACGGGTCGGTCTGTGACAGTGATGTGGTGTATGGGCGGGTCGGTCTCTGGCAGTGATGTGTATGGGCAGGTCGGTCTGTGGCAGTAATGTGGTGTGATGTGTATGGACGGGTGATGTGTATGGACGGTCTGTGGCATTGGTGTGATGTGGTGTATGGACGGGTCGGTCTCTGGCAGAGATGTAGTGTATGGACGGGTCGGTCTGTGGCAGTGGTGTGATGTGGTGTATGGACGGGTCGGCCTCTGGCAGTGTTGTGATGTATGGACGGGTCGGTCTGTGGCAGTGGTGTGGTGTATGGACGGGTCGGTCTCTGGCAGTGGTGTGGTGTATGGACGGGTCGGTCTCTGGCAGTGATGTGGTGTATGGACGGGTCGGCCTCTGGCAGTGTTGCAGTGATAAATTATTAGTGAAATAGGGTGGAATATACCACTTTCTGAGCACTCAATCAGCATTCTTCTCCAAGAAGTATCGACATCCTGCTCCTTGATGCATGCTGATGAAGTCTTTGTGTCTCCTTTCTAAGAGTATTTCGTCTATAAGTAGCATGTGCATGCTGTTGACAAGGAATGGCGATACACGAACATTTCACAATGCAATTTCAGGTAAAGGGATTACCTATAATGTGACATGGCATACAATAGCAGTTTATAGCACAGCTATTATTCTCCCTATCCCAGATATAGCTTTTCTTAAATTGTTCATCTCAAAACAAATGATGAAGATACAGTCATAAGTACCTACACCATTGGCTCAAATTTGAGTATGAAAGACATCAAAAGCATTTTAAATGACACTAATTCCATGGGAAATTTCGACATCCTACTGTGCTGGTTTTGACATCTCACACCTAACGAAAAACCATTATTTTAACCCTGCGGTGTTGTGATGTATTGGCGGGTCGGTTTGTGGAAGTGATGTGGTGTATGGACGGGTCGGTTTGTGGCAGTGATGTGGTGTATGGACGGGTCGGTCTGTGGCAGTGGTGTGGTGTATGGACGGGTCGGTCTCTGGCAGTGATGTGGTGTATGGACGGGTCGGCCTCTGGCAGTGGTGTGGTGTGGTGTATGGACGGGTCGGTTTGTGGCAGTGATGTGGTGTATGGACGGGTCGGTCTCTGGCAGTGGTGTGGTGTATGGACGGGCCGGCCTCTGGCAGTGGTGTGGTGTGGTGTATGGACGGGTCGGTTTGTGGCAGTGATGTGGTGTATGGACGGGTCGGCCTCTGGCAGTGGTGTGATGTGGTGTATGGACGGGTCGGTCTCTGGCAGTGGTGTGGTGTATGGACGGGTCGGTCTCTGGCAGTGGTGTGGTGTATGGACGGGTCGGCCTCTGGCAGTGGTGTGGTGTGGTGTATGGACGGGTCGGTCTGTGGCAGTGGTGTGGTGCATGGACGGGTCGGCCTTTGGCAGTGGTGTGGTGTATGGGCGGGTTGGCCTGTGGCAGTGCTGTGGTGTTTTATGTGGACAGGTCGAGCCGCCGAGGTGTACGGACGGTACACGGTAGTACAGCGCGCGCAGTGGTGCTGCAACTCCGGTACCAAGCGACAGGTGGCCGTAAAGCGACTTAAACAACACCTCACTAAGGAACATCTGCAGGTACCGTGCTCTACATTTGGCAGGAGTGTTTTTCTTCGAACGATGAAAAACGATAGTAATATTGTGTCATCGTGTTTGTGTTGGCGTCCAGCATTACCGAGTCCACCCGCGACCAATCGGCGTGAGAGGTTGGCAACGCTACATGACCTAGCAGCTGAATGCGTCGTAAATTAACCCAAGTTTCTTATTTAGTTTTGGCGTCATCTCACGAACAATAGTAGCTTCGCCCGCGACTAATCGGCGTGAGAGATTGGCGACGCTACATGACTCAACGGTAGACGTGTCGTAAAACCAATAACCACGAATAATAGTAGTTCCACGAAGCCTTTCAGTTCACCTCCGTAGGACAGGTGTGGAACACGTTGTCATGGTGTTAGTGTTTGCTCCATTTCCCGAATAATAGCAGTTCCACGAAGCTTATCAGGTCACCTCAGTAGGACACGTGTCGAACACGCTTAGAAATACAGCTTCAGCCAATTTCAGATTGGCAGCATCCGGGGAAGATAAGTCTGGTATTCCCATGTTCGATAGCATTCACCTGCCGTGACAAAGCTGGCCTGAGTAGCACGTGGCACCACCTGCCGGTAGCTATCGAGCAGGCATCACACCCCTGTGGTATCTCTCCAGTTCCGAAGGTTCCTAAATTTGGTGCCTTTTCGTAGAGCACGGTTGTTCTAAATAAATGGACGAGACGGACGTGTTCTGATAGCAGAATAATTGTTTCAAACGTCCAACATGCTACCAAAGCGACGATTAAGCCACGCGGTGCTGATAAGCTTGCGCGCAAATTATTCCATGGAACGGACCGGCATACTGCCAAATCTATTTCAAATATAACTTCGTGAAAACGGCTGTTAACCATTTTCACGCCGAGCATGCGTCTCAGGTTTCAGCATGAAGCTCTATGACTGCTCCATTTGACATAATTTGTCCAGCTCCATTTGACATCATTTGTCATTGTTCTTGTTTCGGAGGTGATAAATAGCCGTGGCATCGGATGAATCCTAAAGTTTGAGCAACCTCGAGCGAATGTTTATGTCCGTTCGAAGTAAGTGAGCACTTGAGTAACATCTAGCGAATGTTTCACATCCGTTCGAAGTAACTGGGCGCTTAAGTAACTTCGAGCGAATGTTTTATGTCCGTTCGAAGTAAGTGAGCGATTGAGTAACCTCGAGCGAATGTTTTGCATCCGTTCGAAGTAAGTGGGCGCTTGAGTAACCTCGAGGGAATGTTTTACGTGCATTCGAAGTAATTAGGCGCTTTAAGTTGAAACATCATAAGCGTCATCTTTTAACATTCGAAAGACGGCTATTTGTGCTCTAACAGCTTCGTTCAATTTATTGTTCTGTGTAGTGCGTGCCATGGAACTCTCTGATGACTACGCACTATTGATATGTTTCTGTATAAGGCATCTACGATAATGGAATGTGGCAATTCGTCGAATTGTATGGAATGAGGTATGAACTCTCCTTCGGATGTTTGCAGTTGCTTTTGATGTATATGTATGTATATATATATATATATATATATATATATATATATATATATATATATATATATATATATATATATATGTATGTATATTTAATCCCATTCTACTGTATTACGTTGCAATGCATTATTTTGTTATTGACTTTAGTGTTTCTGTTTTGTATTTCTGTCTATGATGAAATTAGCTTTCAAAACTGGTGCCTTTGCCTGGTGATAACCATTCTAAATCTAGGTGGGCAGAATTATTGCTTATACATATTTGAGACAGTGTTTCAATAGGGAGCTATTTTGCACATCTTTACTTGAGAAAATAAGACAATCCATTTCATCTAATAATCATTTGGGAAAGCGAGTTTTCCAAAGCCTGGGAAAACCTTGAAAACACACTAATATTCACATCTTGCGTGATGATATCTCTAGCCGTAGAGAAGCAACACGACCTAGTGTTCTCAGTAGCAACAAAGTATATCGAATAGTGCAATAATGCAAAACAAATAGTACATCACCATAATTCGACGTACGGGGGACGAGTGGTCTAGGGGTAAGATGCTCGTCTCACAATCGAAAGGTTGTGGGTTCGAGTCTCACCTGTCGCTACTCTTCGCCCGCGACCAATCGGCGTGAGAGATTGGCGACGCTACATGACTCAACGGTCGACGTGTCGTAAAACCAATAACCAACCAACTAATTCGACGTACGACCTGTCAATCCAACACCAGTCAGTTGGGGTTTCAAAACTCTTCCCAGGTAGGTTGTATAGGATGCAGGAAACGTGCTTCCATTGTCCATTAAGTACTGCGCTGGAATCATGCGTAGGTTTCCATCGAATTTTGCAGTGTATTTCATGCTGGGCATATTTTGTGGTGTGTTGCCACCCCTCCCCTCCCGTCCACCTGGCATCGCCCCTGAACGCCCGCTGCTCCAGCGTGACCGCTGTGACTGCCGGAGGGCACGGTCGGGACGGAGGGAGACACTAGCCGGTTTTACAGCGGAAATTTGCTCGTGTTTAGTATAACTGGTATAATAAGTTTATAGATGGTATAAAAGTTAGCAGCTAGCATAACGCCAAATACGTTTACTTTTTACGGTCATTTTGTGTTAATTATAGTAAAGTAGTAGTTCGTTATTGGGCGTATAAACTGATATTGTACATAAGAATTCATTTTCATTTCATATAACTTTGATTTGAAGATTTACATTTTTTGGTTCTAAAAACTGACATGTTCAGTCCGTTCCTCTTCCTCCAGGGTTGCCACCGTGGTACGATCGTGCCAGCTCTGGTACGCTTTTGACAAATCTGGTACGCATGTAAGATATCGGTTTCAGGCAGAGCGCCTGCTGAAGTCAGGGGCACGCATTTTGTGCATGCATTTTTCAAATTAACTCAACGACTGTCGATGGTTTGAATCGGCATTTCACGACACATAGTTCATCAAAGAACCTCACCGTTCTTTCTTTATTGGCTTATGGTGTTCCGTTCAGTAATTGTCGTGGTGTGAAATGAAGGCATTCTCGACAAGAAATTCCCTACATAAAAAAGGGTCGGACAACTGGCAAGTTGTAACATAACGTAACAAGTCGATCAGACGGTATAGCATCGTCGCCAACAGGGCTGGAAACCCCTCACGAAGGGAGTGGGTCCAGGACCATATTTTCAACACATATTTTCAGATTGAATCGAACCCCCTCCCCCATTCTTGAACAAAAAAAAATTAATTGGAAACCATTTGGAACTATTGGGATTTTCCTAGTGGTTTTAATGGTCCCTAATGGTCTGAATGCTTCCCGATGGAATTTGTTCCAATGGTCCTAATAGTATTCTGGCCAGACCAATCGGAGTTTCCATTTGGAACCTGGTGGTTCAGCGTCGTTTTCCTTGTGTCATAATAGCCCAAATGGTATTAACGGCCGTCTTACTAAACATGTATGGATTGTCGTGAATAATTACGATGCATTTTCAAATGCATGGGGTCTACGCGCAAGCGGATTTAAAGGGTAGGAACACGGAGGCCATGCCCTCTCCCCACTCTCCAAGCGGCGTGAAGGGGACCAAACTATCTCACCGCCCCAAAAACGGGACAGTAAAATGAACTCAAAATATCGATTTAATGACACGCGCAAGGGCATATTTTAAGAAGTTTTCCTTGGGGGGGGGGAATATGGCCACAAAATACACACCAAAATGAAGAACGTAATCGGGATCGGAAAATTGGCTCCTAACGCGGCCTATGACATGACTACGGGAACCGGAAACACAACTCGCACTCCGAAAAAAGAGGTCACAAGAACTTGTGCCTCCCGACAACACGCATTGGGGCCCCGAAGACTCACGCCTGACCCCGAAGCAAAATCGCGCAGGAGCTCCCAAAAATAGTGGTGGGACCACAAAATTTCCGTCGGGATGCTTAACATTTCTGCTGGGGATACAAATAAACAGTGGGGCCGAAAACTCGTGACAGGACCATATAAAAATAAATCCGAGGCTTAGAAAATCCAGCGGGGACCCCGAATCGGGGCCTGGAAAACCGACCTGGAATCCCATGAAAAATCGCCGAAAAAACCGTCACGACTCCCCGACAAAAATAAAATCAGGCCCGGCCCCAAAAATCGCAGTACGTCCCAGTGATGTACCATGTGCTCCAGTATCGATACCTGGTGGACACGAACACACCCGGGATCTCCAGCCATGGTCGCCGGAGCGGGTAGGGTGAAAAGGCGAGTCGTAGGGGAAGGGGCGAAGGCAACCCTCTTTATAACTCAAAGACACTTCTGGGAGGTCCGAGTGTACCAGTCTCCCTAGCATTTTTGTCCTCTAGTGGCGCTCCTCGGAAGGAAAATGTGCCCCTCCAGGTACATTCACAGCGGCGCCCATCCAAACAAGCTTCCCCTCATGACAATTCCTGGATCCACACCTGGTAAAACCAGATACTGTTGGTAAAGTACAATGCCCACATCAAATTCGAAACTCTGTTGGGCCAACAGCGGTACCACGTCGATCATGGTCCAACCACTCTCAGCCACATTAGGCTATACATGTGGTCAAGATGGTTTGCAGAACCCTCTGAACCACATTGGGTTGTCCTAACCTAACTTGACATAACTTAGCCTAACTTCCTTTTTGATGACATTTTTTTTCAGTTTCATTTTTATCCTCAAACATTTCAAGTTAAATATCCAACCTAACTGACCCATCTCAACATCTTTTGTTGCCTTTTGGAGGTAAAATTAACCTGTGAAGAATTTAAACTGCAATAATTTCATAGTTTATTCAATTTGCTATGACTGTAAGACAAAAACTCTACTTTGAAAACTTTGGTAACCTTTGATCTGATCCAGGATCACAAAAGTCCAAATCAAAATAATTTGGCATACACATAGAATAAATTGTAATAGTTGCTGAGTGAAGATTGGTCATGTCAGCAAGCAAGAAATTTAGTTTTAAAAATTGTATCCTTGGACCTAGCACAAAATATAGAAAAGTAAAAACCTAATAGGTGCATATGTGTCACATGCTGAATTGTCTGCAGAAGTCGTATGCAGCTTCATGAAGTATTTTGTACAAGTAAGGTATGTTCATAATATTTTGTTTTCATATGGTAGACATTGACATTGATTACACAAATAGAAACCTCACACAATTAAGACATGTTCAATCATTTTGTGGAGGTTTCATAATGATCAGATATGTAGCTTCTAAGATTAGCCAGGTCTGCATGCCAAAAAGAGCTTTAATCAAGAATTTCACCCTTATGGCAGGTCAGTCACCCAAATTTAAACTACATGCACTTGGCACAGTTTGTAAACCATGCACATTTCACACATGCCTTATTCCTTGATTAGACATAGTGGTCCCTCTTGTCTGTTTGCCTTCCTCCTCATTATACCTAGGTACAGAGCATGAGCAGGCTATATCTAAAACTGTACAGGCCATTTAGGAAAAAATAAGTTGTGAATCACAAAAAAGCTACTACACTTGATGGAGAAGTATAGCACATATCTTCCCACGAACACATTTCGTTGGCAACTATCAACGAAATTTTAAATGTTCCATATATATTTCACTGGTGCCTGCATACGGCTATGGCTGGTGCATAGGCCTCCTGCCCATGCCAGAAATCTAAATAGGATTTTTTCAAAAAATAAACCACTAGGCAAGAAAAAAATTGCTGGAACAGATGAAAAATAATAGCACACAGCCTCAGAGCAAGTCATTTTTCCTGAAAAAGACATTAAAATAGCTTTAAAATCTACATATATATACAATCCATTTCACCCCTCACCGACAAACTCAGACGGTAGTGTACAGGTGACGGCTCGCAGATCTGCACGCACCACAAAGTAAGAAATTCAGCCAATCAGCGGCTAAGGATCGGAATATATGACGCATTTTAAGACACAAACGGACACATCATTGGCCATCTGGCAAACGACGATCGTCTGGTGCAAGTCCGGCCAGATATTTGCCAGTTGAACTAGAGATGAGTGAAGTTGCCGTTTGTTAACGTAGGCTGAAAGTTAATTGTCGTCGTTTATACTATTATTTATTTCTCCTTTATGAGTTCTTACTCTGTTCAGTTAAGTAAAATATTTTCTATATGAAACAGGTATCACCATTTGAACTACTATCCGTTTACATTTTCTACTTAACATTATTTTATGTGGGGTCGCTCTATCTCGGAGAACGAGTGGTCTGGCAACAGAGCAAATTTCCGCTGTAAAACCGGCTACTGGCCACGGGGCTGCCGCAGAGTGGATGTGGTCGCCGCTCCTGGGCTTTTCATGCGATCCCAGTTTATGGATTCGTGTGATTATAAGATGTCATATCTACAAGTCGTTCAGGTCAGAACTGGCGCAGTCAATTATCCACCTGCAGCAGCTGTTCTACGACAGATTTTGCGAGTTTGCAGCAGAGGTAAGCGCTCCAGTTCTACATATTTTAATAGCCGTGATCTGTGTTGCGCGATAAGTGGCAGGATGGGTGACATTAGTGTCGTCCACGACGGAAAATAGCAGAATGGTCGTCCAACAACCACAAATCCTAAATCCCGCATCTATATACGGGAAGGTGGCTCCAAACCACCAGCCATTTGCATTTCGAAGAACACGAGGTGGTTGCAATTTTGTTCTGCATCATAAATATTGCTGTTGAACTTGTTTCACATCAACTCGTTCCTTCATTCAACTGGTGTGCATTGCAGTGAAGGAATTCATACAATGGGGCGTGTGTGCATAAGTAGTACATCCTCCAATGTTTGCCAAAATATGTTTCATGGTGTCACTATAGTATAGTATAGACAATAGTAAATATGTTTACTATTGTCATTCGAGTGAATAGCAATGTCACCGAGAAACCAATATCAGGAGAATTCGAATCATCAGAAAATAATATGAGAAAAACATATTTTCAAGGGTGGAAATACATGTTATTCCCTCTGCCCCAACAAAGTTGTGGGAGAGGTGTGGAAAAAGGAGCTTTTGGTTTGGTAATATATGACTAAGAGTAATGTTGAATTAAGGAAGTAACCTATACTGGGCTAAGCGTCTAACCCAGCCTAGCCTACTGATGCCTAGCCTAGCCTAGCCTAGTCACCTAAAACCATCGGATTCTGGTGCTGGATCGCTTAAAACCTTCTGATGAAACTAAATCTTAATATGCTCTTAATCTTGAATCTTAATATATCTTAATCTTAATAGCTCTAAATCGTAATATCTTAATATGGTTAATATGCAGCAAGGTCACATTTACAACTGATCACTTCTTGTAACACACCCGGATAGAAAGAGAGAAACGTATGGTATCCCTCCAATGTTTTTTTTGCGCTCCCGGAGTGACAAGACGGCATGGTTCTTCCACAGTTAATTTCGCAAAATGACGAACACAGACGACCTTGCTTTTGCACGTAAGTATGCTGTGCCGTTGGAATGATGAAGTTGAATACGAATTATTTGGCTAAATATAATATAATGCATTTTTTTGCCCAGTACAATTTCTTCAATTTCAGTGCTATTTCTTCTTGCGTCGCGAGTGTATATGTATAGACAGCAAAATATTTTGAACCCACTGACGCCCAAATGATCATTTAAATATAATATTCAATATAATATAATATTATGAAAGTATGGTGAATATGACAGCAATTTTGCGACTATAGTTGCCAACTTAAATTCTATAAATTTATTCAAATAGACATAAATTCCAACATGTTAACAGCGATGCCGTTTAAACTCCTCGAGTGGTACGAACATGCACCACTAATTGTCGAGCGACGTGATGTGTGTGTGTGAACGAAGTGTGTGAATTGTGAAATGTGAATTCACGAAGTGTGTGAACTAGCACCATTTCGTGTCGTCTCGTGGACCGTCTGAGGCGTTATTTTGAATGTTGAATATTTCGCCTTCGTGTGATTTCCCGACAAATGAGAGGGAAGCGTTGCTAGGTAACTTCAGGACATCCAGGCCATGCATTTTTTGTGTTGCGATTCGCGAGAATCGCAATGCATAGATACCAAAACATACTTTGTACCTTCTGTTTTTTTCTTCTATGATCCGGCACATTGATTCATAATGCTCTCAGATACAAATGGCTATATCCATGAATTGATCGTTATGCAGGAACATTGCTTTATTTATGGTGCCTCGTAAGCTGTTTCAGCCTCTTGCCCATACTCAGTTTCGGATTAGCCCTGCAGTGTTCTCCGTATTTAAAATTGGGTCTTTTGGAGCCCCCTTTCACGGAATAGCTTGCAGTACCTCAGCTGTTACATGCAAACCCACATTCATTTTGATAAAATGATGCAGCTGGGCTCATTTAGTAAAGGAATAAAGTAAATTTTGCATAGGTTTATGATTAAATAGTTGTACATAGGACAATATTTCTCGTTTTATATCCTTTCATTTAGATGGTTATCCAGAGTCTGCAGCATACCCCTTATTAGGGGCACCTGAAAAGGGTTCGCTGGTAAAAACCAAGAAATAAACTGAACGACAGGAAGAAATACACCATATGTTGATCAAATGTAGCATAACCTTTCCTCTGCTTCACTCAAGAGTGAAGTCTCGCTTAATTTTCCCAGTGAATACTTTACCCTGGCGAATGCAGTTCTGTAGAAAACCTGTACATAATATCTGAGCAGAGCATGCCATTGTTCTCTAGCCACTTTGTGCCATTTCATGCCAACCGTATGGGGGCGAGTGGTCTAGGGGTAAGATGCTCGTCTCACAATCGAAAGGTTGTGGGTTCGAGTCTCACCTGTCGATACTCTTCGCCCGCGACCAATCGGCGTGAGAGATTGGCGACGCTACATGACTCAACGGTCGACGTGTCGTAAAACCAATAACCAACCAACCATGCCAACCGTATTTTGTGTTAGCCGGTGTAAGCTGATTTAAGCCACCGGCATACATTACTTAATTAATGCGGTCGGCGACGCGTCTCTCCGCCTACCCTCGTCACCGGAGCACGCCACATGATACGTCTGTGAAGACTGGACAGCAGCAACATCAACAGCTGTCCGGGGGCATTCGAACAGCAGTAGCATCGGCGGGACCGAGCTCACCAGAACGATGCGGCCATTTGCCGCACGAAGGATGCTCGTGTTCGAAGACTGGACGTCTCGCTGTGGCCTGCAGACAAGTGGCTGGTCCGCGCACCAGCGCCGGTGCGGGGCAGCCGTCACTGGAGATGGGGTGTCGCCGGACCGGTGACCTCTCCGCTCTGGCCGGGACGTCCTGCCCGCCATCGGGTATCCAGACCGACGGCGCCGGTGCTGGGCAGCCGTCACTGGAGATGGGGTGTCGCCGGACCGGTGACCTCTCCGCTCTGGCCGGGACGGCCTGCCCGCCATCGGGTATCCAGACCGACGGCGCCGGTGTGGGTTCGATTCACGCGCGCCACCGGCAAAGCTACGCTCCGACACTTGGCCGGATCGGGGGCAGGGGCAGCAGAGGCCACAATCATGGACAAGTTGATGGCAGCCAGCCTGTCGATCAGCAGATCCCTCCTCTGGGTTGGATTTGTGTTTTGTAATTCTCGATGTGGAAGATAAAATTTTTGGGTAATCGAATATGGAGAGGATGTTTTTCTTGAAGCTTGTGACATCATAGTTTCCGATTACACTTTCCAGCGAATCTTGAACACTACTACAGAGCATTCAGTTGTTAAACAGCACCATTGAACCTCCAAATGAGAAAAATGAGAGGATAATTTTCTGAAGGGATTAATGTTCTGGATGCCAAAAGTACACTAACAGCCTATTTTTCCAACCCCGTCTCTTCCGTTGTTCAGCCGAGACCCGTGCTGCCTGACGTACACCGCACACCTGCATCGGTTAGCTGCAGACCTCTCAGTTGGGCGACTGCCTTGTCGACACACCCGTTGACTTTGTTGAGGGACTGATCGGCACACCTCTCAGCTGGTCCGACCGCGTATTACCGAGGATTTAACATTTTGTCTTTCCGATGCAGGTTTAACCAGTGGCAATGAGGCAGATCTCTTGGCAGCTCCCTTCCTCGCCTGTGCGGCCACAACTCCACTTATACCTGCGACGACAGCGACACATATGTTTGAGACGACAGTGCCACCTATATTTGCCGTAGTGGCGCTGTTTCCTGTCATGTCGGAACCAGGTTACCTTTCAGTGGCAGCGCGCCGTATATGAACGGTGATAGTAAGCTAGGTGGAGTAAGCTAGGGACTAGGTGAATTTAGAGTATGTTGTACCCTACTGCTGCTTTAGACTGGAAAGCTGGATGGGGAAGCCCATGCTGAGCCAGACTGCAGTCGTGGACCGTGGACGCTGGTTGAAAACTGCCTATGCGGTAGCCAGCTCCTGCTGTAGACGTTGAAGGTCTGTTAGTGTCTATGCGGTAGCCAGCTCCTGCTGTGGACGTAGGTCTGTTAGTGTCTATGCGGTAGCCAGCTCCTGCTGTAGACGTAGGTCTGTTAGTGTCTATGCGGTAGCCAGCTCCTGCTGTAGACGTAGGTCTGTTAGTGTCTATGCGGTAGCCAGCTCCTGCTGTAGACGTTGTAGGTCTGTTAGTGACTATGCGGTAGCCAGCTCCTACTGTAGACGTAGGTCTGTTAGTGACTATGCCTCGCGCCGCTTTGCAGGATTTTATCGACTCTGTGAGTGTGGTGCTGCAGTGGACGTGCGACGCGATCGTGCAGTTCCGCGGCGTGTGTCTCACGCAGGCCGTCTGCCTCGTCATGGACTGGTACCCGCTCGGTCCGCTCGACGTCTACCTGGCCGACAACAAACACCTCGTCAAGGAGGTGGGTGTCGGCGGTGTCGACGATGGTGATGGTGATGGTGAGGATGAGGGTGCTGATGAGTGAGGATGAAGTGGTGATGAGGGCAGATGAAGTGGTGGTGATGGTGGGTGTATACTGTGGATGGTAATATGGGTGGGCAGGGTGGATGTGGTGTGTTTGAAGGTGACTATGAGGATGATGGTGAGGGCGGTAGTGAGGTCAATAGTGAGGGCGGTGATGAGGGCGGATGTAGTTGGTGTTGGCGACGTCTACAGTCTGTTCGCCGCGGGAGTTTACCCTACATCGGAATGTTTTTGTGATATTGGAGAATTCCTTACACACGTGATCTAGTGTCTTGGAGCTGGTTGATAAGCATTTCTCGAGACGTCTTGCATGCGTTTTCATGTGGTAGTTGATTTGTGTGTTGCATGATATTGAATTATATAAAGATGCAATGTGTAGCAATGGATGAGCTTACCACTAGGTGAGCGCTACGTTTCTTCACTGTTGGTTAACTAATATGTAATGCCGATGGTGTCGGAGTGTTAATGGACGTTTTAGCAGATGTACGGTCGACACTGGAGATTTTACGTGCTAAAAATGTCTGATTCGCACGGAAGCAACAATTTTATGAACACTGCTGGATGTAGAATTCAGTTGTGAAAGAATCACGTGGACGTGTGCGTACATCTAAGACCTGACCTGACCTGACCTGGCCTGACGGCCTCGCCAGGTTGACCTGGTGGAGGCGGGCACGTACCTGGCCAAGGCGCTTTGGTACCTGGACGAGCAGGGCGTCACCCACGGCAACCTGCGCTGCCGCAACGTGCTTGTGTCGGTACACAGCGAGGACAAGTTCCACGTGCGGCTGGCCGACCCGGGCCTGCGCAAGTACAGCCAGAACGAGTGAGTGTCACGGCGCCCGGCCTACAGTCGCGGCACCCACCTACAGTCGCGGCACCCACCTACAGTCGCGGCACCCACCTACAGTCGCGGCACCCACCTACAGTCGCGGCACCCACCTACAGTCGCGGCACCCACCTACAGTCGCGGCACCCACCTACAGTCACGGCACCCACCTACAGTCGCGGCACCCACCTACAGTCGCGGCACCCACCTACAGTCACGGCACCCACCTACAGTCGCGGCACCCACCTACAGTCGCGGCACCCACCTACAGTCGCGGCACCCACCTACAGTCGCGGCACCCACCTACAGTCGCGGCACCCACCTACAGTGGGCTCGACTGTCCCGAGCACCAGCCAGGTGTTATCTCGTCCCGACGACTGTGGCGCACATCGCGATAATAGCGCCCGAGGGTGGGAGTAACGGCGTACTGAGGGTACCGAGCTGTGCTCTTGTGTCGGCCTAAAACCGCAAACCGGCTGCCGGATGTGATTCAGACCGGTGGTGATAAATGTCGCCAGTATCTCGACTCTAACGCCCATTTCATCAGTGGCCACCATCGTCCAGAAATTGCTCTGCCTGAATCTGGCCCGCCGTCCCATGGAACTGACGGACGGTGTATCTCGGACACCCAGTCGCGGAGGGGCTTTCACAGCCTGCAGCCTTGCTGTTCCCGGACCAGCACAAAGCCGCGCTACTTGCGGTGCCACCGGCGCTGACATGGAGTATTAGTTCTTGTTCGTGACCGGGCTTCTACCCGGCTGGTATCACTAGGGCCAGATACCTGACCAGTATGCCATTACGCCAGCGCCGTCGCCAACCACCATCACCATGCACGGAACCATGCGTCTGCTGGCGTTGTGTGTGAGGGGGGGGGCAGGAACACCCGATTAGTATCAAGAGTTCCAACGCTGGTTATAAGCTTGTATATATATTACGGATTAGCCGGTTTAAATTTCTCTGCTTTGGCTATACTTGGTTTACTGGGAACCACAAACCGGACAACATTTTCGACACCTGCATTAATGTAAAGCTTGTGATCAAAAGCTTTGAAGCTTCCTATGGCATCCAATGGAGACTGCAGCGTGTGAACATATCACAACAATGGTGTTCCATGTTAGGAGCCAGTCTGGGCCGTTCTCTGTGTGATATTATGCGATATGTAAGTTTGTGTGTGGACACCTTTCGGTGTGATGGTTATGCTAGGCCACCTTAATAATACGGAAATTGATCTTACTATTGGGCGATTGGTACGCGAATAAAACAATGCTTCTCAATATCCGAGCAGATAGGATGAATCTCTACTCACGCTTTAACACGCTCATTGGAGGGTTGGAGGTAGGGGCGGAATCCGCCCACTCCTCGTTTTTCGGCAATGTTTCGTAAATGGGCGGGTGTATTGTAATGCAATTTTGTGTCTTTGTTAAAAATCAGTTCGCGCACCCTATGCAAGACACAATTTCGAAATCCGTTGGCAAATATACGAACCACAGGGGTGCAAAGTCGACCGAGCGTCCAAGGTCACAAGGGTATCATCGGTACGGTGGAGCGACGAAGCGGTGCGGCGGCCGATCTCGACCTCATTTAACCCTGAAGGCATCGACCGAGAGTCATGAAATTTATGTTGAAGGAAGTTCACTACAGCCGTAATCCACCCTCCATATTTTGTGCTTCTTGCTTCAGTATTTTCGTAGATCTTAGAAGGCGAATCCCCCCGTACCTGTTATGCCAGAAGCTCGGCCGGGCCGCGGGCGAGTAGCAGGCGTCGATGCTGTTCCGCAGCACACCAATCGCTGTGTAATCGGGCCAACGCTTACCCCAGATTACTGTACGCTTCCAATCTCACAACTCACGAGCTGCCGCGATATTGCACCCATGGGGATCTCGGTGGGGCATGTATCACTTCCTGAGCACCGGTTAGACTGAGCAGTAACGGACTGCGCCATGTGATGTTCTGTGGGCTCCGACTCAGATGAGTGCTCGAGGCCAGCGGCCGCACACGCCAGGGTCGTGGGGCGCACTGACTGTTTATTAGCTGCGGGTGGCAATTGGCCGCAGCTGTTGGTTGTCATATCCAGGAGAAATACTCCACAGCGAGAACATGCGTAGCGACTCGGCCACTGACCTTGGCAAGATCAGCGCGACGGCCACGCCTGCTAGTATTTGGGGACACTTTGAGCGTCATTGTTTTCACTCGACTGCTTGTCATATAGCAGGGATCATCATCCTCGGACTGCTGTTGATATTAGTGTCTGCTCACTTTCAGGCTGTGCGTGGATTTCAGATTCCGAGTACACTGACACGTTTGTCGGTACACGTATGCCCGCCGTCGGTTCGGTTGACATGGACCGTTGTTCTTGGTATATGTGGCAATTCGCTGATTTTACTTTTGTTAAGCGTGGGAGGATATTTCTGCAAAGCTCTTCTTACGGGCTAGTGTATTAATACGCATTATTTTATTCGTGCGCAAATCGCTCACTAATAATGTAATTCCAGTACTATCAAGGAGCCCTAACATGATGAAGAAGCCACAAGACGTCTGCACACAAACTTACATTTTGATATCGTAATATAGTTACTATCGGATTAACTCCTAGTATGGAACAATTTCGTTGTGCTATGTTCACGCATGTATATAAATTATATATATATATATATATATATATATATATATATATATATATATATATATATATATATATATATATATATATATATATATATATATATATGCATCGTCAGGTCACCGCCGCCGCCCTGACGGGCCACGCGTCTGTTCGCAGCATTCACTGGATCCCGGTGGAGTTTTTCGACCAGCTGCAGTCGGCCGCGTACTCTGGCGCCGCCGACGTGTGGGCGTACGGCACCACCCTGTGGGAGATATTCTCGTTCGGCCTGACTCCGCTCGAAGGAGAGAACATCGAGATGGCCAAACAGGTAACGCGGCGGGTGTGCTGGCGTTGGCCGTAGTCTGCCGGCGATATTACCGAGTCCACCTGCGACCAGTCTGTGTGAGAGGTTGGCAACGGTATGTGACATAACAGTTGAATGCGTCTTAAAAGAACCCAAGATTCTTCGAGCAGCATGCCGGTGGGTGGATATAATGTGAGCTAAACTGCAAGCCAGCACTTCGTCCTGCCTCGTGCTCGCTACCTCTCTCACCACTTCAATCATGAGCTGAATGCGACCCTCGAAACGCTGTCGAGTACGCATATGTGGTTGCTTTCAGACGCCTGGAGCGTAAATCCGTGCTGGTTAATTCGCCAAGCTATCCATCCCATTACGCGGCTGAATTTCCGATGGAGATGTGTAGCATTATCCCATCATTAACGGTCTGGGCGTATGAGCTTGTGTTCGTTTTTGGGTGGCGAAGACTGGACATGGTCTCCTAATTGCAAATGGTCGACGTCACCGAATGCTGCTACTGGGCTCAATGCAGCAGCTAATGCCTGCCTAATGCGGGCAATGGGGCTGCCTTTGTTGGAAAACATCCGAAACACCCATTGGAGTATCTATGTGGCGCAGTCTCCGATACGATCCCAGGCTATGCTGTGCTGTGGGGCCACACGTATCACCGCGGCTGTGGTTTGCCGTCGACACTGACGGCACATGCTGTGCCGCTGACGCTGCTAACTGTACCAGCGCTGCGGGGGCTGCCACCACCACATCTACCGTCTCATGCTTCCCCGTGTCACCAGCTGTACCAGCGCTGCGGGGCTGCCACCACCACATCTACCGTCTCATGCTTCCCCGTGTCACCAGCTGTACCATCTCTGCGGGGCTGCCACCACCACATCTACCGTCTCATGCTTCCTCGTGTCACCAGCTGTACCAGCGCGGCGGGAGGCTGCCTCCGCCGGCCGACTGCCACCACCACATCTACCGTCTCATGTGCGACTGCTGGACACAGCAGCCACAGAACTGCAAAACACCACAGGCAATCATGCGTGACATCAATCAGATCCTGTATGACGGTGAGTGTGGCGACACGTCCCTGGTTGCACGGGAGATGCTGCTTTACCCATTAGGACACGAGTGCATCCTCCCTGGTCTTGTACAATATTCGGTGAGCTGTCAAATTCTCCAGAGGTTCGGTGCGTTGCAAGACACGTTAGGATGAACTGTTCGGAGCACGATGGTTAATGAGATGAGATGACATGAGAAATGAGACGAGGGTTCAAGCCAGCATAGAACAGTTAAATTTGGATCTAAGTTATCATGTGGAGCATTCCGACTGGACGCACAGTGTCGCCGATAAGCTGCTGGAACACTATTTTAACCAGCCTCGACTAAAACAAAAAGTAATATTGTGCGATGAGCGCACACGAGACGCTATCTTAATGATAGTTCCTCTAAGGCACCGTCGGACACAGAGGAAGGAGCATGACAAGCCACGAAATGTTTGCGGTAGAACGTACAATAATTATTTAGGCTCAGGCTCATAATGTTACAGAGATAAACAATTTATGCAAAATGCTCGGGATATCCAAACATCTAGGCGAACCACTCAGCCCTATGGACTTCCAGTCATCTCTTCCCACATCCTGTCTCTTCAGAACGGTAATTGAACGCTTCCCTGGACCGGACATAGTTAGCCTCTAGGCACCCGATCATTGTACCCAGAATGAACAAGTAACAATTAATATAGACAAAATATCAGCGCCCATGCTCGCAAGAGCTCCAAACTATTCAATGCTGTTGGCTTCAAACGCCCTTCATTTTCTCAACGGGGTCTGCCATCAACCACGGGGGTCTTCGCTGGGAAGCAAACGCACTGAAGAAAAATATCAACGCAAATATGGCGCACTCTATGTCGGCAATGTTCACGTGTTACGGACCATGTGAAAGGGTACCTCCGGAACTGTCAACGGCGGAAGTGGGTCCAGCTCCACAGCAACTCTGACCTCCAACAGTATTGCTTTGCTTGTAAAAGACACCCTGTGAAGTAAGGAAAGGTGGCTAGATCGCGTTATTGAGGCCTTCCGAAACAAGGGAAATGATCAGAGTGAAGATTCGGTACACAAATAGCTTGCCAAAAAGTATGTTGAGATGCTGATCGATGAAGTAACTACTTATAGCTGTATGAAAATCAGCGTGATAAGCTCTGGAACTGCGGATATCCCGTCTTGGATACTACCTACCTTACTACCATCCTGTCCTACGTACAATCCTACGTCCTGCTATCCTAGAGTACCAGCTTTCCTCCTGTTACCCCGGGGTGCCGTCCTTCTGGTTACGTTAGAGTCTTATCCTGTTACCTGGTTACCCTGGACTACCATCCTGCCTCCGGTTGATCCGGAGTGCCATTCATCTGGTTGCCGAGTGTCATCCTGCCCCGAGGTACCGTTATGCCTCGGGTTAGCATAAGGTACCGTTCTGCCTCTGGCCACCCTAAGGTACTGTTCTGACGTCATGGTTACCTTGAGGTACCGTTCTGTTCATGGTTACTTTGAGGTATCGGTCGTCATCGGTTGACATGCTGTATTTTACCGTCTCCTCTGCTACCCTCGAATTTGTTTCGTCGGTTTTATTATACTCTTGTTTTTCCCGTATGACAATGTGATACTTCCTATTTCATCTTGTCGGAAAAGTTTTGTGTGACCTCCGTCACCTTAGGCATGCTGTGGCCACCGGTATGGTCAGGTAATATTCTGTTGCCTGTTACCATGTTGCCAGTAGGGCGCGTCCGCGTTTCCTCTGTTATCATTGGGGGAATGTTTTGTTTCCTCTGCTAACATAAGTATTATGTTCCCTGTTGGGTATGTTGAAACTGTTGGGGTTTCCCATTTTGGTTCTATTACACGTTCCTGCTATTGCCTTTGGCATCATTGTACAATATTCTCTCTTCTTTTCCCGCAGTTAATATTCTGATGCTCCTGGTATGCGATACTTTTCTGTTTCATGGTGCTATAAATGTATTTTTGATATGATATCATGGCGTGTCGTCAGTCTTCTTGCTACCGTAAGTATTTTCTAATTGTCTTTTTATCACGCGGTAGTTTCCCGTTCCCGTTTCCTGTTAGCCGGGAGTGATGGCTGCCTTGCCGGCGGATGGGGATGTTATGAGTTTGAGGCTGGGCTGGAGCTGCTGCAATATCGGCGGCCGTGCCACTGACCAGCGCGTCGCACTGATGTCGCTGGCCGGCCGGCGCTGGCGGCGCGTCGGGAAAAAGAAACGGCGCGCCTGCATGCCTTCAGTCGGGATCGATCGAACAGACAGCCACGGGCCCGGCAAACAGCTGATGCGGGAAAGCCAGGCAACATCTTGGTATGCTGTCGTCGTTTGTCTCGCTTCAGCATGGAGGGACTACAAACGGCCTAGTTGGAGATAAAATGTACCCGGTGAGTGACCCGGATGGAGATAGAATGCCCACTGCTGAGTGAGCAGTGTGCCGCCGGGCCGAGCCGGACCGGGCCGATGCTTACTAACCTGTGAATACGGGCTGCTTCACTCGTCTCACGGTGCAGAACGCGACGTTATGCGAGGACAGCTCCTTTGCTAATGTAGCTTTCTTTGCTCGGTGTGCTTAGGGATTCTTCATCATGATAATTATTTCTTTATCCTGATATTTTATCCTGATACTGTTGTGTGCAAAAGTATCGGAACAACAAGCTGCCCGGGGATATTGGAACGGATCTGGCAGTCATCGACCCGCAATAAATCCACTTGTACGAACCAATTATACCGTGAGGGGCCTCTGTTTTTGAGCACGCTAGCTGCGAAACATCTTTCCAGCGGTGGACTGTTTTATTTTCTCTCCAAGAAGTGCACCTGTATGGTGCGCTCTCCAGACTAACTGAAATGACACCTTGATCATAATTCTGGCGGAAACAATCTTAACCGGACAAGTTTAGGTTTCAAATTGTTACAAATTCAGCGGTCCGCCAAACACCTTATGGATGATAAAGCAGGTACATAGCCATTTTAATCATTATTCCACGGCACAAAAGAAAAACAAGGTGAATTATCGCGCTAATAGCGGGAAATACTTTTGTGGTCTTTGTATAATTCGATTCTCTCACGTAAGAGAACAAATAAAAATGTGAAGCCATTTAGCTGCCATCATAGCTAGCATCATTAGCTACCATCATTAGCTGCCATCATTAGCTGCCATCATAGCCAGCATCAGCCATCATTTAGCTGTACAGTGGAATCCGGTTTTATGTGCTGGTTTCGTGCACCCGATTGCCCATATATTTCTTGTTGCGCTGCAGTTGCATCTGCCCCATCCATGAATGCCACGAAACCATTCGTCGGTGGGGACAGGACACTTACACGGAGTTTTCACTTTTGACTGAATGTTATGGAGCAGATGTGCAGTGCTCGCTTACACGGAGTGCAGTGGTGAGTGAAGTGAACGCCGCTCAAAGCCAGGATCAAGCACATGCAAATGGAAAGATGTCTTAGCTCTGAATATCGTCGCTGTTCAACTTCTCCGTAGCTTTCTCGTCCTGTACCTGACGACCTCGGGCGAATCGTTATCACATCCAGATTAGCTCACGAAAAATGCTCACGTTCCCTGTACAGCCATCCGGCGAGTTAGTAATTTGGGCTTTATGACGCGTGGATTTCACTGGTCATATTGCGCCCATACTGCATAGCCTTCTGGTGAGAGAGACAACAGAGCCAGACAGCCAAATCTGCCGAAATCCCATGCGTTGTCTCCCCAAACTCGGCCATTCAACAACCATGAGATGCCCACATTGGCCATTGGTTGGTACCGGGATTCTTAGTGGCACTGGATTTGTCCGTGGCCGAAAGCGGAGTGCGCCGAGCTCGGTCGGCTGTTTGACCCGTATGCCGCCTGCTGTAGCGTCACGTCGGCACGTGGTGCCTGCGGCCGGCCACGGCGGAAGGTGCGCGGCCGGTATTCGAACCGTTCATTTTGGCCTACTCTGGGACTTAGACCAGAGCCTGGTATGGCCTCTGGCTGCATCGAGCTCAAGCGTATTCAAGCGGGCTTTCAACCGGGCGCTGACCTATTTCACCGGACTCTGGCCCTTGCAACCCAGGCCCGGCTGGGCTTGGCTTGTAGGCAGCGCGGCCCTTCACGTCGGCCCTTCACGTCGGCCCTTGTCTCTGGCGGCCCTTCACGTCGGCCCTCGTCTCTGGCGGCCCTTCACGTCGGCCCTTGTCTCTGGTGGTGCTGTGCTCGGTCGGGGTGCGAGCGCGCGCGACAAACTGTGAGCAGCACAACAAGCTGTGACAAGCTGAACGCAACTCTGAACCACTTCTCCTTAACAACGTCGAGAGCAAACACTCGTCGGTGCTCCGAGCGGGACAACATACGTGCGATGTCGAGGCCGCCACAAACTGCCACCTCCTCTACTGCTGCCCAGCAGATATTGCCCGCACAAGGTTGACTGGGCGTGACATTATCGACCATGGGCGGTTTGTGATCTACAGACGTGGTCCGTACGGCCGTTGACTACGCTGGCAACTTAGTGGTGTGTGGGCGTTTTTTTACCGCTACAAGAAATTCGCCACCAATTATGATCTGAACCATCCGATGGTTTGTGGGTTGCACGGCACTCTTCGTCGTGGGACGCGTTCAATACTTCCTGTTTTCCTATCAGGTTTTTCTGGGCCATATTGTACGCTGTCTCTTAAAAGTGGCCAAGGCTATCAGCGGGCCCAAATCTCAGCTACGCCATCCACAGGTTGCACTCACCTGAGGTGTAAGGGCGGATGGATGTGGCAGATGGACTGGCACGCATTTTGTGAATGTCGCACCTGCATCAGCTCGATTGGCTTTCGACAAAAGGAAGCGCCGGTGACCTTTGCCACCAATCAGCGGGACTGCTATCGATTCCGTCCTTGAATCAGTTCAGAGTTCCCTGAAAACAGATCGCGGGTGCGCCTTGGCGCGCCAAAAGGCTGCTGAGACTGGTTTTGTTGGGTAACCGGACAGATGTACGTAAAGCAAATGTACGTATGGCAGATGCACGTATGCAAATGTAGGTAAGCAAATGTACTTCAGCGCAGGTGTGCTTGTGGCGATTATACTTAAATGCAGATCAATGTACATATGTCAAATGTACGTGTGACAAATGCACGCAAGCTCAAATGTTCGTATGACAAATGTACGTATGTGCAAATGTGCGTAGCCGAAAATGTACGTAACCGCAAAAGTACGTAAACGCAAATGTACGTGAACATAGAAGTGCGTATGCGCAAATGCAGATATCCGCAAATTTACGTAAGCGGAAAAGTACGGAAGCACAATTGTAGCCAGACACAGAAGGACGATTCCAGGACAAATGCACCTACGGACAAATGTACGTATGACAGATGTACGTATGACAGATGTACGTATGCGTAAGTGTGCGTAACCGCAGTTGTGCATGGACGGGAAGCACGCATGACAACTGTGCCGAGGCGCAGATGTACGTATGCGGCAATGCACGTACATTTACGCTTACTTACTTTTGCGTTTACGTACATTTACACTTGCGTACAATATCGCTTACGTAAATTTGCGCGTGCCTATGCTTGCGCCTATGTGCCTGTGCGCTTACGTACTTTTGCGCTTACGTGCTTTTGCGCTTGCGTACTTTTGCGCTTACGTACATTTGCGCTTACGTACATTTGCTTACGTACATTTGTTTACTTACAATTGTAATACGTACATTTGCTCTTGCGTACATTTGCGCATGCGTATGCATGCATTGTGTATGCTTAATTGCATTGTGCATGCCTACTGGCATTGCGAATGCCTACTTACTTTTGCGTTTACGTACATTTGCGCTCACGTACGTTTGCGCTTACGTACATTTGTGCCTGCGTATATTTGCGCAAGTGTACTTTTGTACTTACGTACTGTTAAGCTTGCGTAGATATGCGCTTAAGTACATTTGCGCTTACGTACATGTCTGCTTACTTGCATCTGCGATTGCGTACATTTGCCTTACGCACATTTCCCATACTTACTTGTGCGCTTACGCACCGCTTACGCACCGCTTACGTACATCTGCCATACGTACTGTTGCGGTTACGTACAATTGCTTGCTGGTGTATTGACAAATGATGAAGTCAAAATGGAAGGTACATCCCCAGGTCCCAAGGTCAAATGAAGGACTAAAATATAAAAATGTTCTTTTGCGTATAACTTTATTATTAATCAATATTTATGAAGAGCTGGAATATTCGTGGTGGCAAATTATGTCCTCGAAAAGCATGCCAGGCTTCAAGTAATTGGTGCCATGTTATGAGAAACTTCCAGAATGTACATGCGATTCAGGAAGCAGCTGACGCTCCTAAATATCCCAACTACACACACACACACACACGCGCACGCGCACATACACGCACACACGCACACACATGTATTTCAGGCACTCTGTAGCCCAAAATACGGACTACTGCGAATTAATAATGGTTCAACCAAGGTAATTTTGAACGCCGTGTTATTTTTTGTCACTGGGATTCACAAAATTGATTTGAAAATTTCGCATTTGTTCCACGTTCTTTGGAAATATAAAAGCAGATTTGGTTTTTCTGAAGAAGAAATTACGGGTGGAAGGTTCTGATTTAGGTGTGGTGCTTATTACCTTGTGCAAAGTGCCATCTGCTTATAAAATTGTCATTTTGAACGATTCATGACGTGTTTCCAGGCATTTACGACGAGATCGGTGACCTTGACCTTCGCACGTGTCAACTGTGTTAAGACTAAGTCTTCAGTTTGCATATCATCAGTATTGAAGCGCTAATTCGCATTTGTTTTGACCAAGGTCCGAAAACTACGGTAAAGGCTGGTGACTCTAAACCCCGACATTGACCTGTTTAACCCGATCTGGATCGCCAGCCAAAGGAGATAAAAATGTTTTGAGTAACTTAAAAGGATGTAGGAAGGGTGTAGCTACACCATGCTATTTACCACATCTGGATCTTGCTTGGAGCAACAGTTGGCGCGATGGGGGAGAGAAAATGATCCCGTACTGTGAGGGTTAAGTTTGGTGAGATTATGCCACACCAGTTAAGAGTCTCGTGACAAGGTGTCATTCGCCCGCGCAAGACAGGGGCTCTGGTTCCGACGTCACCTCGGCGACGTGTCGGTGCCATGTGCGACTGTATGACCCCGCCTGACAGGCGACGTCACCTCGGCGACGTGTCAGTGCCATGTGCGACTGTATGACCCCGCCTGACAGGCGACGTCACCTCGGCGACGTGTCAGTGCCATGTGCGACTGTATGACCCCGCCTGACAGGCGACGTCACCTCGGCGACGTGTCAGTGCCATGTGCGACTGTATGACCCCGCCTGACAGGCGACGTCACCTCGGCGACGTGTCGGTGCCATGTGCGACTGTATGACCCCGCCTGACAGGTGACGTCACCTCGGCGACGTGTCGGTGCCATGTGGGACTGTATGACCCCGCCTGACAGGCGACGTCACCTCGGCGACGTCTACAGTCCGGTGTCGGTGGGGTGTCGCTGTGAACTGTGGGCTGTGACAGAAGTGACCAGTGTTAGATTTTCACTTCTCGTTCTTGGATTCCGAGTGTATAATCCTTGAGTTCATGCAATTACGGAGGGCATAATATCTGGTAACCATGGGGTGCATACAAATTACTGAGACAAAGGAATAAAAAGTCTTGTTTTTTTTTTGCATTCAAGAAGCATACATTACAGGTGTTTCATCCCACAAAGCCTAAGTATGCCTCCTGATGCTGGATCACAGAAAAATAGTATTTACTGGGGATGCAAACTTCACATAGCAGTCATCTGTGTTGTGGTGCTGGACAAGTCATAAATATACTGTCATTGGCAAGAAGTGATGCATTTAATCATGATTGATTTTCCATGCCAGTTTGAATATATTTCAACTTCAGGTATGTAGGTATATTGCTATGATGAAACATATTATTGAAGCTTAAGGTATCCACAAGACACGTCTTACACAGTTTACCTCCATGAAGCAAACAAATGGGTTGGGCTTGGTTAGGTTATGATAAGTTGGGCTCTACTTTTAAGTTGGACAATTTTTCAAATTTAATGTTTTTTTTATTTCAAGGATTTGTTTTTCAAAAATTGACCAGACCAGACAAGGTTAGGTTATGTCAGGTTATGTTCCTTAATTTGCATTTTTAAATACAAAATTCTGGTTGAAAATTTCCCTTTTTCAAGATATTTTTTTTCATGGAAGGTTAGGCTAGGTTAGGGTAGATTATGTCACATTTTTTCTTACTTTTGCACATTAATTTTTACACTATATTACCCAACTCCAAGCCCATTTATTGGTGTTCTTTTGCCTGCCAACTGAAAAGTATGCATTTACAGTGGAAATAAGTGGTCACATCATGTAAACCACATTTATAAACATTGCATTGGAAAAAGGAATTCCAAGAACTCAAATTACCCTAAACTGCAAATTTACAAACAGAAAAAGTGGCGATGAACAAGAATGTTGCCTTTCACATCAGGAACCACAAAACCTCAATATCCCTTACGGAAAATTATTGGTCGTGAACCCTGTGCTGATGAAGAATGCCCATGGTATGGTTGGATTTAAACAAATAATGCATCAAGACTGAAAAAAATTGAGTCGAATAGGAATTTTAAATCCATTAATTTCATGCACCACCATAGGCATTATGTTAAATGTGGAAATCATTATGTCTCATTGGCAACACCAAAAGTGTACAAATTTCCACCTGTGATTAGCATGCTCCAACTGTTACCGATCGAAAGCGAGCATTAATAGCAATTAGCCATATTCGCCGCAATAGCATCGGCAGAGAAAAAAAGCAATTCCTACAAGGGGTATGCCAGATAATAGGAGTAACAGAAGATAATAAAGCAGCACCTACCAATTACTATCCCCGCAGCACCGACTCTCTTCCCGAGCCGCACACCTGAGGAGAACGAAAACAGAAAAATAACAACAATGGCCTCCTCCCCGGCTTCGCACTTTGGCCCTTGCCTTGGCCTTCAAGACGGCTATCAATGCAGTGTTACATTGCCACAAAAACAATGCAATCGAGACAAGCTGCTCTTTTACCTTTGGCAACAAAGATTTCATCCCATTGGCTGAGTTCAAACCACTAAGCCAATCAGCAGCCTCCGTGCAGTCAGCTGAAGTTGACGAAAGACCAGTAAGCGGCTCTTAACCACCCCTCATTTCGCAGTGTATAAGAACATGACGGCTAAATTTCCATTTTCCCGGAGTGGGAGAAATTAGTTGTCGGAGTGGCATGAACACTATTATTGCCACCAGTTTGTCTTGTACTGAAACAATGTAGGTCATGAAATGGAAAGACACTGAAATTTGTGGTTATATGGTGGTCCATTTAAATGCAAAATGTAACCAGATTTGAAGAACGTTTTGGACCCATTTAGATCATTTTCATGCGTAAAATCCATCGGATATCTATTTTCTTTTATTGCTGGGGACAGGTCCAGGATGCAAAACGATCAATTTTGTTGATGTTAATTGATGTAGAACATCTCAATCTTCAAGGAAACAAAAAGGAATGCATTATTTATAGCCTTTCTTGGCCGTAGTTTAAAAAGCTCCAACCGGAGTGGCAGCTGGAGAGCCTCGAATCCATCGAATCCAAGAAGCGTCGTTCGGGTCTGGCCAGTCTGGGAATGGTGGTTTCCCTTCCTTAGGCGAGCCGAAAATATAGGTTTCCTTCACTTGGCGAGGACTTTTTCTTGTAAGCACTAAGTTGCCCACTGGATGGAAAGGGACGAAAGAGGCTCGTTGTAGGCATCACCAACCTTGGTAGGAACGACCTACGTATCTATTATCAATATCTTCGCCATTATAGTCGGATAATTCAAGGACCAGGTGGTGGGACTACTAATTGATCTCGTGTAGTATCGGCCAACGTAGGAACTGAGGCCCAATTGAGGTTTGTTGAAATTTAATTCCTCTCGTTGGTGTAAACTTCAGTATCAAAGCAGAAATATAGCAAGCTAGAATGATGCATGCACAACCAGCTTAATGTTGAGAAGTATAGCAAAAGTATAGCAAGCCATAGCAAAATTGTGATTCCTTATATTTTGCAGTGGTGCACATCTATATCCCTCTGCTGGTGCCCATGCATCCAGTGACACAACCTAGGACAGGGTGGTTTTATATACTTGGGGGGGGGACAAGTGCCCCCTCAATGTTTGATTTGCCTGCCAAATGACTTTTAACATGGGACCCTATGGAGTGTGCCCCCCATCTATTTCACCCTGCCCATTGCCTTTCATGTATTCCCCCTCCCCAATAATTTTCATAAATGAACATCCATGACCTAAGAATAGTATTTTCATAAGTGTGTTCTTAATGTGTTGGATTGGGATGGAAGAACCTTTTGGCTTGTTTTGTTTTGTTTTGGAAATAAAGCTCTCATTTTTGTAAGACAATATATTTTATTTCAGGAATATGGGCTTGGTCCCCTTCAGTGCACCCATACAGTAACTCACAAGCATTGTTGTGCTGTAATGAAATGTTTCAGGAAATTGTGAAGTGCACCCCACCTCATCCCCCAATCAACTCCATTATTTGTTTTTTTTTGTCCCTACAGCTTCCTGAACATTCCTATGCCATGACAAATCATAATGTGTGCCCACAAGTATTTTGGGGAAGTGATTGCTTTTGTACTTTGCAAGTTGTGTAGGGACTACTCTAGTTCTCTAGTTCTGTCTGGCCTTGCATTCTTCCGAACACTACTGGTTCCAGCATTTTTCACAAATGAATAATGTACACATGAAGGCATGGCTGTTTATTAATTCACATGTATCAGACAATTACATACCACCTGCACCATTTCATGGAACAAATACATTGGTATTAATGTTGTATGCAGACTGCAGAGTGATCCTTAGGCATCTGCTGTCATCTGTTGCACATGCTAGCAAGCTGGCACTCTTCCAGTCTTGCTTGCATCTAATTTTCTGTTCCACTTCTGCATCCTCTTGGAATGTTTCTGCAGCTCTCATGATCACCTGAAATAACAAATGTGCATTATCCTCAATGATGTTGCCAAAAACGACCAATGCATTCGATGCGCCCTAAAGCCCAAATAACTAACTGTGGCAAGTACATAACATGGCTAGACAAGATGAAGAGCACCAGAACTAGAAGTGGATTTCATTATCAGCCATTGATTACCATATGTTATAGGCCCTTGGAGCATGCTGTACCCTCTGCTTCATCATAATCCAATGATACTATTGGATTGGGGACGAGTGGTCTAGGGGTAAGATGCTCGTCTCGCAATCGAAAGATTGTGGGTTCGAATCTCACCTGTCGCTACCCTTCGCCCGCGACCAATCGGCGTGAGAGATTGGCGACGCTATATGACTCAACGGTCGATGTGTCGTAAAACCAATAACCAACCAGATACTATTGGATTATGACAGCTAGTTGAGATTGCTGTTTAAGCAAGGCTCTTCATGATATATCTTGTAATGTAAGGAGTGGATTTGTTTGGGAGTGTATAATTCTTTGGATGACGAAAGTTCCAAAAAAGGACCATATTTCCAACACTGGAAGTGACGCTGTTACTGTCGTGTGACAGACGTGCGGCGCTGGCGGTGCCGCCGAGTGTTTGTTGTCGGTGCGGCGTGCGGTGCCCGCTCTGTGAGTCACCGCCGTCGGTGTCGACGGAACGCTCCGATTCCACGAACTGGCCCACCTTTATTGATCGTCGACCTTCCTGGAAGTGCAAGTGACGATCAGTGGCGCAGTCAGGCGAATTTCTCGGCGGGGCGCTCCTGCAGCCGCTCCTGTTCACCGCGGCTTGCGTGGTGCGCGGCGCGGGCGTGTTGATGGCGCCGCGTCCGCGCAACCGCCCGTGGTCCGCCCGTGGTCCGCCCGTGGTCCGGCCCCTGAAGCCGCCCCTGTCGCTGACCGTCGTGTGTGTCCGTTTGCAGTGTTCAACGCCCGCCAGGTTCACGCGTACGCGACACTGTCCAACGGAACGTGGGACACGGCCGATGCCGGACTGGAGACGGACGACTCGGCCACTACCCTGGGCACGGACAACACCACGGTGTCGGTCACAGGTCAGTGTCTCCGGCCACACGTCAATCCCGGGTCACAGGTCAGTACGGACCACAGGCCAGTATCGGCCGACCCCGGGCCGGAGACGGACGACTCGGCCACTACCCTGGGCACGGACCACACCACGGTGTCGGTCACAGGTCAGTGTCTCCGGCCACACGTCAGTCCCGGGTCACAGGTCAGTACGGACCACAGGCCAGTATCGGCCGACCCCGGGCCGGAGACGGACGACTCGGCCACTACCCTGGGCACGGACAACACCACGGTGTCGGTCACAGGTCAGTGTCTCCGGCCACACGTCAGTCCCGGGTCACAGGTTAGCCTCAGACTACATACCAATATCGAGTTACAGGTCGGAACAGACGCAAGCCAGATGAGAACACCAATGGACGCTGGCAGCCAGCGATGCCAGATGGCGGCAGTAGTTCAGTGTCTGATAGGAGAAACGTAATCTCTTCTGCCAAATATGCTGTGCCACGAATCAACGCATTTTCTTCCGGGTCCGTGACTGAGGTGATCGGGGCCATACCATGCTCCGGTCCGACCAGCCCCGCCGTGACACAGAAGTCGATGCTGGACACATGACATTCTGAGATGGCCAGGGATTTCTGGGAGCTGTATATCTGCGCAGACGATGAGCCTATGACCGCCGTTTCCCCGGAGTACCAAAACATCGAGGCATGATCGCTGAAACCCGGCTCACTGGCTGCTCCCGGTGCGGCGGGAACGACTCTGGGAATATTCATCATGAAATAGCATGTAGAGCACATTCGTTGCTTCTGCAACTCTGCGTTCACCTATGTAAGATGTCGATTGGTCCGGGAACTCGTCGGGCACCTGTTCGACACGGGCGGCCGTTCATTGGTTTAACACGCGCCGGGCAAGAACCGAGCCGCGGAAATCTGACGGCGTCGTCGTCTGTAGCGATGTCATCACATTAGTCGACTGTCTGAGCGCTGATTGTGATCAGCCGGCTGGCGCGGCGGCGCGGAACTGTCGGCCGACTGGAGGCGTGGTGCACGGGTCACCTGATTGGCACGTGACTGTCGACACGAGCAGTGGGCGTGGCGCTGCCTTCTCCGGTGTGTGGGCGTGGTGGGCGACTGGACGGCGCTGGCGTGTCGGGGGTGTTGCTGGGGTGCCGGCACGGCTCGTGCGCGTCGCCTGAGCATGACACTCCACCGCTCACCTGCAGGCACCGGTCAGGTCACATGTCAGGTGTCACCACGCTCACGTGATCGGCTCGTTAGTCGTGTTTGTCTCGTCAAATGCCTGCTAGTGCTTCAGGTTGCTTGCCGTACTAACGTCAAGTGCTGACCTGTTGCTTGTCCGGCCAGTCACTGTTCGTTATGTGCCCATTGCGGTGTAGAGATGGTCGGTTCAGCCGGTAGGCATGTGGTGCCCATTGTAGTCGATAATTTTCTCTGGTTTCACCATTTCGTGAGTCCATGCTTAACCGGTCGGCGATATCGACAGCACTTTCTTTGTCAGCTTATCACTACTACGTCTACCCTTCCCTGACCTTTTCCGAGTCGTCTTTCTAGACTGCCTGAGCTACCTCTGTTGCTTCCCATCTGTCTTCTGCCGTGCTAGTTGTCTCCTCATGTTTCCGACTGTCCATTCCATCTCGTGGCAGCCCTCGGGGTTCGTATCCGAGATGTCTCCAAGTGTCTTGACCGTCTCGCCCTCACCAGCCGCCTGCCCGTCAGACGTCTCCACTGCCGACAGAGCCGGCGACGGTGCCGTCCATGATCGACTTGCTGTCTGACTCGCTGTCGACCAGCGCTGACATGTCGCGGGTCATGTCGCCCGACCGCTCGCAGTCGCCGCCCAGGGGCCGCCTCGTCAACATCGGCCGCCACAAGGTGAGCGACAGCCGGCTGCCGCTCCAGGAGCGCTGCGGGCTCGTCACGACGGGCCCATCGCCGGGTGACTGTGATTGGTCGAGGTCTGTCGCCGGCTGACAGTGATTGGTCGAGGTCTGCCGCCGGATATCAGTGATCGGTCGATGTCTACCGCCGGGTGGCAGTAATTGGTTGAGGTTTGCCGCCGGATGACCATGATTGGTCGAGGTCTGCCGCCGGGTGGCAGTAATTGGTTGAGGTTTGCCGCCGGATGACCATGATTGGTCGATGTCTACCGCCAGGTGGCAGTAATTGGTCTGCCGCCGGATGACTATGATCGGTCGAGGTCTGCCGCCGGGTGGCAGTAATTGGTTGAGGTCTGCCGCCGGATGAGTATGATTGGTCGATGTCTACCTCCAGGTGGCAGTAATTGGTTGAGGTCTGCCGCCGGATGAGTATGATTGGTCGAGGTCTGCCGTCTGATGACAGTAATTGGTTGAGGTTTGCCGCCGGATGACCATGATTGTTCGATGTCTACCTGCAGGTGGCAGTAATTGGTTGAGGTCTGCCGCCGGATGAGTATGATTGGTCGAGGTCTGCCGCCGGATGACAGTAATTGGTTCAGGTTTGCCGCCGGATGACAGTGATCTGTCAAGGTCTCAACTGGTGTCGTCGTCACGCTGCCGGCACAGCCTGCTGAGACTGCTGCTGACGTTACCACTCCTCCCCGCAGCTGCTGATACCGGCGCTGCCACCGTCGTTGGCGGACCAGTGCGAACCGGTGACGCCCGTCTCGCCGCTGGACATGTTCGAGGAGGCATGCCCCAGCTTCCCGCGAGTGCTGCACCTGAACCAGGCGCAGGTGCAACTGGGCGATACCCTGGGAGTGGTGAGTGGCGGGTGACCGAAGATGGAGCTCGAACGTCTCGACGCCTGAGCCCAAGAGGCTGTGCGCTCAACCACAGCGACCGCCTCAGACACCGAGTGCTGGAATGGTGACTGAGCCTCGTTCGGGTGGCCTGTCAGTGGATCTTCCCGAAGATCGATCGTCTTCGCTTCCGTTTTGTTCTGGTCGTATCTGACTTCTAGACGTTCAAAGACATCCTTCCAGGCACCTCTCGACAAGCCGGCCTGATAAGAGGCGAGGTGCAGGGAACTCCCGTGTATGGGCTGGTGATTAGTCTCGATAACACGAGTATCGATCCTATGACATTTGCTTCTAACCGTTTATAATTTGTTCATTTCGAGCAGTTATTCCCTCAGCAGGAAGTTTACGCAGCAGTGCCGCTTAGGTGCTTAACTTTGGTGTTGGGCATTACTGGCATTGCCACTACTGCAAAGCATCTACGGTGCAGTTTATCGGATAGTGTCGACATTGCAGTACCGCCTGTTTAAGGTTTCTACGTTGACGTGTATGGGGTATATGCGTGTGCGGTGTATGCTCACTACTGCAGAGCATCTGCGGCGCAGTTTATCGGATGGTGTCGACATTGCAGTGCCGCCTGTTTAGAGTTTCTACGGTGAGGTGTATCGGGTGATGTTTACATTGTACCAGCGACTTGTTAGAGTTTCTGTGGTGAGGTGTATCGGGCGGTGTTGACGTTGTACCACCCATTTTATGGTTCCTACGGTGAGCTGATCGGGTGATATTGGCATTATACCACCTGCTTGTTATGGCTTCTACGATGAGGTGATGTGTTGTTGAAATCCTATCACCGGCTTTTTAGGGTTTCTATGGTGAAGGTGAGGTGATCGAGTGTTGTTGACATTGTACCATCGACATTTTATGGTTTCTGCGGTGAGGTGTATCGGGTGGTGTTGACATTGTACCACCGACTTTTTAGGGTTTCTACGGCGAGGTGTACAAGGCAGTGCTGACTCATCAGGACGGCACTTGGGAGACGGTGGCGGCCAAGCGGCTGAAGAAGCGGGCTATCTCTACGGCCGGGCTACAGGACCTACAGCGGGAGATTACCATACTGAAGGTGGGCCTGTCGCTTCAGCTGACATTGGTGTGGCGTATTGAGACCCTCGCGGTGTGGCGTACTGAGACCACTACGGTGTGTCATACTGAGAGCATCGCGGTGTGGCGTACTGAGACCACCGTGGTGTGGCGTACTGGTGAAACCGCGGTGTGGAGTACTGAGACCACCGCGGTGTGGCGCACTGAGACCACCGCGGTGTGGAGTACTGAGACCACCGCGGTGTGGCGCACTGAGACCACCGCGGTGTGGAGTACTGAGACCACCGCGGTGTGGCGCACTGAGACCACCGTGGTGTGGCGTACTGGTGAAACCGCGGTGTGGAGTACTGAGACCACCGAGGTGTGGCGCACTGAGACCACCGCGGTGTGGAGTACTGAGACCACCGCGGTGTGGAGTACTGAGACCACCGCGGTGTGGCGCACTGAGACCACCGCGGTGCTGCAGTGCCGTGTTTGTTTTGAACACAGCGTCTATGGTCCGAGTCCGACTTCATAATTTTTTTTATTTGACCGGCTTTTACTTAGTGGCTTATTCGTAGTACATGAGCAAGGAATACTCACACAGCCCCCTCAAGCCCAAATAACCAACTAACCTAGCCTTCTCAAGCCTGACTGTCCAGCCGGTGTTTCTGGGGATACCTATCCTACTGGAGGTCATTTTGCGACCAAACAAAATATGCGCTGAAATCTCCTGTTTGAGAAGTGGTAGTCGGGAGTAGTTCGTGAGTAGTAGTAGTAAAAATCGCGAAAGGTAGTGTTGAGACTGAGATTGGTCGGGTGTGTGGACAGTGGAGGTCAGTCTCATGAGAAATTTGTGTCTAGATTCAGTAATCTAGAGGTAGGCTACTAGTTTCCCAACCGAAAGGTTGTGAGTTTGAGTCACGCACGCCGCTGCTCTTCGTCCGTGGCAAAACTGCGTGAGCGATTGGTGACTAAAACAGTCAACACTTGAAGCCAATAACCAACCAACTGAGAAATGTGCTAAATCCCACCGAATGATCGGTTTTTAGTTCGCGCTCCACCCCGAATAACATAACCGTATTTAAGATCAACCTACTGTTTCCGAAATATGCAGCCAAAATAGGGTCTAATTTGAGCTCTCCCCCACTCTACTAGTTTAAAAAGAACGAATCTTCGCGACCAACGCCAGTTTTCTTTGCTGACAACAAAGTTCAACATATTCACTGGATGTTAGTTTGCTGTACAGCCAAGTGCGAGGTCACAGATGGATGCATTTTCCAGCGTTATTTTCGATTATGTGTCAGCCCAATAACGCCTTCCCCATAAGATCTGTTTTAAGCATCGTCAACCACCCCTCCACACAGCAGCCGACATGAATAACCGCGCACTACTGCATGGGGTCTCTTACTGTGCGGCTGCCGCTGGCCAACAGGCTATGAGCAGGACAGCTGCCATTGATGTCCTGGGAATGTACCCCATGGATGTTTCCTTCTTAATTTTGTTACGTATGGTTGACATCTACCACAGGTTTTTGTCGATAAAAGCAGAACTAGGCACGCCGCCGACCGATAACATGCTAATGACGCCAACGACAAATTATTGTAGAAGATTCGCATGTTGTCGGATGGAGTTGTAGTGTTTAATTTGCTTGCCGCTGCTAAAGACGTTTTATGTCATCCTGAAGTTTGTTGTCCCTTGAGCAAATTGTTGTGTGATATATTTTAACGTCTTCAGCAGAATTACACCATCGGTTTCTTTTGTTGCGGAGGGTCGTTAACATATAATGCACCCGCACGAAATGGGTGCTATATGATCAACATGGTCGATGCGCCCTAAAGCCCAAATAACTAACTAACACCGGCACGAAGCAGTGATATAATTTTTTCCCCGATCTCCTGAGCGAACTTGGGCAGTCGGAGCACCTCCCATGGACTTCTCGCTGTTGGCGATTGTATATGGAAGATGTAGTCCAGTGCTCCCTTTAACGTTGGAGATGAATGGCCTGATTTCAATTCCGATTCTGTCCATAGCCCAGAACGAAACGGCTGTCGGTTGTGTGGTGACTCGGTGCCGCAGGTCAAGTTAGCCGAGGCAATTGATCAATTCCAAAACACCTGCTTCAGTCTACAAAGTAGATAAATCTGGAGAAGTGACACACAAACATGATTACGAAGCCTTTCGGGAACATTATGTGAGGAGGTCCGATGTAGGTCCGAAAACATTTTGGTTAAGCTCCTGCTTTCTGTCGGATAAAGAAACATGAATATTTGTTTCCATACGGCTTCGTGTATTTGCTGATTGGTTATGGGTGAAAGAAACGATTCCTTTGTAGGGTACACGCAGTGTATGAGGAAGCGAGACACTCAAGATATCAAATACTTTGTTTATCCGGTACCAAAAGAAGTTGGTTAATAGTGCATAGTGCATATAATATACATGGTGCGGCCACTTATCGTGTGCTACAAATCCGAACAAACAAAAATCAGTTTTAAAAAATGAGAAAATAGTGCGCGCAGTGGCTGAAAGACGAAGCAGAATATTGGTAGACCGTGCACAACATTCGCTCATATTGTGCACTAACTTGTTCGACCATTCTACTTGGCCGGATTGCAATATGCTGTATGCAGCATATTGCATGCTGTATGCAATATGCTGCAATGTGCTGAACAGCAATATATTAACCATAACCTGCACCTACTATGCTATTCAGCTTGAATGGGTTTGTCCAATAACTCACGGGCGCCTCGGCGAAGCATGAAATGCACTGACCCAGACGAAATCCGTCTTCATCCGCCATCAATCAACAGCCGTGGCTAATGTTTGCGGTGGAAGCATCTGCCACGCGACGCGTTTCAAAGTGGACAGGATGGACTTGTGATATGCCTGAAGTGGCTTTCAGTGTGACTTAATTTGCTTCATGTACCTGGAGCGAAACGACTAATTCGTTGATGTCAAAATCCGGAAGCGGAATATTGCAAGATGGTATGGAGGAAAATACATGGAGACCCAGAGAGGGGTCCAGCAAATTAATTCAACGGTGCTGTTTAGTTAGCTTACTTCGGAGACGTGGACGGTACCAAAATTCGGAGTGTTGGCAATTTTGAAGTAAGTCGCGTCTTAAGCTTGCGTCGTTCCTGAACCAGATTCATACCATGCAGGCTGCTGTGTGGCCTGTGCTCGCCAAAACAAACCGCGCCCGGGTACGTGACTTCTCATCGCCAGTGGAAGCGGGTGAGTGTCGCACAATTTCTATGCGAAATAGAATACGTTACGCGTGCCGATCCAGGACAGTAGTCGGTGCGACATGTGAACGGTACGCATAGGACTTGTTGACGCAGAGTTCGCTGCCAAGTTCGGTGAGTATCACCAACAACTCACTGGGACTGGGCGCGGGGATGCAAATTATCCCAGTGCCGACCGCGGCCCGAGCGCATAATCTCTCGATTCGTCCGCGAAACGTCTGCTGCTCTGCCAGCAGAGTTGCACCTCGTCCCTGTCCCAGTGTCTCAACATTGAGGTTTCTCCAGGCTGTCTGAGTAAACAAAAAAAGTTATTGACGGAAAGAAGCGAACGAAAAAACAGACTGTGCAAGCTTAGGAATTTCGAGCGAAATGTGATGAAAGCCAAGAACGCGTGCCTCGCAATTTCACCCCATTGTGTGAAAGTGATTGTTAATTTGCAAAGTAAGAACACTTGGAACTTAACATGCACAACTTATTATGTTTTGAATCAAATATGAAAGCTGTGATAGTTTTGCTTTTGAAGTCTGTTTGAAAAGAGAAGTGAGGAATTGCATGCTATTACTGAAACCGCAGGGTAACAGTAGAAAGTTGCTCCTGGTTGACGTTTCGCACCCAAGTCCAGAGATGTGCCACTGTTGCGCCGTGCCGTTTTGTGGCCTCGGTGACGTGTGAGCTGGATGGCCGCTGACGCGCCGACCGCCGCCGGCGACAGCGTGTGGTCGGCTGCAGAAGGGATGTCACGTGCGCCGACCGTGTCGACAGGAGCTGGACCACGAGAACGTGGTGAAGCTGCGGGGCATCGTGGACGAGCCGGAGGTGATGCTGGTCATGGAGTATCTGCCGCTCGGCGCCCTGCTCTCCTACCTGAAGATGTACCAGGAGAAGCTGTCCACTCACCGCCTGCTCAAGTTCGCGCTGGACGTGGCCAAGGTGAGCACCTCACCTTGGCTGCACCTGGTGAAGCTGGTGGGTAAACAACTCAGCCCTCTCCTCCCTCCACGAAGAGGTGGAGGGTGGGGTCGTGAATGGATGGTGCGGCATGAGCGTACGCGAAGATGAGGGCAACCAAGTGAGGAGTAAAGGATCTGTGATGGAGAAGCCACGCCGAGTTGCACGAGGGGATCAGGGGTGTGGGTACGCAGGTGACTTGTGGGGAACCATGGTAAATACATGCAAGCCATGGCATGGCGAAAGAAGGTGGCATAGTGAGAAGGGACACGGGTGAGCTAACTGTGAGGCCGTAACAGGAGGAGATGGGAAAACTATGGGGTTTAAAGGAATGGGAAAGATGCAGGATTGCGAACGTGAGTGTGATCGAACAATTTAGTCCCAGCGTGAAATAGTGATCCCACTCTGTATCTGCGAATCACGTGCAATATGACGAAGCCTCCAGCGAGAGGCCGTGGGCGTGTATGATGTGTTGCTTGTCGATGTATGTTTCGCGCAGTTACGCTGATTGATGGAGATTGAACCATCTGGTGCGGCGCTCGGCCCCGCATTGGGTTCACTACTGCTGGGATGACTGGATTTGAGCTGAGCCGTGTTAACGTGTTTGCTGCTGCCGCACCTATCGGCGGCCAGACGTGAGCTGCAAACGGTTGCGAAGCATTGGTTTCGTGCATCTACATCGTTGTAATATTTATTTTTGATGCGCCGTTGTGTTGGTCAACTGTTGTCTGTTGTGTTCCGCGGTCACTATCAGCTGATCAGCTCACACCTGGTGAAGGCAGCGTCGTCATGTGTCGCCGAGGTATGTTTGGAAGCTCGTGACCTGACCCGCTGCGACAGGGCATGGATTACCTGGGGGAGAAGAAGATCGTGCACCGTGACCTGGCCGCCAGGAATATCCTGGTGGCGTCCGAGAGCCAGGTCAAGATATCCGATTTCGGACTAGCCCAGGTGACCGGCGCCAACACGTACTACTATCTCAAGACCAACCGTGAACTCCCCTTCAGATGGTAGGTGGCATTGCACGACGGCCGACCCAGTATTGGCGTGCCACCCGCCGCGCGTGTTAGCACGTTAACACCATCTCTGGCGCGTCGAAACGTTCCAGACATCATTCGGCGTCCTATTCCGAAGCTGCTCCTTGACGGTCCTTGCGGTGCGATTGGCCCAGACGTGAGATGCACGGCAATGGCATGCAATGTGGCCGGGCTATGGTGCGCATTATTCAGGTCAGGAGAACGATATGCTTGTTTGTTTGTTTATTGGGTGGTTCACGACGCGCATTTTGCACATTCACGGCTAATGGCGCCGCCCACACTGCTTCGCCGGTGGGCCGCGGGATTGGGAAATGTCACGAGCGGTGTGAGTGTCGAGCCCGGGACCTTTGGTACCCAGAGCCCAACACCTTAACTACTCGGCCATCCCCGCCCCAGGAGAACGATACGCGACTGCTGTATGCACCCTATGCAGTGCGATGTGTGGTGTCGGCTGTTCGAAAGCTTGAGTTCGTCTCTTCTGATACGACTGATCGTCTTTGAATAGGTGGTCTTTAGTCGACGATCATCTTTTCCACTTGTCTTCCTTTCCGTGTTCCATGCATTCATGGGTTGTGAAATTGGTATCCAATTTGTCGCCAGTAGCCAAGTATATCTTATTTGTTTTTCGTTGATTCAATATGCATCTGCGGCAGGGATGGGCGTATCTGGATTGTAAAATGGAAGCTACATCGCATGCAGAAAGTAACTTTTTGTCGTGGTAAATATTGTACGAATGGAGGCAAATGTACGCTTTAGACACATGGGAGGAGTGAAGGCGGCAGACAGTCTACAGCAACTCGGCGGACAGTTCAGGCGGGCGAGCAGTGGGGACGTGCGGCCGTCAGGCGGGCGAGCAGTGGGGACGTGCGGCCGTCAGGCGGGCGAGCAGTGGGGACGTGCGGCCGTCAGGCGGGCGAGCAGTGGGGACGTGCGGCCATCAGGCGGGCGAGCAGTGGGGACGTGCGGCCGTCTGCTATTAGGTGACGCCGGAAACGTCGGCTGCCGGCCGACGCCACTTAAGTGGCGCCGCTGCCTTCTGCTGAGGCATGCCGGCCCGTCGCATTCAAAGAGCAGCTCGTTTGCCACACGGTTCACGTCAGTCGGCCCAGAAGGCGGCCAGTTGACGAGAGTGGAGGCGCAGGGTCGTAGGTTCCCATCGTCTGCTCCCGTGAAATGTTAAGCGAGTGCCCGTGGCAGAGTGGTTTGGCACGGGCAGCTCACGGGACGAGTATGACCCTGGAATATATATTGTTGAGGTTGTTGCGAGCTCGTGGGCTGAAAAGCCGGTAAGAGACCGCCCCTTGCGCCACATGTGGACAGTGCGATCTGTGTTTGAATACCGCTCCACGATCGATCACTATGTCACATAAAATTCACCCAGTGCATATTATATCTGCTCAAAGGTGTGTAATCAAGCATTAATTTTAACGTTGTGTTTTTATGCTAGTTTTAGCTCACAAATCATTAACCTGTTCAGGAAGTGGCGTTTCGGCCAGTTGGCGGATATTGATCAGACACCATCTGACCATGCCCAGTCTTGTCGATCCCAATGGTCCTCGAGAGTGTATGGAGTGTGGAATATGTGATCAGAAGCTGCAACAGATGCTGGCCAGCCAGGCTGCTCGCATTAGAAGCTTCACCATCTGACAGACCTGAACGGCCAGTGGTACCTGGCATACTCATGGGTGCACCAAGGTTTTGTAGATGCCAGGTCAAAGTTTCGGAAAAGCTGGTATAAAAGCGAAATATCTGCGAATGGGGTTCGTTTTCGTGAAGTGGCTCCAGGTAGAATTTTACTGTAAGCCTGATCAGATGTTGAGGTATTTTGACGTCACCACACACAAATGAAAGAAAACCATAATTTGGTATTTGTTGACGGCAGGGAGGGGGGAGGGGGACGGCGTTACGCTCTTGTATGAGACAAGTGGTATATTGCTGATCTGTCCTGGTCTCCACTGCATTTGTAAAATTGTTACCGCATACGCTCGCGCATTGCCCCCTCTCTTGCTCTGTTGCGAACTCTGTCTGTTGAGTACTCTGTTCTAATATAGTTGAGAACGATAAAATTTGAACTTGCCAAAAACTCATTTTGCGCAGTGTGGGTTTAATGTTGACTTGTACTCAGCATAATTCGTGTCTGGTTGACCAAATGTTTCCAATCGTGAAGTCTTCCATGACAAAATACGTGTATGCTGTTTTTTTTAGTCTGTGTCAACATTTGGTAAACACTTCAATGTACAGATCAGCTGATTCCGACAGTATCCACCATGGGGCCGGGGTGTCTGTGTACACTGGGGCCGGCTGTCGGACTCTGCAGATACTAGACCAAAATAGGCACAAAATGTGCCTCTTGTGTAAGTCTAAATATACATCCTTGCGTTATAATTGGTTGGAATCATTTAAACGTGCAACCGGTCGCGCTCTATTCGGGGGGTAATTCAGGTCGTAATCTTACGACGGCACGGCCCTAAGCATTTGACCAGCCCTTCCTGGCCGATCTCATTCTTCTCACTGCTTTTGCTTAGGTCAAATTGATGTGGACACGCCTTACTTGCGGCATGATATAAGTTAAGATCCTACCGTGGGACGTCTGGGATTGCTCTCCTGTGATCCAGGTGGTAGGCTAGATTTCTTTTTATGTAATCGAATTTTAAACAAGCGACTGTCGTATGTTGCTCTGTTTAGTGTTCTAGAACCAAGCAAAGCCCCAGCGAGGTGTCTTTTTGTATGTTGTGCATACAGCGCGCACCGGTGTATCTAGGGCTTGAGCCGTGAGCTTGTTATTCCTGTACGTCTCTCGGTGTAATGGGCCGGCCTTGACTTCTGTGCAGCCGTATCGACCTGAGCTGATGTCTACAGTGGCGGCCGTTCGCCTCGAGTCGGCCCACTTCCCCTATCGGCCCGCTACGATGACCTCGCCCGGATCCTGACCATCGGATGAGGCCGATATGGCCGCCGTGCCGCTCTAGCACCGCCCACCACCACCGTGTGGGTGGAGGCCGCAGTGGTCAGTGCCTGATGGTCGCCAACTAATCCGTGCTGTATCGAGTGGCGCTGAGCGGACGCACGCGCTGCAGGTACGCGCCGGAGAGCATCCGCTACGGCAAGTTCTCGTCGCTGTCGGACGTGTGGTCGTACGGCATCACGCTGTACGAGATGTTCTCGGGAGGCCACGACCCGCGCATCCCCAACTGTGACGACCAGAAGCTGCTGGAGATGCTCGACCGCGGCGTCCGGCTCTGCTGCCCTCCCAGGTAGCTACAGTGACAGTGTAGTTGTGATGATGTAGCTACTGTGGCGGCGTAGTTGTGATGTAGCGACTGTGACAGTGTAGTTGTGACAGTAGCTACCACGACAGTGCAGCTACCGTGACGGTGTAGGTGTGACAATGGCTACCCTGACCGTGTAGTTGTGACGATGTAGCCACCGTGACGATGTAGTTGACAGTAGCTACCTTGGCATTGTAGTTGTGACAGTAGCTACCATGACAATGCAGCTACCGTGACTGTGCAGTTGTGATAGCAATTACCGTGACAGTGTAGCTGGGATAATAGCTACCGCAACAGCGTAAGCGTAGGTGTAGCAACAGCGACAGCATAGCTGCTGTGACAGTGCAGCCATCATGACAGTGTAGGTATCGTGGCTGTCGACCCCCAATGTCGTTGGGCCTGGTGTGACACCTTGGCTTTGGTAGTCCCACAGGGACATCGACTCTTCCGTGGATGTCAGACGGCGGTTCTCAGCCTCCTTAGTGGGAGGGCGAGGCTGGCCAGCTTCCAGGGTAGGTTCGGAAATTAAAGTGAGGAATTTCTCTGAATTTACAGACGCAATTTCCGGTACAAGAAACGAGTGAACGAAGAACGCTTTCACGGGGTAACGCCGGGGAATGACACGTTGCTAAAGCCTAGTGCCTCATGGGTGTAGGTGGTTCAACTAGCACTGGAAGATAATTTCCCCACTACTTAGTGTAATGTATCTGACCGTGTACGCGAATGATTTAAGCGGGGCTGACTCATTTGGTTGAAAAGAGTGTACGGAATGTGGAAAACATGGCAGCACTTGCCTGTTCGCATTATCATTTTTCGTTCATCTCATTTCATTCATTCATTCATTAATTTCATCCGTTTTCCTTTCCATTTCCAAAACTTCCCTATAAATGATTTTCATACCGTGGCCTATTGAAGCATTTGGTCTATCAGCTATAAGACGAGGTGTATTAGTCCGAAAAATATGTGAATCAGACGAGATTCCGATATTGTATACATGATGACCATGTTTTTATTCTGGAAACGCAGGACAACGCATTTATGGTTAATTTCGCGGCTTTCTGAGCAAACACCGACGTAAATACGTAAATCACTGGTTGTTGGCGGAATTAAAGTAATGTAATGCGTCAGAGATGTGACAGATGACTTCATTTAGTAAATAACGCCACCCATATGTCATGCTTGTTTCACGAACGTCTGCAGCACGTATCAGACGAGTTCAGCCGGGGCTCGATATAAAAATGCCATTTCAATACAAGAAATGCCAATGGCGAGTACAGCACGAACCGATATCTTCATGGCAAGCTGCGTGGAAGTGATATTCGTTAGCCTAATGCTCGCATGACAATATGATGGCATACTATGGTGCATTATTTGTTGTTTTTTTGCCACATAATCTGTAAATCAAGGAAAGCAACTGGTGGAAGCTTAATTGTTTGAAAACGAAAAATCAGGTTTGGTGTTGGTGGGGTACGATTGAGGTTAGGTTTGTGTCGTAGGACACTTGTCCGTGCTTTTTTGGAGGCGGGGAGTGGAGCATATTTTCTCACCTCAAATTATCAAACAACTTAAAGCCAGCTACAAGTCAACTACTGTTCGCGGAGTAATATATGTCCAACAATTGTCATGTAAAATTGCATCTATAAACGACTACCTACACGGGATTGGTGGAAATGTCCTAGGCTGGACTGAAGCGTTGTTATGGAAAATAAAACGAAAGGTGGTACTGAATGGAAGGACATTTTAGTGGGGTACCACAGGGCTCCGTTCTAGATACACTTCTTGTTATCATCTTTGTGAACAACATTGTGTTTGGGCTGAGCAATATGGTGTTTATATTTGCTAACATCAAACCGGTAGAAATTGCAAAGTAGGGAACTGCAGATGAGAGAAGTTTGTGAGATACTGCAAGTCATAGGTGGTGTTGTGGGTGTAACCTATATACAAACTAATCATTGGGGTGTAACTTACTACTTTGAAAAATGCTAGACTATCCATCATGAATGCAAATTTACATGGCAGATAATTGATCCCAGCAGCGCATAATAATTTTCTTTCAACGGCGTATTTGTTTTTACCCTCACGACAAAGCGGCTAAATGTCGAAAGCAGAATGAGTTTAACCGATTAAAAAAAACCAGTGGCCAAAACTAATTTTGATCGGTTAGTTTACAACATAGTTTAAGCCGACCAAAAATTGCCAATCCTGCGATAAGCCATCCACCATAATGTCTTCGGAGCGTGTGTTCACCATTCGTATGGACGCCAAGTTCCTAATTGGCATGTCGTATGGGGTCAGAGGCTGTGGGCCTGCTTCGCTTTTTGCGGGTTGTTTTTATCTTAGTCTTCCAAAGTCTTCTGATTAGTAACATTTTAAAGCCTGCGCCGCCTATTGATAAGTTGATTATGACGCGACGTGCTCTTTGATGATGGTCGAATTGCGTTGGTATGGCTGCGGCGTTTTGTCTTGAGCGTGTTTTCGGTGCGAAATTGTGGACTTCGGTAAGCCGGGGATGCTGCTCGCCGGGACTTGCGTCGCCTCCATTTTGGCCACTTTCTATGCTGACCATGGTCTGGTCCTTGATTCCCCATTGACGGCGTCGTGATCAATGACGTCTTAACCATCTGCTGACTGCCTGACCTGGCAGTCTACTGGTGCCATGGCGTACTGTCTGACCTGGCTGTCTGGTAGGTCGTCTCAAGATGACACTGTTTAGAAAAGGTGTTGCTGCTCAGGGCTAGTCACGTTCTATGGTTCCACGCGAGCTCAGTAGTGCCATTTTAATCCGAATTTAAGCCTGCTTAAGGGTGAGCATCACGCTTAAAGTTTACGAGCTTTGAGCTTATTCTGTCCTTGAGCGAGGTTAGGAGGACGAGATGAAAATGGACGTTACATCAGCTTGGCAGCTTGAAGCATTTAATAAATCACGCTGGCCAGTGTTACCTGACCCGAGGGTGCATAGGGTGTGTGTATGTGGAAGAGGGGGGGGGTAGCAATCTATCTTAAACATGCAAGTTATTCAAACCATGTCTGGGTAGCAAAGGAATCACCACAGCTAAAGGAACACGATGTCGTGTATCTCAGCGGCGTGTGACTTCACCTGGCCTCTGTTTGACCTCGACGAAGAATAGTATGACAAGGGAAAGATCGGTGCCCAGTTGCACAGTGCAAGTTGCTATCATATGAAAAAGCAACCGTCAGTATCTAATGTACGGGTTGTCGTGTTGCGTTTCTTTTGCTATTTTATTCACGTCGTAGCACTGTGCAACTGGACACTAAAGTGTAAGTGCGCTCGTCGCCGAAAGGCATACCCATCCAATCTCCTAACGTAGGTAGTGAAGGGAGTCCCCACAATATTGCTTCTGAAAGGGCCATAGGCTAAAGGAGAGATTCCGAGATGAGAGAGAAGAAACTGCCTGGGGAAACTGAAACATGTCTTAATGGTCTGCCTTTTCCATATTATTTAATAACTGACTGACTGTCTTCGCGATGAGTAAAAAAGAATGTTAAGGTAATGGCTTCGGCGCCAGTTTTTTTTTGCCGGGCAGTGCATATTCTATTCCGGGATCAAAGTTGCCTTCTGAAAGAGCTGTGCTTACATTTTTTCCCATGTCAATGACGAGTTTTCAGACATGCAGCATGCCAGATCACTGTAAACGTCTTGTCGTTCTGGGCAATGACAAGGGCCATGCTGCCGCGGGACAATGCTGCCACGTGGCTGTGTCAGGAAGCGGGATACTCTGGCAGAAATGGCATCAACTGAAAAAAGAGCAGGGGGAGAAAAGCAGCCGTCGGCGGCCGACGGAAGCTTTTCGTTGATAAGATCGACAGACTATGGGGCATTGGAGCCTCGGATGCGCTTGATAAGATTACGTCCAACCGGCGTTGAGAAAGGCTGACAAGGAGGAAGACATCTGGTTGTACATGGATCAACGATTCCGATGAGTGGAAAACTCGAAACAAGACTACAGCAGCAAAAATCGAGGCAGCAGCGCCCAGAGAAAATGCGAATGCAACACCCATGCGACAGTACTGCCTCGACTTCCCATGTGCAAGATAAAGATGAAGATCAAGAAGCTGACCTCAACACCGAAGGCGGTCAGTCATCCAGACATTCGCAAGCACAGTAACCAAAAACGCAAGCACAGTGATCAACTGCAGTGGCTTCTGCAGGAGGTGGAAACCCATCGGCAGAAGTTCGGCACCTTCGACAAACGTGCCCTGGGCACACTGAAACGTAGGTGCTGAATCAGACGGTATACTGTGTTGATGTACAATAAAACTGCTCTGAATTATGGATGTAATGGGACGTTATGCGGACGATATAATGTAATGCTCTTTATAGAACGTTTTGATCTGTTTGGAGGCACGTTTCCAATCGGAGCGCACGCAGTGTGCTGTTTTCAGATAACGTACATCTCATGGACTTGCCTCACTACCGTATGGGGCGAAATTTCATATTCCAGTCTGTGGAATGTCTACTTTATTGGGGTCAAACAGAGGTCAGCTGAAGCTACATCACGCTTGGATGCATGCCAGTGTGCTCCCTTTGTCGTCTGAATTTGTTCGATTAAGTATTGCTGGCCACCATATGCTCTGTCCCACCCCTTCATTTATTAAATCCAAACATAGAATGAACATGGTAGGAGAGCGCTAAGTAGTTGGTTCCACGTTCCAAGCCGATTTTAAAATGTAAATTATATGCCGTCATGCCAACCGCTCTCAAGGACAGAACAAGCTTAACACTCCGAAAGAAACGCAATACGCACCCCTTTATTACCCTTCAATTGTGATGAGAATGGCACCGTTAAACGCCTGGAACCACGGAACGGGACCAGCCCTCACCAACTGTACTTTACCCAAAAAGTGTTATTTTGAGACACCCTACTGTCTAGTGGTGCTCTGACCAATGACCACCCACTGACGGCTCGAGAGCAAGTGGTCTAGGGGTGAGCTACCGGTTGCCCAACCGCAGGTTGTTTATCGCTACTCTCCGCCCGCAACCAATCTGAGTGGCGGGTTGGCGACGCTATGTGACCCAAAACAGTGGACACGTAAAGCCAATGACCAGTAGCCGCCACCCCTGTGGAGGTGCCCACTGACGCGTTCTGTCCCGGTCGACAGGTGCCCGGTCGGCATCTACACTCAACTGATGTGGCCGTGCTGGGACGAACAGGCGCATCAGCGGCCGTGCTTCAGCGACCTGGTGCAGGAGGTCGGGCGCCTGCTCAAGGAGTACTAGCGGCCGCCGTCAGACCGACGGCGGCGTCCTGGGGAGTGGGCGCCGCCCCGTACGGACTTGTCGACCTGGCGGCGGGGCATTGTCAGACCAGCCCGCCGTCTGTCGGGTAATGTGGGCCGCACGCCGCCGTACGGACTTGTCGACCTGGCGGCGGGGCATTGTCAGACCAGCCCGCCGTCTGTCGGGTAATGTGGGCCGCACGTCCTGGGAAGTGGGCGCCGCCCCGTACGGACTTGTCGACCTGGCGGCGGGGCATTGTCAGACCAGCCCGCCGTCTGTCGGGTAATGTGGGCCGCACGCCGCCGTACGGACTTGTCGACCTGGCGGCGGGGCATTGTCAGACCAGCCCGCCGTCTGTCGGATAATGTGGGCCGCACGCCGCCGCTGTCCGTCCTGGGGAGTGGGCGCCGCCTCGTACGGACTTGTCGACCTGGCGGCGGGGCATTGTCAGATCAGCCCGCCGTCTGTCGGATAATGTGGGCCGCACGCCGCCGCTGTCCGTCCTGGGAAGTGGGCGCCGCCTCGTACGGACTTGTCGACCTGGCGGCGGGGCATTGTCAGACCAGCCCGCCGTCTGTCGGGTAATGTGGGCCGCACGCCGCCGCTGTCCGTCCTGGGGAGTGGGCGCCGCCTCGTACGGACTTGTCGACCTGGCGGCGGGGCATTGTCAGACCAGCCCGCCGTCTGTCGGGTAATGTGGGCCGCACGTCCTGGGAAGTGGGCGCCGCCCCGTACGGACTTGTCGACCTGGCGGCGGGGCATTGTCAGACCAGCCCGCCGTCTGTCGGGTAATGTGGGCCGCACGCCGCCGCTGTCCGTTATTGGCCGGTATTGTGTGGTGGCGGGCCTGCACATCTGTGTACACAGACTGTCCGCTACATCCGGCGGCCGCTCCAAATGTGTTTTTCCCGCGCCGGGCCGTAATTAGCGCCGAGTGCGTGGGGTGTGTGAGGCGGTGCCGGGCGTGCGTGTACGTCGTGTCGCCGAGTGTGTATGTGCGATGGTGTCGGGTCGCCGGGCCGCCGAGTGCGTGCGGTGGTGTCGGGTCGCCGAGTGTGTGTGCGGTGGTGTCGGGCCGCCGGGCCGCCGAGTGTGTGCGGTGGTGTCGGGTCGCCGAGTGTGTGTGCGGTGGTGTCGGGTCGCCGGGCCGCCGAGTGTGTGCGGTGGTGTCGGGTCGCCGGGCCGCCGAGTGTGTGCGGTGGTGTCGGGTCGCCGGGCCGCCGAGTGTGTGCGGTGGTGTCGGGTCGCCGAGTGTGTGTGCGGTGGTGTCGGGTCGCCGGGCCGCCGAGTGTGTGCGGTGGTGTCGGGTCGCCGGGCCGCCGAGTGTGTGTGCGGTGGTGTCTGGTCGCCGGGCCACACCAGGTGTGTGTGCGGTGGTGTCGGGTCGCCGGGCCACACCGAGTGTGTGTGCGGTGGTGTCGGGTCGCCGGGCCGCCCGGTGTGTGCGGTGGTGTCGGGTCGCCGGGCCGCCGAGTGTGTGTGCGGTGGTGTCGGGTCGCCGAGTGTGTGTGTGTGCGGTGGTGTCGGGTCGCCGGGCCGCCGAGTGTGTGCGGTGGTGTCGGGTCGCCGAGTGTGTGTGTGTGCGGTGGTGTCGGGTCGCCGGGCCGCCGAGTGTGTGCGGTGGTGTCGGGTCGCCGAGTGTGTGCGGTGGTGTCGGGTCGCCGAGTGTGTGTGCGGTGGTGTCGGGTCGCCGAGTGTGTGTGCGGCGGTGCCGGGCCGCAGTGTGTGTGTGCGGCGGTGCCGGGCCGCCGAGTGTGTGTGCGGCGGTGCCGGGCCGCAGTGTGTGTGCGGCGGTGCCGGGCCGCAGTGTGTGTGCGGCGGTGCCGGGCCGCAGTGTGTGTGCGGTGGTGTCGGGTCGCCGAGTGTGTGTGCGGTGGTGCCGGGCCGCAGTTGTGTGGGCGGTGCCGGGCCGCAGTGTGTGTGCGGCGGTGCCGGGCCGCAGTGTGTGTGCGGCGGTGCCGGGCCGCAGTGTGTGTGCGGCGGTGCCGGGCCGCAGTGTGTGTGCGGCGGTGCCGGGCCGCAGTGTGTGTGCGGCGGTGTCGGGTCGCCGGGCCGCCGGACCGCCGAGTGTGTGCGGCGGTGTCGGGTCGCCGGGCCGCCGGACCGCCGAGTGTGTGCGGCGGTGCCGGGCCAGAGTGCGGTGCTATCGCGCCGTGTCAATGCCGCCGCCGGTAGCCATTTGCAGCGTGTGTGCAGCCGTCGTGTGCAATTTGCTTTGCTTGTGCTGAGCAGCAGCAGTTAAGATCTGACTGGACAGGTGTGGTGGGCGGACACCGCTGGCGACTGACGACGTTCTGTTTCTTTCTTGTGATTTGTTGCCCGGAGTTCAGCTGATGAGAGGCGTCGGACTCGTCTGTGATAACGCGTGCGCTTACAGATAGTATGGTGGGGCTCACCGTCCCTCCTGTGGCCGAGCGGGATTGCTCCCTACCCGCACTGCTGGCGTGTAGGTTCGTTTGATACTCGTGCTGCGGATAGTCGGGCTACTTCGGTATCCTGGGTTACCGAAGAGTGATTGGTTCGGGGCCCGTGCTGCTGGTGAGCATCGCCCTCTTTCGAGAGTTCGAGTACTCAACTGGTATGTGGATGTTTGATCGATGCTATGGTGTATCTTCCTTTATCCTATTCTGCCTCCCACATACCTTCGCGAGGGGTATTCTTTCATTTCCTCCCTCCTCCTCCGCTTCCATGGCTCCCCCACGTCTCCGGCGGAGGGAAGACGTTCCCCTCCTCACTCAACCGATTGCTGTCTCTCTGTATCGAACTGTTCCTCTCCCTTCTCCCCGTCCCCACCTCCGCTGGTCAACTTAGTTCCGCGGCCGCCTGTGTTTGTCCCTGGTCAGTGGGGGAGGTTGCGTGACCCGGGCCACCGTTCCGGTCGGTTGTTTCCCCGTCAGGTGACTGGGATCGGCCGGTGAGGCGCCAGCGACTCGAATTAGCGGGCGGCCGGTGGCGCGGCGCCGTCGTTACTGTGATGAGCAGCAGTCGATGTGCTGCACGCGGCTGGCTGCGCGACGACGGCTCGTGTGGAGACGATCGGGCGTCATGTACCACGATGTCAGGCGGACGGACCGTCGGCCAAGCTGTTCTGCCCTTTTGGCTGGACGGAAAGTGCTGTTTTTCCGGTAGGGTCTTATTTTTTAGCGCCCCGAGAGGCATTTGGAAGTGCTGCCGACAATTTACATTGATGTGCAGTTATCGCGTTTGACAAGTATTGCTTGCGCCCGTTCGTCATTCGCGTTCCGCGCATATGGAAGTGCGTCACGTACCTGTTTCTATTGAAGAAGCTTCGATGATGGCAAGACGCTGAGGTGAATGTGGCATATGTGGCATGGCTTCTTGTGTTCGCCACCCTGTGCGTGTGCGAGGTCGTGAAACGCTGTTCATCCATAGCGACATCGAAATACGATGTTTGCTTTACCATGCATAAGAAATAAACATGATAATTTTTGTTTTGTGCTTTAGCAATTTCCCGTATTTCGGCTGCCATGTGTTCGCATTCGGGACGGCGGAGGTTATCACTACGTAACACCACACCACCTCACTAGTGCTTCCAAAACTGTTTGCCTGACAAAGCATAGAACACTACTATGATGTTATCAGCAGGAGAATACATTTCCTATTCAGAAGGATCCCAGAACAAAAAACAACACATGAGCTGGTAGAATGATTCAATACGACGTTCTATGTACCATGACGCGCATAGTGCACAGAAATAACGTCTCGAGAAATAATTAAAATATAAAATAAAAATAAATATAATAAATATAAATAATAAATATAAATAAAATTAAAAACCCGAGAAATAATGTCAGAACTGAATAGCATGAATTCCCCAAAAAATTACCTTGCAGAAGAAAACGGTCTGGAGACGCAGCAAAAATTGTCCGGAATAAGAAACGTGTTTCCAGGATTGCATTAACTCTGATGTCATTAAGAATATCATACTTCACTCAATCCCCTCATTCGCATTCCTCAGCTAAAGAAAACAGTGCACCCAATTGAGGGTTACATTTCAAGGACATGAATATATGCAATCGATTGCGCGTTCTACCATCCAATGCGGTGCACCCAATTTAGTGCCACATTTGTCAAAGATATCGATTTGTGCTAAACAAATATAGTGCAATCATATTCGTCCGAACAACAATTCCACCCGATGGACTTCGACCTTGCGCAAAAGCAATCAAAGTTCGAACGTCGCATAAATGAATCAATTTGTGACGTCCGGAAAAAAGACGAAGCGAAGACGTGAAATGCGGAGCCAATGGCTTAATAAAAAGCTTTAAAAAAACTTAAAAAGCTTAAAAAAGCTAAAAAAACTAAAAAGCTAAAAAGCTTAAAAGCTTGGCTTCATTATTTACTGGTTCACTAATTTTACGTAGTACCCACACCACAGTGCAGCCGACGCGAAAGCACGCATTGAGAGGCCAATTTCCGTGAAACTGCTTATTTAAACTTAGTTGTGGGAAAAATGGTGGAAGAATATTGGTGGCGAGGTGAAGAATACATCAGGTGGAATGCTCGCGAGGCCAAATGTGATGGTACTCTATCTTTGCTTTACACGCATCCCATGCACATATGCCTGAAATATATCCCTGAAATCCTGTACTCAATCGTGTGCACTGCGTTGTATGTTAGTACCTGTAACTGTTTGCACATATGCATGTTCTTGATATGTAAAATTAAATTGGGTGCACTGTGTTTTTAGCTGAGGAATGCAAATGTACGGATTGGGCGAAGTACGCAATTCTTCTCGACATAGGAATGCACGAAATCCTGGAAATAAGTTTTTCTTCCTGACAAATATTGCTGCGTTTCTCACTATTTTCCGCATGGTAAAATTACATTGGAATTTATATTTCACAGCCCTGGCAATATTTATAGATTACATCGATGCATTGTGTGCGTTATGGTACACAATGTTGTGTCGAATCGTTCAAGTCAACAGGACCTCGGCAATTTTTATCATGGATATACCGCACATGCTAGTGGGAGGAATGAATGCAGTCCTAGTACCTAAGTAATACGCATCGCTGCCTGGCAAATATTGCTGTGGGATGTGGCCATGATTATTTACCGCCATACACAATTTGTGTTGGAAGGAGGAATACTGAAAGTTCTCTTCCAGTTTTGATAATTGTGTTTCCCCAATACGCCAATGCATATGCTTGCCATGGTGCATTGAATGACATATCGGACCTACCACGAATCTAAAATTTCGTCACGGCTTGGTAATTTATTTTCGTTACCTCGAACGCACTCTTTGAATAGGAAGGGAAGCGATATTTCACTTGCATCGACGACAACACAACACTTCATTTTCTTCATTTTGTGTAGCAAACGTTTACCCGGAATCACTGGTACAGCGCTCTAGCAATGAGTGGTGTTAATTTCCGCTTTTTTATTTGACGCGACCCTAAATGCAAATGGATATCCGTCGTACTGCAAGAAATTTGAAGAAAAAAACCAAGGCAAGAATTAGCGCGTGTTTCTTACGTATGCCGAAACAAAACCGTGTATCGATGTCGGCATGGATGAGCATGATTTCACGAGCTAGCACATACACGGTGACAAGTCAACAAGATATGACAATGTGCCGCATGTACTGCATACAAATTCGCACCACCGCTCTATCCCCCCATCGAAGCTTTATATTAGAAACAGGTACATGTGTGTGGGACAGGTATATGTGCATGGGACAGGTACATGTGTATGGTACAGGTATATGTGCATGGGACAGGTACATATTCATGGAACAGGTATATGCACATGGAGCAGATGCATGTGCATGGGACAGGTGCATGTGCATGGGACAAGTACATGTGCACGGGACATGTGCATGCGCATGATACAGGTGCATGTGCATGGGACAGGTGCATGTGCATGGGACAAGTACATGTGCACGGGACATGTGCATGCGCATGCGATAGGTGCATGTGCATGGGACAAGTACATGTGCATGGGACATGTGCACGGGACATGTGCATGCGCATGAGACAAGTGCATGTGCATGGGACAAGTACATGTGCATGGGACATGTGCATGCGCATGAGATAGGTGCATGTGCATGGGACAGGTGCATGTGTTTAAGCCAAATACATGTGTATGGGGCAGGTATATGTGCATGGGACAAGTGCATGTGCATGGGACAGGTACGTGTATGGGACAAGGATAGTGGGAGAGGACGCGCAATACTTGCAACCGAGATGACGCGAGAGCAAATGCCCCTATAAGCAAATGCACCTAAGCACAGATGCGCAAATATCCGCGTATGCATGCCAGACGACGTAAGTGCAGATGTAGTTATGTACAAATGTATATTAGCATATTTATGTATAGCGAGCTGCACATAAGCGCAAAAGTTCTTCAAGACAATGTTCGCATGACAGATATGCGAGCACAATTGTTCGCAAGCAAAGCTGCTTGGAGCAGCTTACATATGGTAAAATGCATGTACGATGGAGAGATAAACCCAGGACACGGAGAGCTCGAGACAGAGAGGAGGGCTGGGGTGGGAAAAAGAGCAGGCATTGGCTGGGATCCGAGGAGAGGAAAAGGCTCAGGTTATTGTCAAAACGTCGACTCCAAGGCCAAGTCAACAGGGCCAGAGCTCGGGAGTCGGAGTCAAGTAAAGTTGGCGAAGAACCTCCGAACTGAGAGGTCAGGACCGTGGTCTAGGCCAGGACTCTGCCATCGCCACTCCTGAGCCAGAGTCCTGCCGTAGTCTCACTACCATCCATGGGCTACGGCCCAGCACTATGCCAGGACCTTGCTATCGCCACTCACTGAGCCAGAGTCCTGCCGTAGTCTCACTCACATCCATGGGCTACGGCCCAGCACTATGCCAGGACTTTGCCATCGCCACTCGTAAGCCAGAGTCCTGCCGTATTCTCACTCCCATCCATTGGCCACCGCCCAGCATTAGGCTACCAGTCACTGACCGTATGTTTTTTTATGCGTACAGCTGTACTTACATACATTTGTCTCGCATACATATTCACTTTCGTACTTTTGCTCACCTGCATTTGCATATGTAGATATATACATCCATAGGCGTAGGAACGTCTGAAAAAGTGGGAGGGCCAGGGTCAACAGCAGGGGCGCACCCAGGGATTTCGCAATGTGGACTGAGCACTTGTGGACAAAGAACCAGATAATTTTAATAGTGAACGCACAACATTCACCGCCAAGGGGATGGGGCAGGCCCTCTGGACGCGCCTATGGCTAACAGCATCATGTCGTACTGAAAAAGAACTATCATCGCAGTATAAGTACTTTCAAATGCACACTTCACTCTGGAGTTCGAACTCTATTCACGACTGATGGATTCTTTTGTAATAATAGGTTTATCTTCCTAGTGCAAGTGAAACCATTAGTACCTATTGCCGTTCAAACAAAATGTCTTCAACTTCCGCTATGTGTGTAGGGGGGGTGTAAGCTTATTACAGCCTCAATGTATGTGGTGTGCTCTAGTTTCCATGATATAGTACTATACGTCTCTAAGATGTCCCCTCTTGTAAATGTCACCGATGTTGGTGAGGAGAAAGAATAAGCAAGAACGTAGCTTACTTGCTGGCCCATGGCAAAAGAAGTCTCATGATTGATGTTGGAAAGGATGAGAAACAGAAAAGACGGGTGATCGCTGGTTGAAAATTCTTTGATCAGGTGTGTGGCAGACCAAGATTGGCAGGCGAACATAATTGTATGGTGTTCGTGTGTTTTTTAAAAACAAATGTGTATGGTATTAAGGCCCTGCCGCTCTTTGCCAGAGTCGGTACGCTTTGGAGGGCAAGGTGCATTTTCGTCCCCCAGTTGTGCTCTTAGGATCCCCCTGTGTTTATTTGGGATTCCTCGCTCACATTTGTGGGACCCCAGCACGATATTGGGTGCTCCGGTATAATTTATCGGGGTCCCGTCGCGACTTTTCGGACCCAGGCGCGTTGTTCCGGGGGGATCCGACGTCAGTTTTCTGGGCTGGACGCAATTTTTGTTGACTTCTCATAAATTATGTAAAGTCCGAGCCACGGCCGGATTTTTCGGGCCCCCGGCGACATTTCTTTTTGTGTCTCGCGGCGATTCTTCGAGCTCCGGTACGTTTTCCGGTGCCGTATGAGATTTGCTAAGGCAGCTGGTGGTATGTTTGAGCTAAGGAGTGATTTTCCTGGCTCGGACATTTATTTTTCGGAATCTCTATTTTGAAGGGCTTCGGCTTGATCCTTCTCGGGTTTCGATGCGATTTTGGGGCCACGCTGTGCTTAGCTGGGACCACCGACGCCAATTTTTTGGAGCCCCGAGGGGAATTTTTGATGCCCCGACCAGGATTTATGGGACTACTGACATAAATTTTGGGTCCAAAGCGCGATATTTGGGGGGCTTGGCGCTAGTTCGAGGAGCGTGTTGTACTCATCTGGGCCCTAGTGCGAAATTGGCGTTCCCCGGCGCAAATTTTCGGGTACGGTGCAAGTTTTTTGGTGCTCGTTGCATATATTTATAACCCATAATCTTTGGGGCCCCGGCGCAAATTTATGGGGCCCCAGAACCATTTTTAGGGACCCCGACGCGATTCTTGGAAGTCCACCTCTTCAGGATGTGTGTGTGTGTGGGGGGGGGGGCATTTGTCATTGGTAACCCACTGCGCCTGCTCAACGAGTTTTTTTTTCAGCCGATGGCACCCTTAAGAGTAGAAAGGCCCTTTGGAGAACTTTCTTTCGGGGCATGTTCTGAATTTTCCGTTCCTTGGGTCGACTCGATGGAGTTCTTTTGTGATTTTTTGGCGGTCGACTTGTTTTTTTTTTGTAAGCCTCTTGCGCGATATTTTTGGGTCCCGGTACGATTCTTCGGTCTTCCGGTGCATTTTTTTTTGGTGCTCCAAGGCGCTTCTTTTCCGGGGCCAGACGCGTTTTTGGAGTCTGGCGCAATTTTTGTAGCCGTAGAGCAACATTCCGGGTAAGAATTGATTTTTGGGAAGCCATCTGCGACTTGTGGGGCTCCGGCGGGACTTTTTGGGCCCCTAATGTGATTTCCAACGGCAGCGGCGCGACGTTTTTGGCCTAAGGGCGATTTTTGGACCATGTCTTCATTTGTTGGGATGCATATCGCGAGTTTTAGTGGCCTCGACACCTCTTTGGGGGCCCAACACGTTCTGGTTTCTTTTGGATCGACCGCTAGGAGCCCAAAGTGATTTTCCATGTCCAGACTGTTTTTTTTCGTTGCCCCGGCTTCATTTATTGCGTGTTCCCGATGAGACGTTTGGGGCCCCGGTGCGACCTGTCAAGCCCCTAGCGTGATCTTCAGGGGTCCGGTTGCGACGTTTTAGTACCTTCAGGCTCAGCGTGATTTTCAGTGGCCTCGGCCCAACGTTTTGAGTCCCCGTTGTGATTTTCAAGAACCACGGCACGACTTTTTTCGGCTCCCAGCGTGATTTTCTGGGCCCAGGCGCGAACTTTTGAGCCCCCAGCGTGATTTTCTGCGGCCCAGACAGTCTTTCTGCGGCCCCCATCGTGATTTTCAAGGACCACGGCACGACATTTTCTGCTCCCAGCGTGGTTTTCAGGGGCCCCGGTCAAACTTGTTGTGCCCACAGCGCGATTATCAGGGGCCCAGGTCCGACCTTTTGGGACCCAGTGTGATTTTGAGGGCCCGGCCAGTCTTTTTTTTCGGGCCTAGCGTCATCTTCGGGGGTCAGGAGAAACGTTTTGGCCCCCAGCGTGATTTACAGGGGCACGGTCCGACCTCTTAAGGCCTTAGCGTGATTTCATGGGGCCCTGGCGCGACTTATCGGGGTCCCGGCGCGACTTTTTGGAGGCCCAATGGTATTTTCAGGGACCCGATCCCACATTTTGGAGCCATCAGCGTAATTTTTAGGGTCCCGGGTCGATTTTTGAGGCATTCAATGCGATTTTCAGGGGCCTTGGTTGGATTTTGGGAGGCCCCAGCCTCATTTTCAGGGATCCTTGCGCGACTTTTTGGCGGCTCCAAAGTGACCTTTGTGGGCCCCGGTGCGATTGTTGAGGACACCGGCATGATTTTTAAGGAGCCTGACGCTATTTTTCCAAACCTAGGCGCGATTATTTGGGGCCCACAACCTCTCATGGGGAGGGGGACTGCTCCAATGCCCCCTCCCTTCGATACGCCAATGCGCATGCCCCAATGATTGTATAGCTTAACCATGACGTCTATGGAGTACATCGCACAAAATCGACTTTCCTATGCCCATTTAACTGCATGCACCAGAAGTAGTGTTCAGAAATATACACCCTGCAATTGGCCTAAATTCATCTCATTATCTTCAGGGTTCTTAAATCTCAGCCTGGACGTACACATCACTGGACGACGGAAAGCCTTGGTAGTAGTCTCCGTTGTAATTCGGTGTTTTGTACTTTTAACCCAAATGTCTTCATTGAATAGATTCTGGGATCAGTGTCTTTGCTAAGCAGGGATTGTTACATATACCGTGGCACCACCATCTTAACGAACCATTTCTGTTCAACGACATAATTTGAATTCAATGTTTAACGTGCTGTCAATGCCACTACGCAGTTACCCAGCTGAAGATCCACTCGGGTCAGTTGCCATACTCGTCATGTGCCTTCTCAGGTCACATGGCAAGCGTCGCTCGTTACTCGTCACATCATCACTCTTCATATCACTCCTCGTGTGATCTTGTCAGGTCGCACCACGAGCTCCTAATCCTCTCGGGGATTCTGAGATTCTGACAGGCGTTCTCGAACTTGAAGTTGATATAATAGGTTGTGGACTTCATTATTGTATCTATGCTACCATAATAAATGATGGAAATAAGTATTTTGCTATGTTGGATACCAGCACCGATAATACCCAGGCATCTCACTGAAAAGGTTAGATATTTGTGTGCTGTGCCAAACTGTGAAAATCCATTGAATGTGGAAATTTTTACGTTCTATTTCATACTACAGTCACGCAATGTATGTATCGTGGCAGTAATTTTATGCTTCAGTGATCAAAATACATGCAAATGTTGAAGTGTATGGCTTGATTGTGAACAGTAAAAGAACCACAGTGAAACTCTAGCATGAATGTATTTTGGTACTAGCTGGCATATCATCCGCTTTATAGTCTTTTCATAGCATAATATAAGGTCTGAATATCCATACATCTGTTGCATTACATCAACTCCTGAATTAGTTGCGTTGTTGTAAGGTCATGTCCAAGTGTGTATAACTTAAAAAATGAAGTGCTACCATGTGATATGTGCAACTTTTATTTAGTTATGGATTGCAGGAACTTTTTCACATATTCAAATGTGTGCATGCTGCCTTTTATTAAATTTAAAGGTCTCAAAAGTGGGAGGGCCAGCTACCATTGTTGGCCCACCCACTTTGAAAAGTGGGAGGGCCATGGCCCCCGTCGTCCCCCTGTTCCTACGCCTATGTATACATCTGCCACAAATACTTTTGCTCTACAAAACTTTGTCCAGTTACCGGCACGTAAAACATGTTCCGTTCAGCCATAGGGACTCAACAACACAACCGCCGAAGCGCGCTGACTGTACGAGGAGAGACAAAGGCTCAGGTCAGCGTCAGAACGTCAGCTCCAAGGCCAAGTAAACAGGGGCAGAGCTAGGAAGTCACCTAACCTAACCTGACAACGCGGTACATTATGTCGGAAACTCTACACCGCAAACAACTGTACAAAACATGTGTGTACAGCATGCGCTTCCACAGCGCCAAGCGGCCGCCGCCGCGCAGCCCATCAGCGCGGCCAGACGCGCTGCACATCGACTGCGGCTCGCTGTTGTCCGCTCACCACGGCAATCACGCCGCCGCGCCACTGGCTCCCGCTAATTCGAGTCGTTGGCGCCTCACCGGCCGATCCCAGCCACCTGACGGGTAAACAACCGACCGGAACGGCGGCCCGGGTCACGCAGCCTCCCCTGCACTGACCCGGCACAAACACGGGCGGCCACGGCACGGAGCTGACCAGCGACGCCGTGTCGGAACTTTGGAGAGAGGGAGAGGCGCACGTGAAGAAATGGGGAGAGGAGGAGGAAAAGAGGAAGAGTTGGAGAGGGAGAGAGAGAAAAGGAGGAGCGATGGAGAGACGGCTGAAGAAGGGGACGGGAGGAAGGGCGAAGGCAGAGGTGCAGGGAAGGAAGTGAGGAAGAGCTGGGTGGAGTAAGGGAGTGGGACAGAAGTGGGTCGAGGGAGGAAGAGATCTGCCTTCCTTCCTTTCTTGCTCCATCCACCACTGCCCCTCCCCCCCCTCGGAGATGTGGGTGGAAGGTAAACAGGTGCAAAGAGGAAATTGTGGATGAATAAGTGGATGATGGCAGATGTGGAGGCAACGGAGGAATGAGGGCGGAGTGGCGGAGGGGTGCACCCAGGTAGGGAGAGGGACGGAGGAAGGCAGTGGTGGAGGGGTGAACTCAGGTAGGGGAGGGAGGGAGGAAGGTAGTAGTGGAGGGGTGCACCCAGGTAGGGAGAGGGAGGGAGGAAGGCAGACGGTGGAGGGTTGCACCCAGGCAGGCAGAGGGAGGGAAGAAGACAGACGGTGGGGAAGGAGAGAGAAATGCACACAGACAAAAGGGATGGAGGAAGTAAGAGTATTGGAGAAAAAGCTGGATGCTGAGAGGTAGGGAAGGGTCAACGGAGGAAGCGAGTGAGGGAGGCAGATGCGGAGGAGGGTGAAGGAAGGAAGCGTGTATCCATAGGCACACACACACACACACACACACACACACACACACACACACACACACACACACACACACACACACACACACAAACACACACACATTGTCTTTTTATAGCCATCATCAATTGTAAAACCTTTTTTCCGACCAAAAGTTTGAAGATCTATTGAACGCCGTATGGTATAAGCAACGCCGTGTGGTTCTGTCTGGTCATATCGTACTGGTTTACAAAGTAACAGAACGATGTATCGACCGACTCTTACACCTATTGGCATGCAAATCGTAAAAGGTTTTCTATTTAAGTTGACAATTTGATGTTTTTCATCCACACGAGTTGGACACGAGCTTCCAGATCCAGCGGGGGCCTAATCCCTTGGCTACCTAGAGTTCCCTGGAGCCCGAAAGTGGAAAACGGGTGGGAAAGCAAGTGGAAGTGTTAACAGGGGCGGACTAAGGTCCAGGGCTATTTACCAGAATGTAGCGAGGGGACGTCCCCCATTCTTCTTCCAAATTATAAGGAGCCCACCTAATGCACCCATTTGGCAAAACGTAGTGTACGCACTGTGTTGTACTGTGTTTGTTGTGCACATGTGCTGAACTTGAATCAGCAGAGGCCAACATCGGTGACGCCATGTTTTAAGCGGATTATTTCCTTCATCTGGTTTTTAAAATAGACTGGGATGAATAGAACAACTCCACATTCTGTCACACAGTGGCACGAGCTCCAACGGACAAATGGCCACTGGTGCAGTTGATGGACTGGACTATCGGGTCGACACGGGGCCTGGCCGGCCAGATGTCATGGCACACTTCCGAAGTTTAACCCGGCTGTAGCTGGGAGATTACATCTGGGCTGAAAGGGCTTATCGATTAACCCTCCAGCTGCGGCGGGGAGATCACATCTGGGCTGAAAGGGCCTATCGATTAACCCTCCAGCTGCGGTGGGGAGATTACATCTGGGCTGAAAGGTCCTATCGATTAAACCTCCAGCTGCGGTGGGGAGATTACATCTGGGCTGAAAGGGCCTATCGATTAACCTGCCAGCTGCGGCAGGGAGATTACATCTGGGCTGAAAGGGCGCGTCGATTAACCCTTCAGCTGAGACAGGGAGATCCCATCTGGGCTGAAAGGGCCTATCGATTAACCTGCCAGCTGCGGCAGGGAAATTACATCTGGTCTGGAAGAGCGCGTCGATTAACCCTCCAGCTGTTTGTTTATTGGATTGTTCTCGACGCACTTTATGCACGATCACGGCTAATGGCGCCGCCCACACTGTTTCGCCGGTGGGCGGCGGGATTGGGAAATGTCCCGAGTTGTGCGAGTGTTGAACTCGGGACCTTTGATACCCAGAGCTTAACACCTTAACCACTCGGCCATCCCCGCTCCGAACCCTCCAACTGCAGCAGGGAGATTTCACCTGGGCTGGAAAGGCGCACCGATTAACCCTCCAGCTGCCCGATGCAGCGTTCGACAAACTGACACTTGGATCTATTGCATACACTGATAGCAATAAGATGGTCTCCGGAAGCGTATGCTGGTGCGAATGCTGAGCTACGCAACATTATAGTATGGCCAACATGCGCAACAAAAACTGATGGACGTGTATGGCAGATGGCAGATGACCCTAGGTTTTAGGTAAATTATGCACCCACAAAACGCAAAAGATGAGCGCCATAGACCAGCGGTTTTTCCATATATTTTTATCATTAAAAAAACGCAAGCTTGCTGAGGCGAATCCAATAAAACAGGCCACGCCCATTATCGACCACATAGAGGCCCTGAATGTAGCCCGATATAATATTTGTTTTGTCCTTACGCCTATATTATAACTCCCCCACCATTTTACCACTTTTCCATGCCCTCTTCATTCTTATCCGCTTCCTTCCCATCCCACTTACTGGAGGTTTCACCCCACAGATGGGGTCAAAGTAAAAAGGTAGCTGGTGGCCGACCACACCGAGCACATGGCGGCTCTCTGGTGGCTGACCACACCGAGCACACGGTGGCTCTCTGGTGGCCGACCACACCGAGCACACGGTGGCTCTCTGCTGGCCGACCACACAGAGCATACGGCGGCGCTGGTGACCGACCACACCGAGCACACGGCGGCTCTGGTGGCCGACCACACAGAGCACATGGCGGCTCTGGTGGCCGACCACACCGAGCACATGGCGGCTCTGATCGCTGACCACACCGAGCACACGGTGGCTCTCTGGTGGCTGACCACACCGAGCACATGGCGGCTCTGGTGGCTGACCACACCGAGCACATGGCGGCTCTGATCGCTGACCACACCGAGCACACGGCGGCTCTCTGGTGGCCGACCACACCGAGCACACGGCGGCTCTGGTGGCCGACCACACCGAGCACGGAAAGCACCGGGCGGGAGGAAAAGGAGACAGAGAGAAATGGAGTTGTGAGAGATGGGACGATTACATTGACGTTTGTTGTTGTCGATACTGGCCGGTGGAGTTCGATTCTCAATGGGGGAGATACCAGAGGGTAAATAATGGCCGCACAAAATTCAGGCCTGTGCGGCCAATACACTGATAAAATCCGGTGTGGGATGAAGTCTAACAGCAGCACCTTTTTGAAGGCAATTGTGTGGGATCCTATCCTAATTCCTATTTTGGTCTTAATATCGAATAACAGTAGATATCGGATGTTACGGAACTGGAACTGGAAATGCATGTACGGTGAGTTGAAGACACGTTATATCGTATCATATATCGTTATTGCAACCTCGTATAGCCGCCCCGATAACTCTGTTGGTCAGAGCACGGGCCTGCATTAGTCTTCCCTGTCCTGGCGAAACAGGGTTCGAGTCGCTTCGCACGCTCGCAAAGCCACCGGCTGGGAGGGTTAGTTGACAACTGGCCCGATAAGGCCATGGACGCGGCACCGTATCGGTGCATTCAGGACACATTAAACTATCGGTCAAAATCCTGCCGTCGAACCGAAATTCACGGATTAGATGGTGGGGCCTTCGTTCACACAACGAACTGCTTAGCATGAGATACTGGTCAATAAAGCCACCCCAGCAAGAACTCCCTAGGTGTTCGCTGGATACTGTGACGAAGAGACTGATGATGTGATCGCTAGATACTGTGACGAAGAGACTGATGAAGTGCTCGCTGGATACTGTGACGAAGAGAATGATGACGTGTTCGCTAGATACTGTGCCGAAGAGATTGATGAAAGCTCGTGGCCGAGGAGCAAGTTTCTGGTGAAAGTTGGTCACCGTTGCGCGATATCACGTGTTGTTGCTTGCGCGCAGTACATGCTCCCTGTTGCCGCGCGATTAGGCGGCATGGTCATACTGTTTGTGAAATATACAGAGTCTATGTAACGTAGCATTGCTATAATCGGGAGCAATGCGTGTTGTGGCAACATCTAAATATATTGTGACGAAGGGATGTTTTCGTCAAGATGTTAATATTGAAACGTCTTTGCTGTTGGTGATGGGTTTTGGTCCCAAATACGACAGCCAGTTCAGACATGAGCAGTGGTTGTTGTAGTAGCATTCAGAGTTCCTGATCTCCGCACTCAAGCTCCAGAATGAGTTTATTATTCCAAGAGAGATGTCGTTATCAGTTTATCACTATTTTAGTGCCAAAGCCTGGCCAAAATCAATCCAATAGCAGCGTTTTATTCGAACTCGAGGAAAAACTCGCGCGTTGAGCAATTTGGGGAGACATTTTATAAAACACAGTTTGGGAGATGCACAACTTGGAGATTAAAGCAAATGCTACGCTCAACACACGCTGTCCTCAACCGCCATTGAACACATGTTGTCCCCTCTTCCAACCACCTATGTTCCATGTTCTCTTCCAACCTCCTATGTTTCTAAAGAATGGTGATGTTTTTCCAACAAGTTTTGTTGTCCGACCTTGCTCCCGTTGTCACTAGTTCAATACTTAGGGGTTTGCGATGACGCTGGCAAAAACCACGTACATCTATTGACTCAAAATATGTATAATACCTGAAGTGTGCTGTTTTGTCATAGCATTGTCTGAATGCACCTGGCTCCACCTGGCTCTACCTGGATGCATCTGGCTCCACCTGGCTCCACCTGGATGCACCTGGCTCCACGTGGATGCATCTGACTCCATCTGGCTCCACCTGGCTCCATCTGGCTCCACCTGGCTCCATCTGGCTCCACCTGGATGCATCTGGCTCCACCTGGCTCCACCTGGATGTACATGGATGCACCTGGATGCACCTGGCCCCATCCGACATCTCACCATAGCACTGTGGTGAAAAGCATGCAAGCATCTCACGATTCTAGCACTTAATTATGCTTCACTATGTCGCAAGCTAAGTGAAAGATGAAGGCAATCCAGCGTGGGCAGCAGAATAACAATTGCATCGGCAGTGTGTGGTGTTGAATAACTCAAAGCCAAAAGACGTGGCGCAGCTCAGTGGCACTTGTTACCGGTTGTGCACTGGCCAGGCAGCATTCAGCACTCACTTTCAGGGTCAACTGTTGCCAATGCTGAATTTCGCCGAGCGGTTCGGACAACCAATAATTGTCCCGACCGGATTGAGGAGTTAAAGCTCAGATCCCCAACCTTGGTCCTGTGATGTCAGCTCGTCGTTCCCGGGGTAGATGACAAACTGGTATGCGCATACATGGTACGTGTCCTAGTCTCGAAATATTTTCCCGCGAAATATGTTTACCATCGCCGGGAAGCTGGCCAGAGGCCTTGAATTATTGTTGTGACAAGGTCGCTATTTCTTCCCGTAAAACATTGTGAAACTGAGCATTACTTTTAAGGTTGTGCAGGAAAAGCGATATGAAACTCATATCTTCCCTCCATATCTCTATCCAACAACCATGGCGACATCCATGTCAACAATAACTCCCATGCTAAGCACTATAGCGATTTGCGGTCCAGCCAGGGGGAAGTGGAGCATGGCGTGGCCCGGGCACCATCGGGCGCATTATCGGCAGTGCAGTGCCAAGGCCTGGCCGGAAAGTGTATCGAATAGCTACGTTTCGCTTGCATTCGATGCATCGATAAACATACGTCATGACGATTGTTGACAGACAAATGTACAAGTGATCATGCTAGCAATTTGACTGCTACCCTTGTGAGTTTTATCACATGAAACTCAGCCCTATTGGAATTGAGAAAAATGGAACGTATTGGTTCATCCAACACACCTGATGAAGGCAACATTTCGAATATTACCATTATCACAAATAGGAATTCCTCGGAATGAAAAGACTTATCAGAGGCATCCACCCATAGAAGTATTCAAACAAATATTAACATAAAGGTATTCAAAGTTCGGTGCCTACGCTACTAACTACCGATCCCATATTGCTATTGCGTAGTGCTTAATGCTGTAATATTTGAAGCTATACATGCTTGTAAATTGGATGTTGAAATTGTCCGCAATACTTCATGAATGCTGCACGGCCATCTAAGGTCCTGTCACGGTCATGCGAAGCCATCTACACCACCGGCCATGAGAAGCCATCTACACCACTGGCCGTGGGAAGCCATCTACGTCAATGGTCACCGTCACACGAAAGAGATCTACACCACCGACCATGGAAAATCATCTACACCACCGACCATGGGATACCATCTACACCACCGACTATGGAGAGCCATCTACACCACGGACAACGGGAAGCCATCTACACCACCGGCCATGAGAAGCCATCTACACCACCGGCCATGAGAAGCCATCTACACAACCGGCCACGAGAAGCCATCTACACCACCGACCACGGGAAGCCATCTAAACAACCGACCATGGGAAGCCATCTACACCAGCGGCCAAGGTTATCCGAAGCCATCTACACCACCCCACGGTCATCCAAAAGCCATCTACACCATCGGCCACGGTCATCCAAGGCCATCTACACCACTGGCTACTAGCCAATTAAGTCGACACATACAAGCATTCGTTGGTGAACGATCGTGCGCCCAATTTAGTCTCCCATTAAGCACAGGTTTATCATCGTTCAAAATCGATGCTCGATTTGACGATAATACGCAGTTTCGACTTTCTCCCCCTCCGGGCGTCAATGCAGTTCAGTCGCGCCATATTCGCGTGGTCATGATCCCTTTTCCAGCTGATTAGGTTGAGTTCCGAGGCCCATACCGCATCTCCTCACCGTGAACAGTCACGTGGCCAAAAACGATCGGCGAGAATCGCCACCTTGCCGTCAGCCAACAGCAGGCCAGAACAGGTGGCCGTCGCACGTGCACAACGCAATTACTGGGCGTAATGGTGTCGGCAGCCGGTATCTGTGCATCAGCCGGACTCCCCAGCGGCGCCGAACTCCCCGGCAGACGGCATCTGCGCATCAGTCAGACTCCCCAGGAACGCCGAACTCCCCAGCAGCGCCCAGCACACCAAATTAAATAGATTCGCTCCGAAAACGAGAGGAAATTGCCTGCTGGGCTGGCTCGAGCATATGAATAATATCTCGCTCGACGTTCTGTTGTAGCTTCGGGTTGGATGGATAATAACAGGGAGGGGTATATGAAGGATAATAGGTCTCGGTGGACGCTGGCAATGGAAAAAGTAGCAGGCTTTCAGTCTTTATAAGTGCAATTAAGCGACTTCACAATTTTCAAACCATGAATAGTGATGGTTTGATGGGAGAGACAAAATGTGACCATACGTCATTGGGAAGTCGACACAGCTTTCGGCTGGGTCCTGTCAGAAGCTCGCTGCACCCGGGCAGGGCTGCTGCACACGTGGAGCCCAGACAGCTTGTCTGATGTTGGTGCCGACACCCCAACGGAAGTGTCAGCACTCACATGCCAGTGGCGGATCCAGGGGAAAACTGGAGGAATGCACCCTCCCCGGTAGAGATTTGACGCCCCTTCGACTGGAAAAGGTGTCCATTCAGTATGCTGCCCCCCCCCACACACTCTACGAGTGGCTCCTCTCCAAAAACAAGTGTGCATCCGATCAAAATGAAACTGGGGCCGAGGTGATGTGTTGGTGGGCTGCAACTACTCCAGTGGCCTGGAGAAGTTGCAGCGTGCACATGCTAGAGAAGCTGGAAAGCGCAGCTAAGTGGGTGAAACTGGCGCTTTGCATACAGTTCCTCGGCCGGCGTAAATATAAGTCTAAAGGTGAAGAGGGAGGACCAGGGTACCTCCAGGAAGGGAGGAGGCTGCTCTCCCCCACTAGAGAAGACACTGTGGCACCATCAAAGGATAGTGGTTGGCACTCCAGCTCTGTCATTATCATGACAGAGCTGACATTATCCCCACTGGTTGGTTGGTTATTGGTTTTACGACACATCGACCGTTGAGTCATGTAGCGTCGCCAATCTCTCACGCCGATTGGCCGTGGGCGAAGAGTAGCGACAGGTGAGACTCGAACCCACAATCTTTCGATTGTGAGACAGGCAACTTACCCCTAGACTACTCTTCCCCATCCTCATTGGCTGGATAGACGGTGTTCTTATTCGATATTCTAAGCACATTCTTTTTCGACATTCTTGTTTCCTAATAATTCGGTTCCATTTTAACTTTATTTCATGTTGACGTGGTCAGAAGGGTGTAAAACCTCGGACTACTAACCTCGGTGACTGGTCAAACCAGAAGGGTGACTAACCTCGGTGTATACTGGTAGAGAGTTGACAACGTGGAGCAATCCACGCTTTTATCATAATTACAATACATTTGTCTCTAACTTCAAATGGAGCTGGTAAGAGCAGTAGCTTAATATTGTTCCGTATACATTAATGTATGGGAAATAAGTTGGTGATATTTTCAGGTTGGAAATTTTTGGCCCTTAAAAACCTATATATCTCGTATTGATATTTGCGCAAGCCTTTTGCAAATACGATTTATTTGCATCATGGATCATAAAAAATACCATTCCACATGTTCCAGATTTAAGATGAAGTACACTTACTTATCCTATCAAATTCGCCCTTTATGTTCAACCACAGCAGTACCATTGCCTAGGAAGTAATGTTTCGTGTGCTTCCGCATAAATAGTGAGTGCCTTTTTTTCCAGACTAGTTCCGAACGGTTCGTTTTTCTAGACGAACAATGAAAACACGAAATAATTTCAATTCTAGAGACCAATATTTCATTATGATAGCCTGAATTTGCTTCGTTAGCTTTGAGAGGACAGGAGGACCTTTCCCCACTCTGCATCGGAGTGAAATGCTTGTGGAAAAATAGGTGACTCCTCGTCCGTTGCCGCTCTTCCTTTGCTACCATTCATCCAAGGTCACGAGTCCTCTGTCACGAGTCATCAGTCACGAGTGCTCAGTCACCAGTCCTCAGTCCCCTCTCACGAGTCATCAGTCACGAGTGCTCAGTCACCAGTCCTCAGTCCCCTCTCACGAGTCATCAGTCACGAGTGCTCAGTCACCAGTCACCAGTCCCCTCTCACCAGTCACCAGTCACCAGTCCCCTCTCACCAGTCACCAGTCACCAGTCCCCTCTCACCAGTCCTCAGTCACCAGTCCCCTCTCACCAGTCCTCAGTCACCAGTCCCCTCTCACCAGTCCTCAGTCCCCTCTCACCAGTCCTCAGTCACCAGTCCTCAGTCCCCTCTCACCAGTCCTCAGTCCCCTCTCACCAGTCCTCAGTCACCAGTCACCAGTCACCAGTCACCAGTCACCAGTCCTCAGTCACCAGTCCCCTCAGTCACCAGTCCCCTCAGTCACCAGTCCCCTCAGTCACCAGTCCCCTCAGTCACCAGTCCCCTCAGTCACCAGTCCCCTCAGTCACCAGTCCCCTCTCACCAGTCCCCTCTCACCAGTCCCCTCTCACCAGTCACCTCTCACCAGTCACCTCTCACCAGTCACCTCTCACCAGTCACCTCTCACCAGTCACCTCTCACCAGTCCCCTCTCACCAGTCCCCTGCCACCAGTCCCCTGCCACCAGTCCCCTGCCACCAGTCCCCTGCCACCAGTCCCCTGCCACCAGTCCCCTGCCACCAGTCCCCTGCCACCAGTCCCCTGCCACCAGTCCCCTGCCACCAGTCCCCTGCCACCAGTCCCCTGCCACCAGTCCCCTGCCACCAGTCCCCTGCCACCAGTCCCCTGCCACCAGTCCCCTGCCACCAGTCCTCTGCCACCAGTCCTCAGTCACCAGTCCTCAGTCACCAGTCCTCAGTCACCAGTCCTCAGTCACCAGTCCTCAGTCACCAGTCCTCAGTCACCAGTCACCAGTCCTCAGTCACCAGTCCTCAGTTACCAGTCCTCAGTCACAAGTCCTCAGTCACAAGTCCTCAGTCACCAGTCCTCAGTCACCAGTCCTCAGTCACCAGTCCTCAGTCACCAGTCCTCAGTCACCAGTCCTCAGTCACCAGTCCTCAGTCACAAGTCCTCAGTCACCAGTCCTCAGTCACCAGTCCTCAGTCACCAGTCCTCAGTCACCAGTCATCAGTCCCCAGTCATCAGTCCCCAGTCATCAGTCCCCAGTCATCAGTCCCCAGTCCTCAGTCCCCAGTCCTCAGTCCCCAGTCCTCAGTCCTCTCTCACCAGTCCATCGTCACAACCCATCCGTCACCACCTCTCCGTCACCACCTCTCTGTCACCACCTCTCCGTCACCACTTCTCTGTCACCACCTTTCTGTCACCACTCCCCTTGCACCACTCCAACTTACGGAACGTCCTTCGGTTCCAAATACATAATTGCACCAGTTTTCATTTCCACAGCACGCTTGTCACATACATCAATCAATAGAAGCAGCGTGAACATCATAAATCACAAACCAATCAAAGCAAGTAGACTTCAATGCTGAACACCACCTACTGATGAAAGTCATCTACACAGAAGATCCCTCACAGATGAAAGTGAGGTACGCCGAAATATCGCCCACAGGGAGGGTCTACAACATACCAATCCGCTGCCCATAAGGGTAATATCGATGTACGGCATCTCACCGGAGACGTGTAATCTCGGAACCACCAGCCAGTGGGGACCGTAACTCAATTTAATCTGCTGTTTACAATCGGCTTCCATTGCTCACATTTTAATTTATTGATGGCACCAATGGTCCGCGATACGAGACGATACGATGCGAGTAATTTTCTATTTCATCAAGACTAATGGATTCCGCACAGGATTGGGTCCAGAAATATTTATGGGGATGGCACTCGTCTGAGGGGGTGCCACTGATTGATAAAAACCATCAAGACGGGGGTGCACTCCAGCGGCCCAAAGTGGGAAGGCCATTTCTTCTCAGTGGCGCCTACTGCTGACAAATTCAAGGGAAGGGGGTAGGGGGGGGGAGGAGGAGATGCACTTGAGCTCCCTGGAGGGCCGACCTTTTACAGTCGGAGTGTCCAAACTCCATGGGGGGACATGAACCCTGTGCCCCCTCCCCCAATTGGGCTCACTCCCGACTCACTACCGTGACTGTTCATGTCGTGGCATCCCAAGCAAACGTTCCTCGGAATGTTCAGCCGCTTGACCCCCCCCCCGTCCACACACCAGCTGTTGCCGGCTGGGCCATCAATTTGCGGATTCATATTGCCCCACTTGCTCACGTTGGTTGAGATAAACTACTTCCATGCAGTGAAGACCACTGAACTCGGCTTCGTACTCCGGCCATAATTCAAGCGTCTTGGTAGGCTGTACCGCATGGCTCTCATGCGATGCGGGCTGCTAAGAACGGTCAGTGCTCTTTTCTATATATTCAAAGGTCCCATTCCACTCACCCTTTATTAAACATCTCCACAACGATTTTGCTTTGGCTAAAAGTTCAAAAGTGAACTAACCCCAGCTTTCTCAATCATTCATAATCCAAAGAACTGCTCCCTAGGCTCGAATTTTATACCGATAATGCTAGGACTGGAATGCTAGGACCGAGGATGTGGCCACAAGCGGTTGCTTCCCTTCTCATTGAAAGAGTGTGCTCATACCAATGTTCGGATGACCTTAATTATATCTGCTATCAAAGTTCGAATTAACAAACTTACAACCGTGCATTAACAAATTGTGTCAGAGGTGTATTGCAAGTTGCGGTGTCTGTCAGCCCTACACAAACCGGAAATTGAAATTGAGTTGAAATAATATTAGTTGCATGTTACGCATCACCCATCCTTGGTCAATGGAGAATGCAGATGAAGGACAAAATATCGGACTGAAGATTCTTCTTCCTGTTGTGTAGTTTTCCACCGATTTATCCGAATTTGGACTCAGTGCTTTGGAGCGACCTGCAGCATCTCCCGGACATTGGAGAACATCATCTTGGTACCACATGGGTCTGCAATGTTTTGCAGCTCTCCGATTCTAAAATTGCTACCCGCCCGTACAAGTGGCATTGAGTAAATGGTATTGAAGAACGTCAAAACTTCGATTGATGTGGTGGGCAAGAAAAGGACCAATTGCAATGACCAGGAGATTCGACTGCCAAATTCAAGAGGTACTATTTCTATAAGTAGTGCAAAAAAAGACCACTAGCGATGCAGAGACGGAGGTAGGATGATGACTGGGGGACCCAGCCGCCGGGTTTCGAGTATGCCACATGTTATTTCGCATGGGCCAGACAGACCCACGCGACTGAAAGCAGTGGTTGGTAGCTAAATTTTGAAAATGCCCATGAAATTGGAGCAATTTAAACATAGAAAGTGCATTCACTTTCAAAAGGAATATCTTCAATTTTTGCCGGTGGGCGCTGTATCAACACCGCAGTTGAGTGTCGAACAACATCTTAACTCGTACTTTTGCTTCACTCAGACGGTTTGCGATGTCTACGACGATGCTGTCTTTCTCTGGGTTCTCTAGTGATGGTGGTTCAACATGGCCACCGTCTAGCTCAAGACCGATGGTGCATTGAATGAATTAGCATACACTGTGAACGTCCATGCATTATCGGCCTGCGGTATTTCGTGTTATTGCCATCGCTTATTTTAGAGCATATATTTGTTGGTCTAGTGCAGCCAAGGGAGAGGCAGCTGGGTCCGGAGCCTTCCGTCACACCCATCGACTTGCCGTTTACATTTCTGTTGTTGGAGAATGTGTGGACGGAGAGTAATGCTCATTATGCACGGGCTCGGTGCCAATGGGAATTAGGACGTTAATCCCAATCTAATATAGAGCCATCCGCAAGATGGTGCTTCAATGGAAGACAACGCGCGAAAGCTTCCAGACGCAACCGCCAGAGCGGCGACACATGCGAGTATGACATGAATTTCCTGCCACATTAGCCGCGTCCATGCCTTTCGCTTGTGAAGAGCGGGAGATTGGAGTGGAAGAAGTTTCCTAAGATTAATTACTTGGTGTTGGTGAGTTCGGAGCTGAGTTCCTGGTTTCGCATGTAGGTAATTTCTGTGTCTGGGTAGAGCCAGTGGCCTACCGAAGGAGGGCAAAGGGGACGGTGCCCCTTTGCCCCACACTCCGTGAAAGATAGTTGAGACCCACAAGAATATCGCCGGGGTTCAGAAAAATTGCGCCGGACCGCTTAAAAATCCCGCTGGGCCCCCAAGGATCGCACCGGAGCCCATGAAAAAATCACATTGGGGGCTCCAATAAGTCGCGCAGAGACCCCTGAAAATGACTGGGGCCCCCAAAAATGCAACGAGGCCCCTGAAATTTACATTGGGGCCCCAAAAATCGCTTCATGGCTCCCAAAAATAACCCTGGGGTTTCCAAAAAGTGGGACCAGGGCCCATGAAAATACAATTGGGGCCCAAAAAAGTCGCGCCGGGCCCCATTAAAATCACGCTGGTGGCCAAGAAGTCGTGCGGCGTTCTTAGAGAATGACGCTGGGTACCCAAAAAGACTGGCCGGGCCTCTAAAAATCACGCTGGAGGCTCAAAAGGTCGAGCCAGGGGACCCTGAAAATCGCGCTGGGCCCCTACAAAGTCGCACCGAGGAACCTGAAAAGCACGATGGGAGCCTCAAAAGTTCGCGCCGGGACCCTGAAAAACGCGCGGGGCCCCGCAAAAAAGTCATGCGGTCGTCCTTGAAAATCACGATGGTGGCCCAAAAGAGACGGGCCGGGCCTCTGAAAATCACGTTAGGGGCTCAAAAGGTCGGGGTATGTCCATGTGTCATGCCCCCGCCCTTTGCATGATGGGTGGGCGTGGACCCCATGGCTCCTGGATCTGCCGCTAATGAGACCTGTATATTGTGCGATGTGATCTGAATTGTGTACCTAATGTCCTCAGCGGTTGGTGCGATATTTCGTACATAATGCATGATATCGTTTACTGGTTGATCTCTTATTCAATTCCATCATATATACAGCATATATTGTTGGTTTACGATCTGCCTTTTTTGTCATGGGCTAATGCAAAGGTGGAATAGGAATATTAAGTGTCCGGAAGCAAGGCATATCAAATTACAAAATTGTTTCTGCCTAGGTGTAATTTCCCAACCAAATTATCAAATGTTATATTTGAATCTACCATCACTGTGCATGTAGTATGAGCTTCCGGATTTAGCTTCGGCCAGGGATCTCAACATTGCACACACGGACAGGTCAGAGACGGATCCAGAAATGTCCATGGGGACACTCGTCTGGGGGGGGGGGGGACGACATTTCCTCGGAGGGCCGCCGCTGCGAAAGTCCCCGGAGGTGCGCATTTGCCTGAAAGTCTGTTGTTGAGGAGGGATGTGTGCACTCGACCGTACTGAAAAGGGCACCGTTTACCCTCAAGAGAGCGCATTTCCACTCAGAGCAGCATCTTTGGCTGAAAATTGAGCGAGGGGGACCGATGCACTCTAGCCTTCTCAGACAGGTACTCCGGTCAGATGGTCGCCATATTTCCACGGGGGACATACCCCCAGTGCTCTCCTGCATCCACCCTGGGGTAGATGCACTCTTAAAGGTATACACAACAATGCCCCTGGTAGCATAGGTGTAGGTTTCTGAAAATTATTAGGAGGGCACAGTACATGAAGAAAATGGCCAGGCCAAAATGGATTGGGGAGGGGGGGCACATTAAGGTCCAAAATTAGAAGTTGAAATTATTAAAAGGGCACATCCAGCACGGGGGAGGGGGAGCAAGTGCCCTCCCACGCACTGCTCCGATCGTAAGGCATTCAAACACAGTACATGAGGAAGATCGTCGGCAATCGGTAAGCAAACATCATATTTCAAGTTTGTCTAGAAATACTCATCATGCCACATCTCAACAACACAATCAGACTCTTCGAAATGTGCTGCACATGGATACCTACGCGGCAGTGCTTAGTTCGTTTGAAGGAGGCTTCTCCTGAATTTTTCATAATCCATGCCTTTTCTCGGATTCCTCAACCAGGAACTTGTCCCCACCTGCTCCGCTGGATATAGGGACACAGCAAATACCCATCCCATAAAATGGTTACCGACATATTATGCGCAAACTATGAAAAATCAGCATCAACAACCCTTCAATACACTCTCCCAGCGTTAGCGGGCCGCAATTTGCTGCCTTTCATGTCACACTCGCCTGGAATGCCATCTGGTGGCTAAACTCCGCGATGTCTCCCATTGACAAAAAGACACGAACAAGTTTGTTGATATTGTTACTTTGTCGCTGTAGCTGCGCCAACTGGGGGTTTTAGCTTAAATTGTGTCTAAATGAGACTATAAAAACATATATTATTGTGTTAATAGTTCACTGGAGAAGCTAAATACGAAGTACAATGGCACAAGATGTTATATTTTCAGTAAAAAATACACCAACGTTTCGGCCTAATGACTTCACCTAGGTGACAAGTAGGATAGTACAAAAAAACAAAACAGACGTTTTAAATTTACCGATTAAAACATGCCATCAGATCTACCACCTACTACAGGCTGGTGAAGACAAAATTCAGACGAAACACCATACAGCATGTATACACAAATATGAACATATCGATCGGCCGTGGGTAGTCATATTTCGTCTTTATAATATCCATAGACTCTGTATTGAGAACAGTTCTTGCAATCTCAGGTAAGTGGAATTGTCCCGTCAAGAACCTTAGCGGATTGAATTGTATTGGATTAATGGATTTGATTGGATTTGATTGGATTATTACCCAATTATTGGAATCGTTCCGTAGAAACCTATATCTGTAAGTCATACTATCAATGGCGTCCCCGACGTAGGCTCTGGCACTTATCGGGAACGAATGCTCTCCTGTTCGCAGATGCCCAGGTACAAGATTTTACCGAACGACTCCAATAACTTACAATTATCTGAGATGGCAAGAACGGAACCCCATACAGAGTCTAGATATCATGAAGACGGAATGTGACTACCCACTACCGATCGATATTTTAATATTTGTGTAGATGTGTTTCATGGTGTTTCCTCTGAGTATCTTTCGCCAGCCTGTAGTAGGTGGTAGATCTTGTGGTACGTGTCAATCTGAAAATGTATAACTCTCTGATTCGAATATTTTTAATATCCTACTTGTCACCCTGATGAAGGCATTAAACCGACACGTTGGTGTACTTTTCCTGAGAATATAACATCTTGTGCAATTGTACTTTGTATATACAGACATAGGTTTGGCTTCGGATATGTGCCAAATATATTATTCCTATCGATGGATCAACATGCGTGCGTCACTTGTTCACGCTGCAAATTTCCGGCAACAGCTTGCATGCTTAGACCGGAAGCCACATAAATCGGATAACGTAAATGTAAAACCCAATCCAATGACCTTACTCGACCTCGGGCGAGGCGACGTTAAAGTGTCAAACTTCGACCCCATACGTTTCCGGACTATTCCCGGTAGGCACATACCACCAGGACTCTGACAATCGTTGCTTTGGTGCTAATGGCAAACTGTCTCGCGAGCAATCGTCGTGAACGCTCGGTGAGCTAAATCTCAAATTTATAACACAAGTAATTGAAATAATTAATTAAAGAGCAGGTAAAATTAATGAGCAGGTAAAATTAAAGAGCAGGTAAAATTAAAGAGCAGGTAAAACTAAAGAGCAGGCAATTTGCATCACATATCAGTGAGCGAGAAGAACATTGGGACCGGTCCCTAGACACGGACCCGAACCACAGGAATGGCGGACGGACTGGCTGTCGAAACCAGTCAGTCTGTTTCGGACCGGGTGCCTTCTACCGTAGCGAGGCCAGTTAGTCTGTCTCGGACCGGGTGCCTTCTGCCGTAGCGAGGCCAGTCAGTCTGTCTCGGACCGGGTGCCTTCTACCGTAGCGAGGCCAGTTAGTCTGTCTCGGACCGGGTGCCTTCTGCCGTAGCGAGGCCAGTCAGTCTGTCTCGGACCGGGTGCCTTCTGCCGTAGCGAGACCAGTCAGTCTGTTTCGGACCGGGTGCCTTCTACCGTAGCGAGGCCAGTTAGTCTGTCTCGGACCGGGTGCCTTCTGCCGTAGCAAGGCCAGTCAGTCTGTCTCGGAACTGGAGCCTTCTGCCTTAGCGAGGCCAGTCAGTCTGTCTCGGATCGGGTGCCTTCTGCCGTAGCGAGGCCAGTCAGTCTGTCTCGGACCGGGAGCCTTCTGCCGTAGCGAGGCCAGTCAGTCTGTCTCGGATCGGGTGCCTTCTGCCATAGCGAGGCCAGTCAGTCTGTCTCGGATCGGGTGCCTTCTGCCGTAGCGAGGCCAGTCAGTCTGTCTCGGACCGGGTGCCTTCTGCCGTAGCGAGACCAGTCAGTCTGTTTCGGACCGAGTGCCTTCTACCGTAGCGAGGCCAGTTAGTCTGTCTCCGGACCGGGTGCCTTCTGCCGTAGCGAGGCCAATCAGTCTGTCTCGAACCGGGTGCCTTCTGCCGTAGCGAGACCAGTTAGTCTGTTGGTTATTTGGGCTCAAGGGCGCATCGACTGCGTTGGTCATACAGCCCAGTTAGTCTGTCTCGGACCGGGTGTCTTCTGCCGTAGCGAGGCCAGTCAGTCTGTCTCGGACCGGGTGTCTTCTGCCGTAGCGAGACCAGTCAGTCCGTCTCGGACCGGGTGCCTTCTGCCGTAGCGAGGCCAGTCAGTCTGTCTCGGACCGGGTGCCTTCTGCCGTAGCGAGACCAGTTAGTCTGTTGGTTATTTGGGCTTAAGGGCGCATCGACTGCGTTGGTCATACAGCCCAGTTAGTCTGTCTCGGACCGGGTGCCTTCTGCCGTAGCGAGGCCAGTCAGTCTGTCTCGGACCGGGTGCCTCCTGTCGTAGCGAGGCCAGTCAGTCTGTCTCGGACCGGGTGCCTTCTGCCGTAGCGAGGCCAGTCAGTCTGTCTCGGACCGGGTGCCTTCTACCGTAGCGAGGCCAGTCAGTCTGTCTCGGACCGGGTGCCTTCTGCCGTAGCGAGGCCAGTCAGCCTGTCTCGGACCGGGTGCCTTCTGCCGTAGCGAGGCCAGTCAGTCTGTCTCGGACCGGGTGCCTCCTGTCGTAGCGAGGCCAGTCAGTCTGTCTCGGACCGGGTGCCTTCTGCCGTAGCGAGGCCAGTCAGTCTGTCTCGGACCGGGTGCCTTCTGCCGTAGCGAGGCCAGTCAGTCTGTCTCGGACCGGGTGCCTTCTGCCGTAGCGAGGCCAGTCAGTCTGTCTCGGACCTGGTGCCTTCTGCCGTAGCGAGGCCAGTCAGTCTGTCTCGGACCGGGTGCCTTCTGCCGTAGCGAGGCCAGTCAGTCTGTCTCGGACCTGGTGCCTTCTGCCGTAGGAGGCCAGTCAGTCTGTCTCGGACCGGGTGCCTTCTACCGTAGCGAGGCCAGTCAGTCTGTCTCGGACCGGGTGCCTTCTGCCGTAGCGAGGCCAGTCAGTCTGTCTCGGACCGGGTGCCTTCTGCCGTAGCGAGGCCAGTCAGTCTGTCTCGGACCGGGCGCCTTCTGCCGTAGCGAGGCCAGTCAGTCTGTCTCGGACCGGGTGCCTTCTGCCGTAGCGAGGCCAGTCAGTCTGTCTCGGACCGGGTGCCTTCTGCCGTAGCGAGGCCAGTCAGTCTGTCTCGGACCGGGTGCCTTCTGCCGTAGCGAGGCCAGTCAGTCTGTCTCGGACCGGGTGCCTTCTGCCGTAGCGAGGCCAGTCAGTCTGTCTCGGACCGGGTGCCTTCTGCCGTAGCGAGGCCAGTCAGTCTGTCTCGGACCGGGTGCCTTCTGCCGTAGCGAGGCCAGTCAGTCTGTCTCGGACCTGGTGCCTTCTGCTGTAGGAGGCCAGTCAGTCTGTCTCGGACCAGGTGCCTTCTGCCGTAGCGAGGCCAGTCAGTCTGTCTCGGACCGGGTGCCTTCTGCCGTAGCGAGACCAGTCAGTCCGTCTCGCACCGGGTGCCTTCTGCCGTAGCGAGGCCAGTCAGTCTGTCTCGGACCGGGTGCCTTCTGCCGTAGCGAGACCAGTCAGTCCGTCTCGCACCGGGTGCCTTCTGCCGTAGCGAGGCCAGTCAGTCTGTCTCGGACCGGGTGCCTTCTGCCGTAGCGAGACCAGTCAGTCTGTCTCGGACCGGGTGCCTCCTGTCGTAGCGAGACCAGGAGCCCGACAGCGTCGCTCTCGCGGGCCGGCGATGACGTATGATGACGTATGATGACGCGCCGGGCGCTGGTGTCATGCGGTGGCTCCGCTCCGCTGGCCTTTGGAAACGTCGCCGGCCTTCATCTATATTCATGCATGCTGCCCCCACTCGGGTCAGCGGCGACGGCGGTGGCGGCAATACCGGGCCGGCCGGGGGCCTTTTGAAGCGCCATTGGCGCGGCCGGCCCGGCTTCGCAGCGGCGTCGTGCCGGAACAATAGGCGAGGACGTGGCGGCCGTCTCCATCGAGCTGTTCAGCATTTCATGAATACCAAGCCGGCAGTGTCGACGGCTGCGTCCGCGGTGCGCCCCGGTCGCCGACTGGCGTGCAGCACGTCGGGCAGCGCGCCAGGTGACAAGTGACGTCACCGAGGCGCTTCACCGCTGACGAGCGTGGGTGGCTGTTGTGCTGGCGGACGGGTCATGAGCACACTGCGAGGTGATGATAACGACACCCGACGCACGGGAGCGCCTCGGCCCCGAACACAGGCACGCCCGAGCGCACACCCCTGATGCTGGCACACACCGAAATCGACAAGATTACTTGCTCTATCTCTGCATCCCCGCCGCATCCCATAGCTTCAGTTCATCCAGACTTCAATTAACCCTCAGTTAATTTTGGCCTCTCGTCAGACTTCGCTCGTTATTTGTTATTTGGGTTTCAAGGGCGCATCGACTGGACTGGTCATATAGCGCAGAATTCGCTCGTCAAAAGTTGCGCTTAAGAATACAAGTTTTGCACATCTCCCAGTCGAAAGTTCCGGATGATTGCTTGCAACGCATATTACCACTGAAGCAGTAAGTGTCCGAATCCTGGTGATGTGTGTCTGCCGAAAATAGCATCGATGACGCACATGTTCGAACTCTCGATCCGAGCTCCTCCCCTATTGATGCCGCCCGAACATGCCTACGCCAGTAGCAAGCCGTTTCAAGAATACCAGGCGGACAGTTCATGACATTTGCACTCGCCACCAGAGATTCGATGCGAAATTTCATGAGTGCTGAAGGAGCGCTTCCAGCCGACAGCACAGCACCCATCTGTGAGCGCGCTGCATTGCGTATGCAGGCAGGGATTGTGCCCGGCCCGTCTCATGTCTTCCGGCCGATAGAAATGCCGACCTCAGTCAGCTGTGGCACTCGGCACCGCGGGAGTCCGACTATAGCGGCGCGCCCACCCAGCTCTGCCATCCGATAACCGCCAGCTGCAACCCGGTCCTCACCATCGGATAAGGTAGCACGGCATCGATCTATCTATGAAGCGGCCCTATTGTCAACGCTCGTGTAGGTGGCCGTGACCTTCGCTGGTCGGCAGAGGGTCAGCAACCGGTGACCTTAGTAAGTGAAAGATGATATGGGGAGGTGGCCTTCACGGACTAGTAAAAGTATTTTCTGCTCTGTCTTGGTTGGCTTGTCCTCTATGGCAGAAACAAACGGACAGCAGACCGGGCCTCTATGAATCGACACAGCAACAGCTGGCGGTATAAGTAACGATGTTTTTCATGTCAGTTGATATTAGTTCTTCAACAGCATTTGCTGAATCTCACTTCCTATCTATCTATCTCGAATTCATTTTTTGTTTGCACTAAGCATATCAAGACCTGAAATTCAAACAGTATTTCATAGAGATACAAACAAGCCGCATGCATGTAGATACGAGGCACCAAAGTTGCTGCCTTCATGTTCTTCCTATGACTCCCTCTAACCCAGACGCGAACATCAATGATTTTCGCGTTATCTATTTATGTGTAATAGGATGATTCTGAAGAGCTAGAAAAAGCATCTGATCTTCTTTTGCAAAATGGATTGTGTTTGGAAGCACGGCTCTAAACCAGTTCGTCAATGATTACATCCTTTTGTGAAAAGCAGCTTCACTCGCCAAATGGATATACTTTGGAAGTTGATTAGCTTGCTGAGGGTTCCGGCTAAAGAATAGGGTTGTACCGGAAGGTACATTGTAAAACAGAGATAAAATTGTAGTGCCTTGTTCGCATGCAATCCCCTTTGCATCTCAACTTCTTATCGCCACATGGATTTCTCACAGCTCGGGCTACAAGCATCAACATAGTTCTGAAGAAATTGATGCCGGCTTCCCGGTGTGTTCGATTACACTATATGCACTCAAACTGCTTACGTGCGTGCTACATCTACCCAGCGTGGAGAGTTGCTATATCAACAGCCTGGCCAATATTTTTCCAAGATACCACCTTGCTGATTGCTCTTACCGGTATCACCGTCAGAAGCTCATTTCTTAATGTGCATAGGTCAGATGCCTGACACCAACACATCAAAAACAGTGCATTGAACTTCGACGGTGCGAAGCAATTGAACATGTCCACCTCAAAGCTGATAAAATATCGGCGAATCAAAGGAATGCATATGGATAGCTGCGGAGGGAAATGATAATGATTACGAACGGAAAGAAACAGGAGAGAGGAAGGAAACCAAGAGCGATAGTGAACAAGTGACGTGGGTAATTTCAGGGCTCGGATGGGCCCGATCAAATGTACGCTATTAGCCAGTGCTATGCCACTGGAGAGTTGACATTATGGACCACTCTGTGTATATATCACCACCGGATTTTCCGCGTTAGGTTAGGCAAGATCAGGCTAGGTTAAATAAAGTGAACAAACAACAAATGAAAGTAATGGTCTGTACCTAATAACAGTCTTGCGATGACTCAACACAAGACGATGTACAGCGAGGTGGTTGGGAATGGTACATCTTGCCGTTCATTTTAACATGGCCATGAATGTCCATAGTCCGATGCCTTAGTTAAGTCGCAGTCCTGAGATACGCACTTCAAACGAACACCACCTAACCGCGTTATATTCTCAGTGAAAATTGCCGTACATGTCCTTTGATTTCAGTGAACAGTGTCTTCACCTCTAAAAGGCCGCAAAACACTTTGGCATATACGCAGAAATTAACGGCATCAGTTAGAAGTGAAACTGTTCATATCTTTCAGTTCGCTAGTAATCTCCCGTCTTCTACGCAAATTCCATTCGGTTCGATGACGACAGTCGGCGAGCGCACGCCACACAGTATTACCTGAGAATATTCCCGCCTCTATGTGACACCCAGGCTTTCGTCCCTTCCTGCGGGATTTCCACGGAGCTTTCACTCCGATAGACCCGTGCCATTCACTCAGGCTGTCAAGCAGACAATCACCGTTCTGCGGTTGATTCACATATATATATCGATGCAAATATTCTCGTAATGTACCAGCCTTTGAGACACAGTTGTAAATCTGGAAATAATTCATCAATTCTCGCGAAAACTCATTGTTTCCTTCACCAGACAATCAGTTATCAGCCAAAATCATGGGTGTTGTAAACAAAAATTCGGACGTGGAAACGAATGCGCCCAATCCTAATAAGCTCATATTTATCTCAGATTTCAGTATCCACAAGTTGCATCAGAATATGCACTGTTTTTCCTTCCATGGCACGCATCATTTTGCATTAACAGCTTTGGGACCATGGTATGTGAGTTATATTTTTAATGCTTAAGCGCACATGATACGTTCGGCCGCCAGTGCCAGAGATAGGAGCGTATTACCGATAGTCAGCGTCGGGCACGGGCTAACCGAAACAGAATGAAAGGCAGAGTGAAAGGCAGAGTCAGAGAGCTAACGGCGGATTGCACATGGATGGAACACCTCATAAATTGGGCTCTCCATACGGAAGGGCGCCAATCAGTGGCCAGCGTTTCAAAGATCAAGTGATAAAATTGTTCGCCCCTCCCCCCACCCCCAAAAAAGCCACCTTGTGATGGTCAATGTAAACAAAAGGCTAACGCTCGCAAAGCGCTGTCGCTTGCACATCGTCAAACAGACACATCAACCCATCGACAGGACAGTGACTTTCTGCATCGCCGGCGGAGTAGTTTGCAGAGGGGTGGGAGTCGTTCGCAACGCAAGCGACCTAGCAGGAGTTGAAGCCCGACCAAGTCGGATGGGTTCGTCCCAGCATAGATAAATTGGGGCTGTCGACTATGGAGTTACAGAGAGGCTGTACAGTAGACAGAGACAGTTTGTACCAACCTACCACGACCACATTCACCCCGGTTGGATTCTGAATCCATTTTGCGCGCTGATTTCAGAACTGTTTTTGTGTTTACTCTAGGGTCATTAGAAATCAAAATGCTTATCTTTTGAGCCTTCCTTTTGTCATATATGTAATCCGCCTTCTATGAAGTATTGTTTAATCCATGAGTTGAAAGCGAAAGTGAATCCTTTGACAGACCGGGGAAGTGGCGGTGTCCAGTCAATGACGGGCAGTCTAACTGCTGACAGCTGGCAGCACGATGAGACACCCAAAGGGGAGCAAAGCTCCTCCTGCCAAGCTCAGATCTGGACCTGACAAGATATTCGGGATCAGGAGGCCCCTGTCCATCAACAAGCTGCCTCTGAATAAAGAGATAGGAAGTGCCCTGGCTTTCGAAGCTGAGCAGGAGAGGATGAAGAAAGGGAAGAAGGATATTGATTGCAAGGACGCCACTGAGAAGGTCACTGAGAAGGTTGTAGAAGTCTACAAGACTGCCAACATCCCTACAATAAGCAAGAAGAAGGTGAAGGAAAAGATGCAGAAGATGTGGCAGATGAGGAAAGAGAGTCTGAATGAGATAGCCAAGGGCCAGACTGGTATGGACAGGAAGAGAAGGAAGAAGAAGAATGGCAAAGTGAAGAGGAAGTTCAAAGATATAGAGGAGGAACTGTTTGATGTAGCTGATGATGACAACGTTCCTGAGATGGAGAAGGAGTTTCTGGTCGCCCAGAGGAAGCGTGGGGGGGGAGGGCTGTATTGGTGGAGTAGACATTATAGAGTCCGCCAGGCTGCATAAAACTAAAGAGAAGGAAGAAAAAGCAGCCAAGAAAAATGCTGAGAACAAAGAGAAGACAGAAAAGAGGAAGAGGAGAAGTGATGATGATGTGAAAATAATGATGTCTAAAGTGGCAGTGGAGAACAGTGAGAGCGAAGATGACAATGAAGAAAAGGATGTGAATGACAATGAGTACAAATGCCAGGTGAATAAGAAAGAGAAAACAGAGAAAAAGAAAAAGCAGAAGGAAGCAGAGGCTAAACTCGGTGAAACAGCAGATAGGTTCAAGATATCCAGTGATGCAGTGGCTCATGTCACAAACACCATCAGAGTGGCAGACAACACTATAACTGCAGGGGATAAGAGTAAAGTGATCAATTCCAAGACAGTTGAGAGAGTAAGGAAGAAGTCTAGGGAGCAAAAGAAAGACAAATTTCGGGGGTTTGAGGTTAAAGGTCTGATGGTGCATGAAAGGATCAATGACAACAAAGTAGAGGTTGGTGTAGGAGAGAAGAACCATAAAAGGTTTGCCACTGTAAGGAGTGAGGACTGTGCTGTCATCGGGTACCCCGGCGAGGAGTTCCTGGGTCACGTGGCCCCGGTGGGGGGGGGGAGGGGGGTGGACCTGGCCACCAGCCTGGTGGGGTTCGTGGAGGAGCGGGGTATCAACATCGCCAGCCTGCAGGTGGTCTTCAGCGATGGTTGCAGCAAGATGGGCGGCTACAACCATGGGTTCATCGCTGAGTTCGAGAGGCTGGTGGGTCGCCCCCTCCTCCACATCCACTGCATCGTCCACGGCCTGGAGAAGGTGTTCAACCACCTGTTCATCCACTGCGCCGGACCCACCACCGGCCCGGCCTCCTGGAGTGGGGAGGAGGCCAAGAGGCTCCAGGGCAATGTGTGGGACCTGCAGGTGGAGGAGTTCGAGGCCATCCCCAGCCCCATCCTCAGGGCCCTGCTGGACGTCATCCCCCCCCCCCGCCGTCATGAAGGAGTTCAACCATGATACCAGATATCTGTTGGAGATGGCCGGGGCAGTGGAGTCTGGACAGCTGCAGGAGAGGTGGGCCAGGGCACGGGCTGGTGCAATGACCAACGCCCGGTGGCAGAACACGGAGAGCAGGGAGCTGCGGGTGTACATGAGCCATTGAGCACGGCCACCCCCAGCGAGGCACAGAGACGCATGACCTCCTTCATCATCCACGTCTACGTGCCCTCCTTCCTAGAGATCAGGCAGAGGAACCTGCTGCTGGAGGGTCCCCGCCACCTGCTCACCATCGTCACCAGGGTCGTCACCTACTGCACCAAGGAGGAGGTGGACATGCTGAAGCCCTACCTCCAGTTCAACGCCTACTTCGCCCAACATGAGGTAGTGCTGGCCTCCCTGCTGGCCTCCAGGGAGAGGGAGGAGAGGGAGCAGGCCTTGGCCATCGTCAAGAAGCTGAGGAAGAAGGAGCAGAGGAGCAAGAGGAAGACTGTTAGGAAAGTGAGGAACCCCGAGATCAACCTGCGGCCACCAAGTTGTCCGAGCTGGTGGACCTGCAGAAGGCGACCTCCTCTCCTCCCATCCTGTTCCAACACACAGACCAGGAACTGGAACAGTTCCTGGAGGAGCCCTACTCAGAGCCAGGACTGCCCTGCACCACCACTGCAGTGGAGAGGGGTGTGAAGATGACCACGGAGGCGGCCACCATGGCCAGCGGGGCCTGGCAGCAGGACATGGTCACGTGGAACAGGCAGGAGGCCAGGAACAGGAACAAGTACAGGGGCAAGAAGGAGGAGTTCAACTGCTGAGTTATATGGATACTGATTTACCAATGTTTTTTTTTATGTATTACACAATATATGTGCCTTCTTGCTACTCGATAGATTACAAGTTAATACTTTGCCGAATGACAAAAGTTAAGCATTTTGACTTTTAATGACCCTAGAGCAAAAACAAAAACAGTTCTGAAATCAGCGCAAAATGGATTCAGAATCCAACCGGGCCGAATGTGGTTGTGGTAGGTTGGTCCAAACTGTCTGTCTACTGTACAGGTATGTAGGGTCTGAGGGGCCCGCTGAAAATGCACACGTGGCTGTAAAGGCAAAGGGAAACTGCAGAGCATAGGGTTTCTTTCTTTTTCATGCACACGTCCCTACATGCTTTATATGTTTACCCGCAGAAGACATGGGTTATTCATCCACAAACTTACATTACAGCTTGTGTCAATACTGGCGTTTTTCTTATATGGAAAGGAGAGTCAAGGTACTAATAGCAGCAGAAGGCACTCCCTGTCTTGTGCCATGGCAGCAAGGCTATCTCTCACCAAACCAGGGGAAGGGGACCGCGCCCGAAAATGTTCTGACTGAATAAGGAATTTTTTAAATTGACAGGGTAGCAAACCAGGAGGGATCTGGACACCACATCTCCCCTTTCAACCCACCCAGGATTCCCAGCCATGCATGCCAACTTCGTCAAAATGTTTCCTTCGAAGGCTTTGGAAAAAAGTTGCCGTTAAACGACTGCACAAACTCCGACGTAGAAGAAAGTGAAATATCCTACCTTGCCATTATTGCAATTTTTGGCATCTTCAAAACCAAGCTTTAGCTGTACACACGTCATATTCGTATCTCAGCGTAAAGCGAGCCAGAAAATAGAAAAAGAGAAGAAGAGAAGAAGAGAAGAAGAGAAGAAGAGAAGAAGAGAAGAAGAGAAGAAGAGAAGAAGAGAAGAAGAGAAGAAGAGAAGAAGAGAAGAAGAGAAGAAGAGAAGAAGAGAAGAAGAGAAGAAGAGAAGAAGAGAAGACGAGAAGACGAGAAGAAGAGAAGAAGATAATAAGATAATAAGATAATAATAAGAGAAGAAGAGAAGAAGAGAAGAAGAGAAGAAGAGAAGAAGATAATAAGATAATAAGATAATAAGATAATAAGATAATAAGATAATAAGATAATAAGATAATAAGATAATAAGATAATAAGATAATAAGATAATAAGATAATAAGATAATAAGATAATAAGATAATAAGATAATAAGATAATAAGATAATAAGATAATAAGATAATAAGATAATAAGATAATAAGATAATAAGATAATAAGATAATAAGATAATAAGATAATAAGATAATAAGATAATAAGATAATAAGATAATAAGATAATAAGATAATAAGATAATAAGATAATAAGATAATAAGATAATAAGATAATAAGATAATAAGATAATAAGATAATAAGATAATAAGATAATAAGATAATAAGATAATAAGATAAGAAGATAAGAAGATAATAAGATAAGAAGATAAGAAGATAAGAAGATAAGAAGATAAGAAGATAAGAAGATAAGAAGATAAGAAGATAAGAAGATAAGAAGATAAGAAGATAAGAAGAGAAGAAGATAAGAAGATAAGAAGAGAAGAAGAGAAGAAGAGAAGAAGAGAAGAAGAGAAGAAGAGAAGAAGAGAAGAAGAGAAAAAGAGAAGAAGAGAAGAAGAGAAGAAGAGAAGAAGAGAAGAAGAGAAGAGAAGAAGAGAAGAAGAGAAGAAGAGAAGAAGAGAAGAAGAGAAGAAGAGAAGAAGAGAAGAAGAGAAGAAGATAAGAAGATAAGAAGATAAGAAGAGAAGAAGAGAAGAAGAGAAGAAGAGAAGAAGAGAAGAAGAGAAGAAGAGAAGAAGAGAAGAAGAGAAGAAGAGAAGAAGAGAAGAAGAGAAGAAGAGAAGAAGAGAAGAAGAGAAGAAGAAGAGAAGAAGATAAGAAGATAAGAAGATAAGAAAAGAAGAAAAGAAGAAAAGAAGAAGGAGAGAAGGAGAGAAGGAGAGAAGGAGAGAAGGAGAGAAGGAGAGAAGGAGAGAAGGAGAGAAGGAGAGAAGGAGAGAAGGAGAGAAGGTGAGAAGGAGAGAAGGAGAGAAGGAGAGAAGGAGAGAAAGAGAGAAAAAGAGAAGGAGAGAAATAGAGAAATAGAGAAGGAGAGAAATAGAGAAAGAGAAATAGAGAAAGAGAGAAAGAGAGAAAGAGAGAAAGAGAGAAAGAGAAAAAGAGAGAAAGAGAGAAAGAGAGAAAGAGAGAAAGAGAAAAAGAGAGAAAGAGAGAAAGAGAGAAAGAGAGAAAGAGAGAAAGAGAGAAAGAGAGAACATGCATCCACATATGTAATTTATACACATATATGTCTGCTATTAGCACTACTGTCCCATTGTCCCAATATCCCATTTTCCATTACAGTTCACTAATCATCTTTGAGAAGTCGGATGTTAATTGATAAATGGGGTGCCATATTACGAGAGAGTTATATATTTTGCAATGTACGACCACAAATAGCCGGAAAAGTTGAATCCCGTTTTATGAGCATGAGTGGGATGCAAGGACAAGTTTAAACACTATAATGGCCAGGGCAGTCGCTATTTATTTGCATGTAATGTCTAGGATTGATGTTTAAATTGCTCCAAGTTGGTACGATGGTAGTCCGGTTTGACAAATGTATTGGGCAACGTTCAAACGCCGCTGGAAAAGCACACAGTGGACGAAAGCAGGTGTGGAGGTTCGTGGTTCGTGACCTGCCGACCCAGCGACCATTGTGATCACACAACAGCAAGTCGCAGCAGGCATCAATTGACAGGGTTTTCCGAAGCAGGGTTTAGGATAACCGGTGTTCCATATCAGGGTTTTCCATAGCAGGATTTAGCACAACCGGTGTTAGTGAGCCGAGCAACCGGTCGGCTCACTAACACCGGTTGCTACCTGTGGTTTGTTGCAGGTCCGGAACCGCCCTCGTCGACGGCGGTGATTTCGCTGGCTTTTCCGTCCGAGCGGGGTTGCCATCGCTCGCAATATCTGCTTAATTAAGACGGAACTACAGAGCAACAGCACAATCAATGCCACAATGTGATCAAAATGGCTCCGTATTGATACTCTCGGTGAGCCAATCACGTCCTAGAACAACTCAAAGTAATTAGCGGAAAGTCGCGTAGCGACAACATGAACACCAGGCCATTACGCCAAGTGAAACTGTACCGGAACGTCGTGTATCGACAACTTGAACGCCAGGCCATTGCGCCAAGCACTGACCGCTTGAAAAATATGCAGTTAAAAATAATCGGGACATTTTAAGCTAGCGATAGCTTTATTATAAATTTTACCGATTAGTTGTTTGCTGCTTTTGTGCAATCGTTTAGAAGATGCACATAATCCACAACAAGTTCATACGATGCTAATCAGAGTTATTGACCCCATTCGAAGTGAAGAAGGTCACCGGTCCGACGGCACTATCTGAGGACATTTTACGAATGGAATGCCAAACATCTGAGCGAATTAACTGTTGTTGCTTGCAGACGACTTTGTAATGTGATGCACGCCATCTACTCCAGCGTCCACAGCGCTACAGCTACAGCTGTCTCGACAGCGTGAAGCACGAAGTCGCATTTGCTTTACAAGGGTCAGAAAACTAGGGCGAAGACAGATGACGACTACACCCCGACATTGACCTGCCCGAGCTGACCTGGAAGGCCAACAATAGTCGATTCTAAAAGTTCAATGATGTAGCTACACCGTAGCGTTTACCACATCACTTAGAATGAAAGGTAGTCGGGGAGGGGATAATTTTGAACCTCTCGTACTGCCGGAGGGATATAAAAATATCCCGCATTGCAGCCAAACCTATCAGCGGGAGCTCAAGGTAAATTTGATAGGCAGAAAAATCAGGGTAATTAATATCATAAGTCGTGGTATCGGGATTTAGAAGACCAGGCGCATTACCCTTGGCTGGTGTTAAGTTACAAAAACACGCATGCTACATACCTTTGATTGAGATGTTCTTCTGGGCAGATGTCAAGATGGTTTCTGCATGTCCTATGCAGTTGAGTAACACGAGGCAGAAATGGGAAAAAAATCCTAGGTTGATGTACATTGCTTCACTTTTCAAGAAAACGGTTGTAAGCTTGACATGACAAGTAAAGATGCAGGCTACACTGCCCACAGCACAGGTAGGTGGATGGATGGACCTATCTATTAGATAGAGATCTATTTTATTCAAGAAGACTCAAATTTGCTTGTATTTGAACTGCATGCACGTTGTTTGTACTTCGTTGTGAAGCTGATAATAATTATCTTGTCTTTTATTTGCTAGTAATCTTCAATCTTCATTGCTGTATTCATTGCCACATGTTCATTCCCCAACATAGGTTAAAGGATTGAGCTTGTGATCCAGAGTGAAATGTTATGATTCTGGAAAATATTGTCTGAAAATGAAAATTGCAACACATTTTGTTGCACAAAACGTCAACATACTTTTCCCTCGTCTTCGTTGTTACAATATACATACATACACACACACACACATATATATATATAATCATTTTGGAAACGGATTGGTCAACGGACTGACATATTTCTCCGATACGGATGTGGATACAGATTGCCCGATACGGATACCGATTGGAGCGAATTTCACAATTTCAAGCAGTGTTATGTTCGACATTGAACCACCTATCTCATATGCGTCGAAGGACGGATAACCCACTGTTCTGCCCGTTTCTTGGGCTGAAACGAGTGTTTCGAAAACAAATCAACAAATATGCTGTTGACTGGAACCGATGCTGCTTAATTTTGCCTCACAGTTCACATAATTTGAACCATACAACGCGATATTGTGCCACCGCTTGAATTTTGATTGATTATCATGAGAAAGCATACTTTAAAGATAGCACAAGTGCAGAAAGTTCCACCAACGTCTCAGAGATGGTTGTATGTCACGGTTCGCCACGGACGGTTAAATACTTCTGTTGATGTCAGGCTATGGCAGTCCTGCAACGGGCGATCATCTGTTTGAGATCACATCCGCAGAGTTTGTGTCGGCGAGCCGATCTAGTGGATTGTCAGTGGCTGAACACCATGCAAATTTCCTGTGAAAAAGACGCAGTGAGCAATCCGAATCAGCATTGTAACCTTTGCGTTTTGTTGCCGAAATATGCTCAAATAAAACCACCATGATTAGACAATGGTGCTATCGCGATTCTTTCGTCAGCTTTACCTCGTCGCGCCATGGTTCCCGCCACCAGAGGTGGCAATATCATTCCCAAGCGTTTTTGTCGGAACCACCCTGAAGCGGCGTACTTCCACCCGTCCTATTGAATTCTTTATGGTGCAACCTCCTTTGCACAATACTGATATGAGCTGTCTGGTGTACTGGTAAGAGCTGTCTCGTGTTCTTGTATGAACCATCTGGTGGGTGTTCTGGTATGAGCTGTCTGGTGTTCTGGTATGAACTGACTGGTGTACTGGTATGAACTGTCTGGTGTATTGGTATAAGCTGTCTGGTGAATGGTACGAACTGACTGGTGTATTGGCATGAGCTGTCTGGTGTACTGGTATGAACTGACTGGTGTATTGGTTTGAGCTGTCTGGTGTATTGGTATGAACTGACTGGTATTCTGGTATGAGCTGTCTGGTGTATTGGTATGAGCTGTCTGGTGTATGTATGAGCTGTATGGTGTACTGGTATGAGCTGTCCGGTGTACTGGTATGAGCTGTCCGGTGTACTGGTATGAGCTGTCTGGTGTATTGGTATGAGCTGTCTGGTGTATTGGTATGAGCTGTCTGGTGTACTGGTATGAGCTGTCTGGTGTATTGGTATGAGCTGTCCGGAGTATTGGTATGAGCTGTCTGGTGAATTGGTATGAGCTGTCTGATGTACTGGTATAAACTGACTGGTGTATTGGTATGAGCTTTCTGGTGTACTGGTATGAGCTGTCCGGTGTACTGGTATGAGCTGTCCGGTGTACTGGTATGAGCTGTCTGGTGTATTGGTATGAGCTGTCCGGTGTATTGGTATGAGCTGTCTGGTGAATTGGTATGAGCTGTCTGGCGTACTGGTATAAACTGACTGGTGTATTGGTATGAGCTGTCTGGTGTGCTGGTATGAGCTGTCCGGTGTGTTGGTATGAACTGTCTGGTGTACTGGTATGAGCTGTCCGGTGTACTGGTATGAGCTGTCTGGTGTTCTTGTATGAACCATCTGGTATGTGTTCTGGTATGAGCTGTCTGGTGTTCTGGTACGAACTGACTGATGTATTGGTATGAGCTGTCTGGTGTACTGGTATGAGCTGTCTGGTGTATTGGCATGAGCTGTCTGGTGTATTGGTATGAGCTATCTGGTGTGCTGGTATGAGCAGTTTGGTGTGCTGGTATGAGCTGTCCGGTGTATTGGTATGATTTGTCTGGTATACTAGTATGAGCTGTTTGGTGTGCTGGTATGAGCTGTATGGTGTACTGGTATGAGCTGTATGGTGTATTGGTATGAACTGTCTGGTGTACTGGTATGAGCTGTCTGGTGTATTGGTATGAGCTGTCTGGTGTACTGATATGAACTGTTTGGTGTGCTGGTATGAGCTGTATGGTGTATTGGCATGAGCTGTCAGGTGTCTTAGTATGAACTGTCTGGTGTTCTCGGTATATTTTCAGCGGTTCACATTTCTCCTTTTCCAGAAACGGCCTAGTGACTCTCAGAAAATCTCCGGGGTCTCAAACCACGTCGGATGTGAGATTATTACTCCACTACCCCTCCCGCTCTGGCTGCACTACTACAACATAACCGACTATCACCGGACCTGCGACTTTTCTTGCCCTCGCATGGTACCTCAGATAATTATTTACAGTGTACTGAAAGCTCCAATTTACTAGACATACTAGTTTAGACGCAATGTCGGTAAAAGCCAGCAGTTCTCGGAGCAGAATTGCCTCCAGACACGCTACTGCGGCTATTCGAGTGGTAAACATGGGTAGTGACGAGGCGTTGTTGCTTTTTTAATTAGTTGCTTGGGCTTTAAGGAGCACAGCTACGACGGCTACGTTGTGCTGGGACTGCTTGAAAGTCATATAAATAATATATCTGGTACTACCGATTTGTTGGCGATAAATACTCTTTGGAGATGGAGATGGAGAGGGGGGTGGGGGGGGGGCTGGAGATGGGTGTAAAGTAAGACTTCCAGGCTTGAGGCTCGCAGTCATCAGTCATGACATTGGTTGATCCTAACTGTGTCCACTGGCTTCCTGATCCATCGGACGGAAAAAACACCCATTGGCGCCTCTCTAATCAAATACTAGAAAACTTTCAAGAGCCATCATTGTTGTTAGCCACACAGACCTGCCGTTTTATTTCCCATGAACTCAGGTGCAGCTTCCGATGACTGAAATGACCCGAGACGGTTCGCGATAGTTGGAATGTATATTGCAAGGCTTGCAGTCCATCAGGCGATCAGGTCTGGTGAAAACGCCACCACATTTGGCGCTGCGAACTGATGGACATGCCAGTCAGCTGTCAAATTCTGATCAGTTGCTACGCCGATATTTCATGTTCATTGCGTCATAGGTCAACGTCACGGCACGTATCTGGGGCCGAGGAGTCCGTGCCCGCCAGCAACCATTCTGAGGTCGAACCGCCCGTCCGACACACCAGGCCCAGCTGGGAAAGTGACACACCGTCCAACACACCACGCAGAGCTGGGGAAGGGATACACCGTCCGACACACCAGGCCCAGCTGGGGAAGTGACACACCGTCCAACACACCAGGCTGAACTGGGGAAGTGACACACCGTCCGACACACCAGGCCGAGCTGGGGAAGTGACACACCGTCCAATGCACCAGGCCCAGCTGGGGAAGTGACACACCGTCCGACACACCAGGCCGAGCTGGGGAAGTGACACACCGTCCGACACACCAGGCCCAGCTGGGGAAGTGACACACCGTCCGACACACCAGGCCGAGCTGGGGAAGTGACACACCGTCCGACACACCAGGCAGAGCTGTGGAAGTGACACACCGTCCGACATATCAGGCAGAGCTGGGGAAGTGACACACCGTCCAAAACACCAGGCCGAACTGGGGAAGTGACACACCATCCGACACACCAGGCAGAGCTGGGGAAGTGACACACCGTCCAATGCACCAGGCCCAGCTGGGGAAGTGACACACCGTCCGACACACCAGGCCCAGCTGGGGAAGTGACACACCGTCCGACACACCAGGCCGAGCTGGGGAAGTGACACACCGTCCGACACACCAGGCAGAGCTGGGGAAGTGATACACCGTCCGACACACCACGCAGAGCTGGGGAAGTAACACACCGTCCGACACACCAGGCAGAGTTGGGAAAGGGATACACCGTCCGACATATCAGGCAGAGCTGGGGAAGTGACACACCGTCCAAAACACCAGGCCGAACTGGGGAAGTGACACACCATCCGACACACCAGGCAGAGCTGGGGAAGTGACACACCGTCCAATGCACCAGGCCCAGCTGGGGAAGTGACACACCGTCCGACACACCAGGCAGAGTTGGGAAGGGGATACACCGTCCGACATACCAGGCTAAGCTGGGAAGTAACAGACCGTCCGACACACCAGGCCGAGCTGGGGAAGTGACACACCGTCCGACACACCAGGCAGAGTTTGGAAGGGGATACACCGTCCGACATACCAGGCTAAGCTGGGAAGTAACAGACCGTCCGACACACCAGGCCGAGCTGGGGAAGTAACATACCGTCCGCACACCGGGCCGAGCTTGGGAAGTAACAGACCGTCCGACACACCAGGCCGAGCTGGGGAAGTGACACACCGTCCGACACACCAGGCCGAGCTGGGGAAGTGACACACCGTCCGACACACCAGGCAGAGCTGTGGAAGTGACACACCGTCCGACATATCAGGCAGAGCTGGGGAAGTGACACACCGTCCAAAACACCAGGCCGAACTGGGGAAGTGACACACCATCCGACACACCAGGCAGAGCTGGGGAAGTGACACACCGTCCAATGCACCAGGCCCAGCTGGGGAAGTGACACACCGTCCGACACACCAGGCCCAGCTGGGGAAGTGACACACCGTCCGACACACCAGGCCGAGCTGGGGAAGTGACACACCGTCCGACACACCAGGCAGAGCTGGGGAAGTGATACACCGTCCGACACACCAGGCAGAGCTGGGGAAGTAACACACCGTCCGACACACCAGGCAGAGTTGGGAAAGGGATACACCGTCCGACATATCAGGCAGAGCTGGGGAAGTGACACACCGTCCAAAACACCAGGCCGAACTGGGGAAGTGACACACCATCCGACACACCAGGCAGAGCTGGGGAAGTGACACACCGTCCAATGCACCAGGCCCAGCTGGGGAAGTGACACACCGTCCGACACACCAGACAGAGTTGGGAAGGGGATACACCGTCCGACATACCAGGCTAAGCTGGGAAGTAACAGACCGTCCGACACACCAGGCCGAGCTGGGGAAGTGACACACCGTCCGACACACCAGGCAGAGTTTGGAAGGGGATACACCGTCCGACATACCAGGCTAAGCTGGGAAGTAACAGACCGTCCGACACACCAGGCCGAGCTGGGGAAGTAACATACCGTCCGCACACCGGGCCGAGCTTGGGAAGTAACACACCGTCCGACACACCAGGCAGAGCTGGGGAAGTGACACATCAGGCCGAGCTGGGGAAGTGACACACCGTCCGACACACCAGGCAGAGTTGGGAAGGGGATACACCGTCCGACATACCAGGCTAAGCTGGGAAGTAACAGACCGTCCGACACACCAGGCCGAGCTGGGGAAGTGACACACCGTCCGACACACCAGGCAGAGTTGGGAAGGGGATACACCGTCCGACATACCAGGCTAAGCTGGGAAGTAACAGACCGTCCGACACACCAGGCCGAGCTGGGGAAGTAACATACCGTCCGCACACCGGGCCGAGCTTGGGAAGTAACACACCGTCCGACACACCAGGCAGAGCTGGGGAAGTGACACATCAGGCCGAGCTGGGGAAGTGACACACCGTCCGACACACCAGGCAGAGCTGGGGAAGGGGATACACCGTCCGACATACCAGGCTAAGCTGGGAAGTAACAGACCGTCCGACACACCAGGCCGAGCTGGGGAAGTGACACACCAGGCAGAGCTGGGGAAGTGATACACCAGGCCTCCGACACACCAGGCAGAGCTGGGGAACTGTCTGCACCCCACCGACTGCACATTACACAAATGCCCGTATGCAGCGACAGAGCATGCGAAATCCTACCACAGAAACATTTAAAAAGCTTCTGATATGCAAATGGTCACCAACGACGTCATGTCTGGAGACGAATCAATGTCAGGATGAATATCCGCGGAAATATATTCGCTGTTGACCCGTCATATCATGGTGATTGATACGCACATCTGGCGACGGACCCACTTGGTTATCTTGAGCCGTCCAGATTTCCAGTCCAGACGAAATTCCAAATATTATCTGATGAATCAGCAATGATCTTCTGCAATATCATGGCCAACGATGTCTGAAACGGAGCACTATGTGAGTTCTACGGCTGTAGTGGTTGGTGGCCTCCCTCAGATATCTTAGCCCGCTGTGTGATTGATGAAAATTAACCGCCGTCTCTCACCACCAGTGCAATGAAGACTTGGCTCGATGAAGCGCTTCCGAAAAATCCGAAGGAATGAAGCGCGCACAGCAACAGTAGCATGCGACGTGCCAAATACTCTCGAATACTCTCCTAGCCCCGTCTCCCACCTGATCTCTCGTTATGTGCCTGTTTCAATCTCTATTCCGCATCTCCCTCGCACCATCGTCCCTTGCTCTGCCCTTATCTTGCTTCCGCTCCTGGATCCGTTCTCCGCCCTGTTCTGTCGCAGTCTCGTCTTATAGCCCGTCCCGTACTTCGCCTCATTTCCTGTTCCTTCTCGTCCCGTACTCATTCCATTGGGGACCCGCCTGCTTACTCGGTGAGATGGCCGCATCTGAGCACCCAAAACTCCGTTTGCGTGCATTACGCCGAGCGTACATCCGCTGATTTACTGTAAATACCCTTAAGACAAACGTGTCATTCGAATGAATTACTACCCTTGTCTGAACTCGCAAAGTAGCTGATTTTACCGGAAGACAGCTTACCGGTTAACGTAGCTTCCTCTACTCACCGACTGGCAATTGGCTATGATTACCAAAAAAAGACCTCGTCGAGTTCATGTTTCCATTTCCTGCCCCGTTCCTTCAACGTTATCAGTTTTGTCTGGCCCTGTCAGGACCCGTCGCTGGGCTGCCCCATTCAGCCCCTGGCCTACTGCTCCTCTTGCTCTGCCCAATTTCCCGTCTCTATGCCACAACTGTGCCGAATGTCTTGTCTGTTCCCATCGAGAACTGTTCACCCATCGCATTCCGAGTGTACACGGGCCGACACCTGCACAATTTGTGGGTGTACCCTTGCTTTTACTGGCGGCATCCGAAAAGAAGATCTTGAAGGCCTGTACGTATATGCATGCCGTCCATGGCAGCTTTAACCCCCGAACTGCCGGTGAGTGAGAGGACAAGTATTGCCCCTCTCATGTTTTTATTTCTTCAGAATAGTTCCAGAATAACTCACGAACCGCTGTGGTTGTCGGATCAACCGCTGTGGTTTACCTGCTCACAATTGAATAGCGGATCTTTTGCCGCAGAAATTTTGTCGACACGAGATCTCAGTCTCAGACTAGGTTGAAGTCGGATAATCTACTCCGAAGTGTTCTTTTTAGAGTTATCTTGCAAAGGCTGTTAAAAATCCAGTCTTAAGGGTGCGTAAAATAATATTCCAGCAATGGATAGGTAATTGATCCCCCACAAGAAAAATAGGGGCCGATACAAATTATATAGGTTAGATAAAGGTAATAACATACATCTGTTTTTCGGCTTAGCATTTCTAACCTAACAGGGTTAGTGCAAAACTCGGAGCGTATGTGATAGAGCATAATTAATACCAAAATTACAGGAATGCAACAGTAGGCCGTCCTTGATCAATTACATAGGTGATCGAGCGTGGCATAGGATTACTATTTTGCAGGAAACTGACTTCCAGTGAAGTTATTTTTCCTGAATTCGAACTCGGCGACCTTCCTTGCCCCAATAATGTCCCAAACTCCATGAATAACATATGTGTGGGGCTCCAAAACTTGTGTGACCATGCTTGATCAATTGTGACTACTTGATCTATGATCAGAGTATAGTCACCAGAATTGGTATTTCTTCGTCGCACGTCGACTGGTTTCTCTTTCACTGCTCTACAGTTCTTAGTTTGCTAGTCACAGTAAAATTTATTTCACGCGCATAGATGTATGTTCGTTCTTATGCCACCTATGCGTGACCTTAACCTTAAATTTGGGTTCCAATAGCACCGATGTATTCGCAATTAGCTGAGCTATCTATCTATTCCACATTTACCCAGATACCTATATGTCGTTAGTCGCTAGGATTCGAAAACCGTCAACATAGACCAGTCGATCGCGCGTAACGCGGACATTGACCCCTTCGACCTGACCTGGAAGGTAAGCCGTAAGAGGAAGACAAACGTTTGGACCATTGGACAGATAAAGGATGGGGCTGCGCGCTGGTGAAAATCGGATATCTCTTGGCGATCTAGAGCATAAGTTCGTTGGGAGCAAAATCCTCTCCCCAGCTGAACTCGGGGTATGAACAGCAGGCGGCTGTGCTAGGGTTCAGTTAAGTCTTCAGGTGCATAGGCGCAGTGCTAGCGTCGCATTTCCAGCATGGTGAGCGGTGCCTGCACAGCATCGGAAGCATAGTGCAGTCTCCCCTCCACACCAGTTCCTAGTACGTTCCTTTCCGAAATCTAACACGATCCTCATTCTAGTCGGTATCCAGGATGCCAGCAGAATTCAAGTCCTAAGGTGTCCAACCATTCCGTAGTGATATTATGGCCATTAGTAATTAATTGTAAAACTGCAAAGACCATTCTGAGTCGAGCACTTGTTTTGAATATGTGGTATAAGCAGTAGTGCACAAATTTCCCAATCTGCCACCTACAAGGTGCAACAAATTCTTGAACCCAATGTATACGACTGTTTCTTTAAAAACAAACAGTCCAAGTGCCTTCTTTGGACCAAGAACTCGCAATGTATGTGATGTGAATCGTGGAAAAAGGTTGCGAAACTGAAATATTTGATGCAATTTTCGCTTGAGGTGGCAGCATTTGTTAAGTGGATTTTGTTCCCAGGAATCACACCACAAAAACATGGGGAAGAAATGGATAATTGTAATACTTAGATTGTGCCTGGCTGTGTCATTTTTGTGATCTAATATCCATAGGGGTAGGCAGTTTCAACACAATACCCATAAGTGCGGGAAGGTGTAGACTGGCCATATCAAACATTAGTAATTTGTAGGCTGAGTTATAGGTTAGTTTATTGGAACAATACTTTTGATTATTGCTGGTGGGAATCACGCGTAAATCCAGGGGTGTCACTTTGTGTATGTTAAGGGGGCCACTGGTACCTCAAACATTGATTGGGCCTCCTCAAGCCGGCTGAGTCTTAACCATTGGGCGTATAAGCGTACACTCGATATAAATGATTTCCGGGGAAGCTTTGGCCATCAAAAAGATCATGTTCCTCCCCCACCCAACTATACAAAGTAACACTTCAATGCACTAACCACTAACACTCAGCTTTCCCAGAGTCACCCAAAAGTACTGACCGAGCCCAATCCTTGTCAGAATTCGAACGACTACCGAATCAGCTTGACCTTTAAGCTACTGTCCTGTCAACTAAGCTGACAATCACTGTGACCCAGTACTTTCTTTTGCCCCAGGCCGTCTGTAAGCATGGTAGCGTTTCTTCACCTCATATTTTTGGTCCTTAAAATAACAGTTAATTATTTTTCCTCTCGAGAACCCCGACCCGTCTCACCGCCGCGGCAAGCCATGTTCCTCGGCTTACTCGGCTAGCCTTTTCCCACCAGCAGTTGACGTTAATCTGTGACGTCATTGTTTACGTTTGTGGACGCCTCCAATACGCCTGGCAAGACAGCTCGTGCGCATACAAAGTGTTCAACTGTAAGAACTATGTCGCTGACTCGGCGACCGAATTTTGCATTTGGAGCTTTCACGAGGGAGTAAAAGGGTACTCTTGTAATAGCTGAGGACAAGATCGATTGTGCACATAGTATTTTCGAAAGGACAATTCAAGGGTATGGTATTGGCCGCAATGTAATGGGCTATCCATATATGCCATTTCGTTGCTAGTCTTGCAACGGCTTGGTCACAATCAGTGTGTATCCATTCCAGTCCGATCCACCAGTCACCACCGGAACAGTTTGTCAAAGTCGTGACGTTGCCTTTTGCGGTTACAACAGTGTCGCACCTCTGGGACATACCGTTTTACGTTTGCTAGGCGGAATGCAATCGTGCATGAACCAAATGTAATAGGTGAGTCTCAAATCGTTGTCTCGTCTCGTTGACGAGATCTGGCCCAAGTAGTGAAAAACAGCCAAGACAGCAAATGTCACCGTTTATCCAACGGTGGGAGCTGCGTGGCACGTGCAGGTGAAAACAATGACAGTAGCCCGTTTCAAGACGGCCAATAAGCACCGGGATGTAATGTCGATGACTTCGTCTAGTATGAAGGGCTTACAATTGAAATATATGTACTTTACCTGTAGATATGAAGTGTTCCAGAAGTTTCAACTATAAAGTAATAAATTTAATATAAAACTCAGCCAACATATTCCAATTGCGACACTGTTTGAAACAAGTACTCGATTCACAGAATCAACTAGCCAATCTGGCCGCATTTGGCACCATGGCCGGGAGGTAGGGGTTGTCGGACAGAACATACATTTGTCGTTGTATTACTAGCAAATATACAATATCGGGGAGGAAGTAGTAGTATGTATCCTGTGGATGACTTTTTCCTTTTAAGTTTTATTTTATGGCTGTGAAGTACCTCTATTATCAATAAATATGGAAATACATCAGTTGCAGATGCCACAATTCTATCTTGACGCTCCCGAAATTATTAAATTATCTCCACTTTACAAGCGGGTTGTTTACAGTTGTAATGGATGTTCACTGTATCGCCACATACGAAGCTCCGTTTTTAAATGCCGCTGTACTCCTACCTGAATAACCCCTACTGGGGGGGCGAGGAATTGATCCTTGTCTTTGAATATCATACACGCAAGAAAGAACAAAGAATGAATTGTTTACAGCACCCCAAAGACCGCAACACATCCAAAATATGCGCGCATCTGAGACAAACTTGTTTGCTGGCTTGCCTGACATATTTTAGCCGTAAATGATGCAATCAGAGCACAAATGATGACGTCATTTTTTGGAACGTGGATTATAATTTGTCATAGCTACAATAAAGGGCCAATCACATAACGCAGTTGAAGCTGGCTGGCGATATTGATCAGAGTGGTCGAGTGCTCGGAAAATTGGGCATTTGAAGACCGCTGAGTTCGACAAACAGCTGTTGTCATCGAGTTTACTTCCGAAGTCAGGTTCGCTTGGTCTGACTTCCAGACTTCCGACTAGATGACGTCCCAGGCGCGGATGTAGGTGTACATTTTCAGGGTTTGTGCATAAACAAGCTGCTACTAGTCCAAAAACTTGTATTATGTAACTGAACCTACTCTGTTTGTATATTCATGTAATAAATTGGTGCAATCTCCGGTTTAAAAAGTTTTCAGATCAACGTAATTATTATGGCCTAACACCGCCATTGGATGTCATGACAATTACTTCCCGCTAGTGCACGCGTGAAACCGCCTACTGACAAGATCGTCTGTTCAATTTACTACAATAATGCTTCTGGAAATCCTGAGCCAGCAGCAGAGTACACTCGAGACGGTTCTGTTCACCAGCCTGAGGATGATGTTCTGCTTGAACTTAAGGATACTGATGCTGGTCCCAATCCCAGCTGCCCATCACCAACACAGGGTGACATGAAGAAGCAGTTGGAGCTACTTCAGCGGGAGCTCAGCAAGTCTCAGGGTGCATTGGTGGCGGCACGTGTAAACCGGCATCGTGTTAACCCATTGTAGTTAGGTGGTTAGTTAGATAGTTGGTTAGTCGGTTGGTTATTTGGGCTTAGGGGCGCATCGAATGCTTCCGTCATACAGCGCCCAGTAGTTGGTTAGTTGAATTCTGGCATAATTATCCCCTTGCTGATATGGCAAAAGGCGGAAATTTGTCCTACATATTCTTTTCAATACTACTTTGGTAGCAGGGATAGGAAAATTATAATTCCATTAAATGAACGATTCGTGAGGCCCGTGTTTGTATATTCTACGAAATACTATTCTTCTTGAAAAAAGGAACGTCGAATATACGCATAAACACAGTGATATTGAACACATCTTTTGGTCGACATATTCGGAGCGGCACAATCTGAACACGGATATTATACTTATAATTCGTACACTTACAATGGCTAAAGGAGCACAATTTGTAAGGCTATTGCATTGTGTTGCTGGCATATTCGAGACACCATGAGCTTAAGTTTTTTTTCTCAATGAATAACATTCAGTTGTTGCGATTAAAAAGGTACCACCGCTCACAATTTCCAACCAGTCTAAGAGACTGAATACGAAACCGAGAAAAGTGAGTGGGAACTTCAGCTCCTGCTAGCAGCAATTGTCTGGTAGTAGAGAATGTCTGGTAGCAGCGAATGTGTGGTAGTAGCGAAGACCCAGGTTATGCGAACAAATGCGCGTGGCAGAATGCAAACAGTATCAGTATCTCACTGTTCAGCCCTCATATACTCATATTTCAGCCCTGGTATTTCTTCGCGCACACACTAGTGAGCATCTGGGCGCGCTTGTCGCTGGCGCATTTTTCAGAGTTCTTGATTGGCATCAGGAAGCTGCCAGTTTTCTTTCTCTACTGGAGATCCCCGATGTCCGCATTAACATTGCGTCTGACGCCTATCGGGACGATCAGCGACACCAAAATAAGGACAAGTGGTAAGGAAAACAAAAAAAATATCCTGATCGACTACTTAGAAAAACAACTCAATCCTTGGGTGAATATTTTCCTAAAATTTCTACAAAAAAGCAAAGTTTGAAACCGAATTTCGGGAAGTGGGTCACATAATTGAAATCAGTGTGGAAAAGTATCCTGGTTAAACCATTTGTATTTTGCAATAGTTCATATTTTGACCGCTGGAGTGTTTGGAATCCCCATATATTCGGACATTTCAAGTCCTATCGTAATGGTCTGACAAGATTATTGGCTCGACTCCTGCCACAAATTTAAAGGACAATTTTCCACTACACGGATGCAGGGTTTTCTAAAATACTGATTTTAATATATGTTGAATTTTGAATATATCAAATGTATGTAGATAACAAAAATTTCCACAATAAACCTCTCATGTAGCCTGGGAACCTGACCTGATGTCACATTTGGCATCTTTCCTTTTCTTGCCCTTTGGAAATGCACTCACTTTTTTTTTCACTTTTGACTGCATCCTATGTGGTTTATTCATGAAAAAAAACATTTAAACCTGCATTTAAAAACCACACAGATAACCAGCCGTGACCAAATATTGACCCAACCTAGCTTTGATATCCCAGGAAATCGGAGCTCAATATTTTAACGTAAAATTTACTCATCAGTTGTCGAAATGTGTTCGATATCTGAAAGCGTTAGCATTAACGGTGCAAGCGTTACATCAGAAAGATTTTACTGGGCGGCCGAATTGACTCTCCACCCCGTACTGCTGGGGTTAAGGCACCCCTTCATAGGTATCGACGGCAATGGATTTGATGCTTCCAAGTGTAATTGAGCTATCTGAATTTCTGATCTGCGCTTGTGGCGAATGGTCCGCCAGGTAGTTGGACAACCATTTCGGGTCGATTCCGCAGAAAATGAGCTTGCCAAGTATTTTTTTTGCGAGTCCCCACATCAACATATATAAATAAATATTATCACATTGATGCCGCACTTTGTTCTTTGTCCATAGCTTCGCTGTCCATAGTACGTTGCCCGTGATTACGTTAAGAGCTGTCTCAGAGTGGTACTTGCTGTGACCATTGTAACGAAATTAGCTTCTGTCAATACCTTTAGTATCGAATTAGGTAACTAAGTCGTAGTTGTATGTCTTCGAACTTGCCAGCAGCTGTCCCGCCACACCGCAGTAGCTGGTACGGTGCGCTAAGCTGCTGAGCCAGCGTCTATGTGCCAATGGCTGGCCGTGCCTCTCGTGATTTCCGTCGCGAGTGGCCGGTCACGTGGTACGGCCGCCGGCCAGTGATGTGTGGAGGCCCCTAGCGCTCAGGAATCGCTGAGGAGTTGTCGACGAGGGTGAACTGTCACGCTGCTCTGAGCAGCAGAGTCACAGAATTTACGTGGCGAGCGCCCGGCTGCCGCCCTTTGCCGTTCGAAAGTCTAGTTAATAGAGGCCAGTTAGCAGCAATTATTTCGAACCCAGTATCCGCGATACGGACGAGGATTCCCTCGACTACCACTAAAGCCACAGCTGGAGCTGGAGCTCACAGCTGGAGCTCACCTTCACTACATCATGTTAAGAGTCTAAAAAGTTGGTGTGTTTCCAAATGAGTTGATTGGTGTTCTCGGGGACGACGCGCTCGACTATCATAAGACTCACGATAACAGGCAATGTTGGCAGGAGGCGGGTGCCTGCGACATATGTGTGTGTGTGAGTTTGGCCAGCCTGCCACCGTGTGGTGATGTCGGCTGTTTCCGGTAGAGTGTAGATGAATGTGGTGGTGGGTTATGGTTCATGGAACGACGTAGTCGGGGGTAGAAGGAATAGGATAGGTAAGGTTGACTTGATGTAAGGTGCCGAAGTTAGGTAGTTTGAAGATAACAGAGTGGAGCTGGGTAGAGGTGTGATGGGCTGTCTTGAGGTTGAGGCTGTAGGTTGTTCAGATGCTGAAGAAGGCGCAGTAGTGAAAAATGACGAGGAGAGAAGCCAGTCCGGACGGTGCTGCTTGGGGTATGGGGTGCAGAGGGGGGGGGGAGGTTAATCGTCGTTTGGAGTGAACATAAAAAAACATATAAACATATTGACACTTAGGGGAGCATTAATTTTTTTTCTTTTTTTCCATATATATGTATGCGTACACATATCTTCTTCTTTTTTTATCTCTCTCTTTTCTTTTCTTTTTTTGTGTTTTTTCCATGTCTTTTGTTCCTTTTTCCCCTTCACAGTTGTTCCAATATGCGTGTTGGTGAAAGGAAGTGGAAGGTCTGTTCGTGTAATGTTGGGTGTTCATCGTTGAGAAGCGTGGTGAGGTTTAGTGGGAGGTTGTTTGTGGTGCAGTAGTTTGTGATGTGTTGCTTTTGGTTGCTGTACTTGGTGCAGTATATGAGAATGTGTTTGATTGTAAGTGTTCGGCGACACGTTGTGCATTGAGGTCGTGGTTGGTTTAGAATGAGGTACGAGTGTGTGAGTGCTGTGTGTCCGATGCGAGGTCTTGTCAGTATCCTTTCTTTGAGTCTGGTGTTCTGATTGATGGTGTGCCAATGTTCGTGTTTTGGATGTATATCGTGGAGTTGTGTTCTTGCTCTGTCCCATGTTTGTTGAATGTGTTTGTTGATTGCCTGGTGTATTGTGGGGAAGTAGTCGGATTATGAGAGTGGGCAGTTTGTGGTTTGTTGTAGTGTTGTGGCTATGTTTGCTTCGGTGTCTGTATGTTCGTTCTCTTTATGTTTGTGTGGCTTGGTATCCAAAGGAGGAGTGGCTGTTGTCGATTGTTTAGTTTGTTATGTATGTGCAGTATTTTTGGGATGAGGGGGTGTTTGGATGTGGTGTAGGGTGTTATGCTTTGTATTGCTGATTTTGCGTCTGTGGCTATGATGTTGTGTTCGATGTTTGTGTTGTGGATGGGCCGAATAGGCCGAATATATTGCATATAGTTCTGATGTGTATGTGGATGCTGTGTCCGGCAGGCGGGCACGTAGGATGACATGGGGCGGTGCTTGTATGATATCCAGCACCGCCGCTGAGCCCGTCTGGTGTGTGTGTGATTTGGAGCCTTCGGTGTAGGTGATGTTGTAATTTGTGTATTGTGATATGAACTTGAGGAAAAGTTGTTGTATTTCTGCATCTGTGCATGTGCGTTTTGGTTTGTCTATTAGGAAGTGTGTTGTGGGGGTTTGGTGTTTCCACCGTGCTTTAAGTGGTGGGAGTGGTTTTGAGGTGGGGAGTGCGAGGTGTAAGTTTCTTGCGTGTTGTTGAATGCGGCATCCTATTGTAGTTTTGAATGGTATTTTTTCATGAGTTGGTGCCTGCGTTTGGAGCGGATTTTTAGTGCCTGAGTGCATGGGTGTTGTCTAATGAGTTGCGTTTTGTAGTGGTATCTGAGTAATGCTTCTGTGCGTCTGTGTTGTAGTTCTGGTATGGGGTTGTATATGTGAAGACCGAGGGAAGGTGAGGTTGTGTATGCTCCTGTGGCTATTTTTAGGCATTGGTATTGAAGTGAGTCTAGGAGTTTGAGGTTTGTTTTAGCAGCGTTTTCGAAAAGTGTGGATCCGTATTCCATGATTGGTCGAATGATATGTTTGCATAAGGTCAGTAGTGAATTTCGGTCTGATCCCGAATCTGTGCCGGATAGTGCTCATAAGATGTTTATCCTTTTAGAAGCGCGTTTTTGGATGCTTAGAATGTGTGGTTTGAAGGAGAGTCGTGGATCTAGAGTGATGCCTAGGAATTTCGCTGTGGTAACAAATGGTATGGGAGTGTTGTCTAGTTTCAGTGAGTATAATAAATCTGTGTGTCGCTTATAGCTAAAAACCATGCATTTGGATTTGTGTGGTGCAATGTGTAGGTTTAGTAAGGTTAGCTTGTCGTGGAGATCTGTTAGTGCGTTTTGTAGAATTGTTAGTGAGTGGGCTGGTGATTCATGTGATGTCCAGAGTACGATATAATCTGCATAGAGTGCGATTTTTACTGGAAGGTTGTCGGGAATGACTGAGTTGAGGCCGAGAATAAAGAGTAGTGGGCTGAGAACTGAGCCTTGCATCAAACCGGTTGTGGGGAATTTAGGGTCTGAAGTGTGGGGACCAATTTTGACTTGAAATGATTTGTTTAGTCGGTAGAAGTGAAGGTAGTGTAGTAGTCTGCCCTGTATGTCTATGTTGTATATGTGTTGTAGTAGAGCTGTTATGTTGATGGTGTCATATGTTTGTTTTAGGTCCAGGAAGACGGCGACCGTGGAAAGCTTCTTTGCCGCCGCTTCCTGGATGTGTGTGATGAGGTAGGTGAGGTTATCTATACATGATCTCTTGGGAAGGAAGCCTGATTGAGTGGGAGCAATTAGTTTTTGTGTCTGGATTATGTAGAGGAGTCGTTTTTTGACAATGCGTTCGAAAGGTTTGTGGAAGCAGCTGGTGAGCACGATAGGGCGATAAGAGTCGCATAGAGTTAGTCAGTGTTTGGTTTAGGGATAGGTATAAGGAGGGTGTGTAGCCATGATTGTGGATATGTATGTGTTGTCCATGCAGTGTTGTATGTTTCGAGGAGTACGTGTACTGCTCGTGTTGGGAGCTGTTTGAAGAAAGAGTAGTGTATATTGTCTGGGCCTAAGCTTGTGTTTCCTGTCTCTGCAATTGCAAGTTCTAATTCTGTGAGTGTAAGCCTAGTGTTGTAAAGATGTGGGCGCTGCGACACATGTAGCTGCACTCACTTTCTGTATCCCTTTGGTGGCCAAAGCGGGCTGCCATAAAGCTGCAATGATCCCAGTGGCGAGGCAAGCATTGGCGACGTCAAACAAAATGCATCCTAGGTCTTATTGGTTATTGTTTTTTTTTACGACACGTCGACCGTTGAGTCATATAGCGTCACCAATCTCTCACGCCGATTGGTCGCGGGCGAAGAGTAGCGACAGGTGAGATTCGAACCCACAATCTTTCGATTGTGAGACGAGCATCTAACCCCTAGACCACTCGTCCCCCCCATCCTAGGTCTTAGAATAACTCGACAAGGCTATGCTGATGTTGCCGATCGACATCGATGACTTCCGTGCGATAAGAGTCGCGAACATTGCATGCATGTAAATGGCTGTAGTGTGAAAGTGTTCGTGGTAACGCTGCAGCCGGTTGGCCATAGCACTGGCGGCTGGGGACGACACGCTGGCGGCTGGGGACGACACGCTGGCGGCTACGGTCGGCACGCTGGCGGCTGTGGACGACATCTTTTATTTGTCTTGCCAGCTAAAATAATTCTGTATGATGTCCATGGTCTACATGCTATTGATTACTGCAACCAACCTGGTTTGAACTACTGTTCTTTTTGAAAACGGCTTGGATAACAGATGGATATATGTATCTGGTACGGATATGGATTGGACCTGATTTGAAAATGTCAATGAGTGTCATGTTCTAGAGCACAATACAAGGACCCAGCGGAGGCAAAGAATGGGCATGAAGCCTCTATTGTAAAAATGCGGGCAGGACAAACAAAGGCGAGCAGAAGGTACTACAGTGAAAATGGGTAGGTTGGCGGGGGTAGCCCGGGTGGAAGGGGAGGCGACACCGCTGGACCAACGTGAAGATGAAAAGCAGAAGCATCTTGAAGAACAGCAGTAGATGAAAGCGAGCGGGCACCCAGAACAGTAGAAGTATACGTGGTGGTATGTGTGCGTGTGTTGCAGGTGGTACGTGGCAGGCTGGCTAGAGGCTCGAGACACCAACACCGACACTGGTGGAGGAAACGACCTTGGGCTCACCTTGGGCTCGGTCAAGGTGGGCTCGGTCAAGGTGGGCTCAGTTGGTCCTGGTGGTGACCTTGACCTCGGTCGTCGGGCTTGTTCGTTCCTGAAGTTCTCGCGGGAAGTAGGGGGGGGAGGAGAGGGGAGACAACATCGCATTGCCCACCCAGACCCATTATGTAAATGACCAGTTCGTCCTCTCGGCGCGGCATGCGGCGACACTGCCCCAGGGGCGCCGATTATCTCATTAGACCGCTTAACAAACAGACGCTGCCGGCACGGCTGGGGTGCAGGCAGCAGCGCATCTGTGCGACACACGACGCCACCGATCGATCGAGGTAGGGGGACGCCAGAAACATGGTGACATTTGACCCAGACAGTGGCGACGAGTCGCACCCTGGTGCGTCCATTCAGGGCCAGTGCCGTGTGACGGTGTGCTGGAAAATGTCTGGACTAACGGCAGGGGCGAGTGTCGGGGGGCAGAAGATAGCATCAGCAGGTGGTGCCCCCTTTGGAAGCAGAGGCAGATATCACAATGGGAAACATCTGGCATGATTAGGATCAGATGATGATAAATGTTCTATTTTTCGATAGCATTCGACCATATGAACGCGTTGTTAACCCTGGAAATTTCAGTGAAAATCTTGAATAACATCACCGCTTGAAATGTCGATGGCCAGTAGGTATACCATAGCGCTGCCTTGATCTTAGAGGAAAACCATTGCGCAATAAATATATGGGAATTGCAGACTGGGCGAGGATACCACAGGAAGAACATGCGAGCTGGGTGGGGGACGCATCGATTCGCCCCCCCCCCCTCTCTGTCGGATCTACCGGTCGCCGGCGCGTGCCGTGACCTTGGGCCAGTGACCCAGGGTGCGAGGTATCAGCTTATTCTCACACAGCCCAACTCCGACCGACCCTCACCAGCTGACCGGCGCAGACATGGCGGCCTCAGGGGCGCGTCCAGACCCACGACCGACCCTCACCAGCTGACCGGCGCAGACATGGCGGCCTCAGGGGCGCGTCCAGACCCACGACCGACCCTCACCAGCTGACCGGCGCAGACATGGCGGCCTCAGGGGCGCGTCCAGACCCACGACCGACCCTCACGAGCTGACCGGCGCAGACATGGCGGCCTCAGGGGCGCGTCCAGACCCACGACCGACCCTCACCAGCTGACCGGCGTAGACATCGCGGCCTCAGGGGCGCGTCCAGACCCACGACCGACCCTCACCAGCTGACCGGCGCAGACATGGCGGCCTCAGGGGCGCGTCCAGACCCACGACCGACCCTCACCAGCTGACCGGCGCAGACATGGCGGCCTCAGGGGCGCGTCCAGACCCACGACCGACCCTCACCAGCTGACCGGCGCAGACATGGCGGCCTCAGGGGCGCGTCCAGACCCACGACCGACCCTCACCAGCTGACCGGCGTAGACGTCGCGTCCTCAGGGGCGCGTCCAGACCCACGACCGACCCTCACCAGCTGACCGGCGCAGACATGGCGGCCTCAGGGGCGCGTCCAGACCCACGACCGACCCTCACCAGCTGACCGGCGTAGACGTCGCGTCCTCAGGGGCGCGTCGAGACCCACGACCGACCCTCACCAGCTGACCGGCGCAGACATGGCGTCCTCAGGGGCGCGTCCAGACCCACGACCGACCCTCACTGCAGCTGACCGGCGCAGACATGGCGGCCTCAGGGGCGCGTCCAGACCCACGACCGACCCTCACTGCAGCCGACCGGCGCAGACATGGCGGCCTCAGGGGCGCGTCCAGACCCACGACCGACCCTCACCAGCTGACCGGCGTAGACGTCGCGTCATCAGGGGCGCGTCCAGACCCACGACCGACCCTCACCAGCTGGCCGGCACAGACATGGCGGCCTCAGGGGCGCGTCCAGACCCACGACCGACCCTCACCAGCTGACCGGCGCAGACATGGCGGCCTCAGGGGCGCGTCCAGACCCACGACCGACCCTCACTGCAGCTGACCGGCGCAGACATGGCGGCCTCAGGGGCGCGTCCAGACCCACGACCGACCCTCACTGCAGCTGACCGGCGCAGACATGGCGGCCTCAGGGGCGCGTCCAGACCCACGACCGACCCTCACCAGCTGACCGGCGCAGACATGGCGGCCTCAGGGGCGCGTCCAGACCCACGACCGACCCTCACCAGCTGACCGGCGCAGACATGGCGGCCTCAGGGGCGCGTCCAGACCCACGACCGACCCTCACCAGCTGACCGGCGCAGACATGGCGGCCTCAGGGGCGCGTCCAGACCCACGACCGACCCTCACCAGCTGACCGGCGCAGACATGGCGGCCTCAGGGGCGCGTCCAGACCCACGACCGACCCTCATTGCAGCTGACCGGCGCAGACATGGCGGCCTCAGGGGCGCGTCCAGACCCACGACCGACCCTCACCAGCTGACCGGCGCAGACATGGCGGCCTCAGGGGCGCGTCCAGACCCACGACCGACCCTCATTGCAGCTGACCGGCGCAGACATGGCGGCCTCAGGGGCGCGTCCAGACCCACGACCGACCCTCACCAGCTGACCGGCGCAGACATGGCGGCCTCAGGGGCGCGTCCAGACCCACGACCGACCCTCATTGCAGCTGACCGGCGCAGACATGGCGGCCTCAGGGGCGCGTCCAGACCCACGACCGACCCTCATTGCAGCTGACCGGCGCAGACATGGCGGCCTCAGGGGCGCGTCCAGACCCACGACCGACCCTCACCAGCTGACCGGCGCAGACATGGCGGCCTCAGGGGCGCGTCCAGACCCACGACCGACCCTCACCAGCTGACCGGCGCAGACATGGCGGCCTCAGGGGCGCGTCCAGACCCACCACCGACCCTCACCAGCTGACCGGCGCAGACATGGCGGCCTCAGGGGCGCGTCCAGACCCACGACCGACCCTCACCAGCTGACCGGCGCAGACATGGCGGCCTCAGGGGCGCGTCCGGACCCACGACCGACCCTCACCAGCTGACCGGCGCAGACATGGCGGCCTCAGGGGCGCGTCCAGACCCACGACCGACCCTCACCAGCTGACCGGCGCAGACATGGCGGCCTCAGGGGCGCGTCCAGACCCACGACCGACCCTCACCAGCTGACCGGCGCAGACATGGCGGCCTCAGGGGCGCGTCCAGACCCACGACCGACCCTCACCAGCTGACCGGCGCAGACATGGCGGCCTCAGGGGCGCGTCCAGACCCACGACCGACCCTCACCAGCTGACCGGCGCAGACATGGCGGCCTCAGGGGCGCGTCCAGACCCACGACCGACCCTCACTGCAGCTGACCGGCGCAGACATGGCGGCCTCAGGGGCGCGTCCAGACCCACGACCGACCCTCACTGCAGCTGACCGGCGCAGACATGGCGGCCTCAGGGACGCGTCCAGACCCACGACCGACCCTCACCAGCTGACCGGCGCAGACATGGCGGCCTCAGGGGCGCGTCCAGACCCACGACCGACCCTCACCAGCTGACCGGCGCAGACATGGCGGCCTCAGGGGCGCGTCCAGACCCACGACCGACCCTCACCAGCTGACCGGCGCAGACATGGCGGCCTCAGGGGCGCGTCCAGACCCACGACCGACCCTCACCAGCTGACCGGCGCAGACATGGCGGCCTCAGGGGCGCGTCCAGACCCACGACCGACCCTCATTGCAGCTGACCGGCGCAGACATGGCGGCCTCAGGGGCGCGTCCAGACCCACGACCGACCCTCACCAGCTGACCGGCGCAGACATGGCGGCCTCAGGGGCGCGTCCAGACCCACGACCGACCCTCATTGCAGCTGACCGGCGCAGACATGGCGGCCTCAGGGGCGCGTCCAGACCCACGACCGACCCTCACCAGCTGACCGGCGCAGACATGGCGGCCTCAGGGGCGCGTCCAGACCCACGACCGACCCTCATTGCAGCTGACCGGCGCAGACATGGCGGCCTCAGGGGCGCGTCCAGACCCACGACCGACCCTCATTGCAGCTGACCGGCGCAGACATGGCGGCCTCAGGGGCGCGTCCAGACCCACGACCGACCCTCACCAGCTGACCGGCGCAGACATGGCGGCCTCAGGGGCGCGTCCAGACCCACGACCGACCCTCACCAGCTGACCGGCGCAGACATGGCGGCCTCAGGGGCGCGTCCAGACCCACGACCGACCCTCACCAGCTGACCGGCGCAGACATGGCGGCCTCAGGGGCGCGTCCAGACCCACGACCGACCCTCACCAGCTGACCGGCGCAGACATGGCGGCCTCAGGGGCGCGTCCGGACCCACGACCGACCCTCACCAGCTGACCGGCACAGACATGGCGGCCTCAGGGGCGCGTCCAGACCCACGACCGACCCTCACCAGCTGACCGGCGCAGACATGGCGGCCTCAGGGGCGCGTCCAGACCCACGACCGACCCTCACCAGCTGACCGGCGCAGACATGGCGGCCTCAGGGGCGCGTCCAGACCCACGACCGACCCTCACCAGCTGACCGGCGCAGACATGGCGGCCTCAGGGGCGCGTCCAGACCCACGACCGACCCTCACCAGCTGACCGGCGCAGACATGGCGGCCTCAGGGGCGCGTCCAGACCCACGACCGACCCTCACCAGCTGACCGGCGCAGACATGGCGGCCTCAGGGGCGCGTCCAGACCCACGACCGACCCTCACCAGCTGACCGGCGCAGACATGGCGGCCTCAGGGGCGCGTCCAGACCCACGACCGACCCTCACCAGCTGACCGGCGCAGACATGGCGGCCTCGGGGGCGCGTCCAGACCCACGACCGACCCTCACCAGCTGACCGGCGCAGACATGGCGGCCTCAGGGGCGCGTCCAGACCCACGACCGACCCTCATTGCAGCTGACCGGCGCAGACATGGCGGCCTCAGGGGCGCGTCCAGACCCACGACCGACCCTCACCAGCTGACCGGCGCAGACATGGCGGCCTCAGGGGCGCGTCCAGACCCACGACCGACCCTCATTGCAGCTGACCGGCGCAGACATGGCGGCCTCAGGGGCGCGTCCAGACCCACGACCGACCCTCACCAGCTGACCGGCGCAGACATGGCGGCCTCAGGGGCGCGTCCAGACCCACGACCGACCCTCATTGCAGCTGACCGGCGCAGACATGGCGGCCTCAGGGGCGCGTCCAGACCCACGACCGACCCTCACCAGCTGACCGGCGCAGACATGGCGGCCTCAGGGGCGCGTCCAGACCCACGACCGACCCTCACCAGCTGACCGGCGCAGACATGGCGGCCTCAGGGGCGCGTCCAGACCCACGACCGACCCTCACCAGCTGACCGGCGCAGACATGGCGGCCTCAGGGGCGCGTCCAGACCCACGACCGACCCTCACCAGCTGACCGGCGCAGACATGGCGGCCTCAGGGGCGCGTCCGGACCCACGACCGACCCTCACCAGCTGACCGGCGCAGACATGGCGGCCTCAGGGGCGCGTCCAGACCCACGACCGACCCTCACCAGCTGACCGGCGCAGACATGGCGGCCTCAGGGGCGCGTCCAGACCCACGACCGACCCTCACCAGCTGACCGGCGCAGACATGGCGGCCTCAGGGGCGCGTCCAGACCCACGACCGACCCTCACCAGCTGACCGGCGCAGACATGGCGGCCTCAGGGGCGCGTCCAGACCCACGACCGACCCTCACCAGCTGACCGGCGCAGACATGGCGGCCTCAGGGGCGCGTCCAGACCCACGACCGACCCTCACCAGCTGACCGGCGCAGACATGGCGGCCTCAGGGGCGCGTCCAGACCCACGACCGACCCTCACCAGCTGACCGGCGCAGACATGGCGGCCTCAGGGGCGCGTCCAGACCCACGACCGACCCTCACCAGCTGACCGGCGCAGACATCGCGGCCTCAGGGGCGCGTCCAGACCCACGACCGACCCTCACCAGCTGACCGGCGCAGACATGGCGGCCTCAGGGGCGCGTCCAGACCCACTACCGACCCTCACCAGCTGACCGGCGCAGACATGGCGGCCTCAGGGGCGCGGCCAGACCCACGACCGACCCTCACCAGCTGACCGGCGCAGACATGGCGGCCTCAGGGGCGCGTCCAGACCCACGACCGACCCTCACCAGCTGACCGATGCGGACATCGCGGCCGCGTCACCAGAACTAATCGACGTCAACACCATGACATCACCCCCAAAACAACAAGAATGCTGAAGTTGTCTAATAAACGCCATGACACACATTCATCATTCGTATGGATTTAACATCCTTATTTTGTGTGGCCAACCCCCAATCTGCACCATCAATCACTTCCTGTCGCTAGCTGTAAGACTTGCTTTTGCGACCGCTTCATAGGCTGTCGAAGGAGCTGGGGGGCAGAGCGCATCAGTGTTCATACGTGAACATCTAGGCTATGAGAGGTCGAAAACGCCAACGACAGCCTTCAATGACACTAATCTTGAAATTTGCGTGTCGCCGTAGTCCGAAGTAAAAGTCCATACCTCACTCAGCCTCTGTGTATTGTGTGCCAGCCAACCAAGCATCTCAATTGATAGTGGATTTAAATGTTTTGAGTCACAGGCGCAGTTCATGTTAGCTCAGCACGCACGAGCTATCGTAATTTTAGCTGAAGACTTAACCTGCTGTCTATTCAATGCTATAAGCAACACCAGTCCTGAACATCTATTGGTTCAAACATTCACTGACTACGGATTACAAGTGTCAAACCATGTGGAAGCCACGTACCGCCCTGCTGACGTGATGCAAATGTGATGAAGCTTGCCAGATGTGAACGCTACAAATTGTCCCGACTTAGTGCATCGTGTCGGCGAACACGATGCCATTGCGCGATACTCCCCGCGTTATGTTTCGTAAAGAGGGCCGAGACCAAGCGACTGACGCGACCATGGTTCAAAAGCTTGTCCACTTTGGGGTGGACGACGATTCTGTTGACCAGTATCTCTCACAACTTGACTCGACAAGTGCGATGCATTTGGCAGATGTTCGCCGCCGCAGCCGGACAGTGTGACGCCGGTCGGCAGTGGTCGTGGTCGGAGTCGGGGTCAGGGTCAGGGTCAGGGTCGGGGTCGGGGTCGGGGTCGGGGTCGGGGTCGGGGTCGGGGTCGGGGTCGGGGTCGGGGTCGGGGTCGGGGTCGGGGTCGGGGTCGGGGTCGGGGTCGGGGTCGGGGTCGGGGTCGGGGTCGGGGTCGGGGTCGGGGTCGGGGTCGGCCAGTGTGTCACCAGTGTCAGCACACACGCCGTCGCAGCTGCTGCGGTGCAGCTGCGCGGCACTGAATGGCAGGCGAGAGTTAAGTTAAGGAAGTTAATCGGCAATGCCTAGCACCTAATCATAGTCTGGCATGCTGCAGGCGGTCACTTAGCAAGAGTGCTGAGTAGCCCCTGGCGTTTGCCACATCCAATAAGCTGGCAACAACCAATAAGCTGACGAAAACCAAACCAAAATGAGTCACTTCCAATTGTTTAATCAAAACCAATGCTTTGAGTGATTATTGTTTCCGTCGGGCCGGCCAGCGTCGCCAGCGTGTCGTCCCCAGCCGCCAGCGAGTCGACCGCAGCCGCAGCGAGTCGACCGCAGCCGCCAGCGTGCCGACCGCAGCCGCCAGCGAGTCGACCGCAGCCGCCAGCGAGTCGACCGCAGCCGCCAGCGTGTCGTCCCCAGCCGCCAGCGTGTCGTCCCCAGCCGCCAGCGAGTCGACCGCAGCCGCCAGCGTGTCGTCCCCAGCCGCCAGCGTGTCGTCCCCAGCCGCCAGCGTGTCGACCGCAGCCGCCAGCGTGCCGACCGCAGCCGCCAGCGTGTCGTCCCCAGCCGCCAGCGTGTCGCCCCCAGCCGCCAGCGTGTCGTCCCCAGCCGCCAGCGTGCCGACCGCAGCCGCCAGCGTGTCGTCCCCAGCCGCCAGCGAGTCGACCGCAGCCGCCAGCATGTCGTCCCCAGCCGCCAGCGTGTCGCCCCCAGCCGCCAGCGAGTCGACCGCAGCCGCCAGCGTGTCGTCCCCAGCCGCCAGCGTGTCGTCCCCAGCCGCCAGCGTGTCGTCCCCAGCCGCCAGCGTGCCGACCGCAGCCGCCAGCGTGTCGTCCCCAGCCGCCAGCGTGCCGACCGCAGCCGCCAGCGTGTCGTCCCCAGCCGCCAGCGTGCCGACCGTAGCCGCCAGCGTGTCGTCCCCAGCCGCCAGCGAGTCGACCGCAGCCGCCAGCATGTCGTCCCCAGCCGCCAGCGTGTCGTCCCCAGCCGCCAGCGTGTCGCCCCCAGCCGCAGCGAGTCGACCGCAGCCGCCAGCGTGCCGACCGCAGCCGCCAGCGTGTCGTCCCCAGCCGCCAGCGTGTCGTCCCCAGCCGCCAGCGTGCCGACCGCAGCCGCCAAGGTGTCGTCCCCAGCCGCCAGCGTGTCGTCCCCAGCCGCCAGCGAGTCGACCGCAGCCACCTGCGTGTCGTCCCCAGCCGCCAGCGTGTCGTCCCCAGCCGCCAGCGAGTCGACCGCAGCCGCCAGCGTGTCGTCCCCAGCCGCCAGTGCTATGGCCAACCGGCTGCAGCGTTACCACGAACACTTTCACACTACAGCCATTTACATGCATGCAATGTTCGCGACTCTTATCGCACGGAAGTCATCGATGTCGATCGGCAACATCAGCATAGCCTTGCCGGGTTATTCTAAGACCAAGGATGCATTTTGTTTGACGTCGCCAATGCTTGCCTCGCCACTGGGATCATTGTGGCTTCATGGCAGCCCGCTTTGGTCACCAAAGGGATATAGACAGTGAATGTAGCTACATGTGTCGCAGGCACCCGCCTCATGCCAACATTGCCTGTTATTGTGAGTCTTATGATAGTCGAGCGCGTCGTCCCCGAGAACACCAATCAACTCATTTGGAAACACACCAACTTTTTTAGATTCTTAGCATGATGCAGTGAAGGCGTGCCCCAGCTGGGAGCCTGGTGGCTTTAGTGGTAGTCGAGGGAATCCTCGTCCGTATCGCGGATACTGGGTTCGAAATAATTGCTGCTAACTGGCCTCTATTAACTAGACTTTCGAACGGCAAAGGGCGGCAGCCGGGCGCTTGCCGCGTAAATTCTGTGACTCTGCTGCTCAGAGCAGCGTGACAGTTCACCCTCGTCGACAACTCCTCAGCGATTCCTGAGCGCTAGTGGCCTCCACACATCACTGGCCGGCGGCCGTACCACGTGACCGGCCACTCGCGACGGAAATCACGAGAGGCACGGCCAGCCATTGGCACATAGACGCTGGCTCAGCAGCTTAGCGCACCGTACCAGCTACTGCGGTGTGGCGGGACAGCTGCTGGCAAGTTCGAAGACATACAACTACGACTTAGCTACCTAATTCGATACTAAAGGTACTGCCAGAAGCTAATGTCGTTACAATGGTCACAGCAAGTACCACTCTACCGAGACCGCCCTTAACGTAATCACGGGCGATGCTATGGACAGCGATGCCATTGACAAAGAAGAAAGTGCGGTATTAATGTGGTACTATATATTAATAAATGTTTATGTGGTGAATATGAATTTTCCAAATGCTTTTCTTTAATTTTGTGGATCAATTGTGCAACATTATAAGGCGGTAGAAATATCGGCGATATGATGGGCCCACACCTGAAGTGTGCACCGGACGTCCACTCGATTAGGAACAAATGTACTTAAATGGCGATTGCTTAGAAACACGCGCGTCGTGTTATGCTTAGTGTCGAGTTGGGTAGCATTGCTTAAACATGTTCATAGTCCAAATTGTAATCAGTTAATGGCTCATGTAATTCGACATTGGTTCAAAAAGTACACAAAGTCGAACTTTGCGCCCGAGTCGATGCTGGCAGGCGACTTAATTATTATATTTCCGATATCGTGCGGCCCCTCTGGTGCCGAAGCCAAGCAGCCAGTAGATAGAAGAGTATCGCGCTGTGTATGGCATGCAAACTGTGCTGATGTTCAGGCACGCACATCATACAATAGCACAACTGGCCAACCAGCTAATGACAGGCGCGAACAAAACACAGGAGCGCTTCAGATATCACCTCGCCACGCATGCAGCCAGGATCGGGAAGGCGTAGGCTCTGTTGCTGAGTGCACATTGGCTGAATAATACACGTGCAAATCCGCACTCGCCTGGCTTCCGGTCGAAGCCTCGACAAGACTAATACCAGGGCGCTGCCGTACTGTTCTCGTTCGGCTTCATGTGATAACCGTGAACTGTCATTTCACGACGACTGCGTCGCTCCGCCAATACTTGGTGACCTTCTCGTGTTTTATTACATTGGCGTACCAATCGAAAAGCGATAATGTTGTGGACATTGATGAAATACGAGGGCTGAAATATGAGTCTATGAGGGCTGAACAGTGAGATACTGATACTGCTTGCATTCAGCCACACGCATTTGTTCGCAAAACCTGGGTCATTCTCTTCTACCACACATTCGCTACTACCAGACATTCTCTACTACCAGACAATTGCTGCTAGCAGGAGCTGAAGTTCCCACTCACTTTTCTCGGTTTCGTATTCAGCCTCTTAGACTGGTTGGACATTGTGAGCAGTGGTACCTTTTTAATCGCAAACAACTGACTGTTATTCCTTGAAAAACTTAAGCCCCTGGTGTCTCGAACATGCCAGCAACGCAATGCGATAGGCTTACAAATTGTGCTCCTTTAGCCATTGTAAGTCTACGAATTAGAAATATAATATCCCAGTGTTCAGATTGTACCGCTCCGAATATGTCGACCACGGCATGTGTTAAATATCATGGTGTTTATGCGTATATTCGAAGTTCCTTCTTTCAAGAAGAGTAGTCAGAGTAAGAAGAGTAGTCAGAGTAAGAAGAGTAGTCAGAGTAAGAAGAGTAGTCAGAGTAAGAAGAGTAGTCAGAGTAAGAAGAGTAGTCAGAGTAAGAAGAGTAAGAGGAACACGATTTGCAATGCTGTCGTACTTCGATACGATGAGTCTTTCTCCAGTTTTCCAGTTAAATCGTCGCTGTAAAGATAAGCGAACATCAGTGGAAGGTGACTGCCGTTCTGGTCAACCGTCCAGAAGCAGAAGCAGTGAGACGATTGAAAAGGTGCGGGGAATGGTGAAACGTGTGTCGATTGGTGAAAGGTGTGTGGATTGGTGAAAGCTTGCCGAGGACTGTGTGATCGGGCACGAAGTCCGGTCGGGTCAAGTCAGGTTGGGTCAGGCTATCAGCAAGCAATATTATCTGCAAGCTTTGTGGCGTCTCCATGACGCAAGCGGTGAGAAAAGTGGTCTTTCTGTCACTGACAGCTCCACCACAACGCACCAGCTCACTGAACTCAGGATGTGCAGCAGTTCGAACCAAGCACCGCATCTCACATGTGCAGCGTTCGACTTTATTATCCTCCCGAAGCCGAAACTCTATCTAAAATGGGAACATATGAAGAGTTGGAAGTGCAATTCAAAGAAACGCGACGCAACAACTTTTCATATCATGGAACATGTCTCCAGAAGTGTTCGAACAGAGGACAACCCGTGGGATACTTGCATAGACTGACAATGGGAATCCTTTGAGGGGGTCGTTCGCTATCGAGATCGCTCACTGGATTCAATGTAACTGCAGTCACGATACTTTTTGAACACACCTCGTACACCAAGAATGTCCTTGTCAGGATATTCTGCTTGTAAAACGTACTCAGAGTTTCCACAAATTGCTCCCGAACACTTCCATACGCAATAATGTCAAGAGCTGGGAAAAATTCCAGTCAAACCAAGGTATCACACGCAAGGGGCTGGTTCGAAGCTACTAGTAGATATAGAACTAGTATATGCCACGCTACCAAACATAAATGAAGGCGCAACAGATCTCCGATATAAAGGTACAGGCATCCGTATCAAAATATATCTTTGATGTAACTTAATGTGTAACCTTCTATCTAAAAAACATCATAAAGTGTGCAGCTGTGTGACGTCAGTCGGCGCAATAACAACCAGCGTATTTATTCGCAGTATGGTCACAGTTTTCGCCGATTCTGGTGAAGCTAAAATACCAATAATAAACAAATGACCGCACGCTACCAGTAGGTTGCAAAGTTAATCATCAAAACAGCCTTTCAATCACCCGTATGACATACAAAGCCCATTTACAGAATTGGTGACTTGAGACCAATCTGAAGATATGGGCTATCTAGTAACACATCATGGTCAATGATTCAGTCCCATAAAGCATGTGCTAATCAAATGACGTGGTCTGAACCAGCCAATAGACAACAGGTGTGAGATGCTGTGTTCCTAGTAATCGACGTCATACACATACGGAACGAACAGAAAACCCGAACAGGAGCAATGTAGCACAATTATAAGCGGCCTGAATTAGTGGTGTTGCCTGTGTTGAAAGCGGTCACATTCCCATGGCTAAAAGTGTGGTCAGCTGGTCAGGCTAACTACCCGAACAGTTGCGGCTGGTACAGCTCGGTCTGCTCGCTATGGCAGCGGCCAGCCGGTCAGGCTTACTTGCCCGATCAGCTGCAGCTGGTACAGCTCGGTCTGCCCGCTACATCAGCAGCCAGCCGGTCAGGCTTACTTGCCAGAACAGTTGCGGATGGTACAGCTCGGCCCGCCCGCTATAGCAGAGGTCGTTTCGGCCAGCCGTAAAGGACTGGCTGCATTTGCCCGGCTATACGTGTCGGAATAAATCTCTGCCGGTCCGCTGTCAGCGGCCCGGTGCTGACAAGATTTCCACTCTCGCGCACAATGCTAGCGACGGCGACTCGCCAGCGAGCTGGACACTTCGGGCCGCGCCCCTCCCCGCACCCCATCCGAGCATTTGTGACCAGCACGTCGAGCTCCGACCGCACTCTATGGACGACGGCGCAATCACTTGTGTCTAGTGGCAGGCACTGAGCCAAGTCAGCGGTAATTCAGAGCTTGCAGCTGCAGCCGCAAGTGAGGCTCATTGCTGCCACTGAACCGTCGCTTAGCAACCATTGGAGTGTTGGTGCACATTAACAAGCGTGAGCAAAAGCGTGTGAATCCCCATCATGTAAACTGTTTAGGAAATACCTTGAAGAGGACCTGTTCTTACACCAGTTTGTAGCAGAATCAACTAAGCAGGGCGCATTCTTGGACCCTGTCTTCTCAGATATAAGTGATTTAGTTCAGGACTTGACTGTAGGAGAAACTCTGGGAAAAGTGACCATAACATAGTGAGCTTCAAGGCACAAGTAGAGGGAACAATCAAGGATAATTTGGCAAAGGTTCCAAATTTTAACAGGGCAGACTTTGACTGTATGATAGCGGCTTTAAGAACCACATAATGGGAAGAAGAATTATCCAATTTAAATGCCTGTGAAATGTGGGAAAAGTTCAAATCTTACTTGAGGGAAATTCAGATTAGACATGTCCCCCAAAAGCAAAGGCGAAAAAGAAGGGTAGGAAAGCCAGCATGGCTTACGCCAGATTTGATAAAAGCAATTAAGGCTAAGAAAGATGCATTTAGAGTGTTTAAGGAAGCTTCAAATATCGCAACTCTAAGGTCGTATCATAAAGTTAGAGACGCTGTGAAGCAGAAAACCAGAGCAGCAAAGTGAGCAAAAGAATTGAATTTGGCTAGGAACTGTAATGTGGACACCAAAAAGTTCTTTAGTTTTTACAAGCTGAGTAAAGTCTCTAACACAATTGGTCCACTGGAAGTAAATGGGACTATATTGAGTGAGGATGGTGAGATGGTTGAGGAGCTGAGCAAGCAGTTTAAATCAGTGTTTACATTGGAGGATGTTACTAATCTGCCAACCATACACCACAGTTCAGTGACAGGTGATCGGATAAACGATGTGGATTTCATTGATAGTGATGTTGCTTTCAATCATATCAGGAAAATAAAGCCAAACAAGGCAACAGGACCTGATGGAATTTATGCTAGGGTATTGCGGAAAGCTGAAAAGGAACTGGCAATTCCACTTAGTATAATATTTTGTAGATCAGTTTCACAAAATGAAATTCCAACAGATTGGAAAAGGGCAAATGTAGTTCCTGTTTTCAAGAAATGAGAAAGAGGGAAAGTTGAAAACTATAGGCCAGTAAGCCTCACATCCCTAGTCTGCAAGGTACTCGAATCAATTATCAAGGATAGAATAGTTAGTTTTCTGGAAGGAAGCAGATTGATTCGAGATACTCAACATGGGTTTAGAAAAGGGCGATCGTGTCTCACAAATCTCTTGGACTTTTTGAATTTTGCTACAGAACAATTTGATCAGGGAAATCAGGTTGATGTAGCATATCTTGACTTTAGTAAGGCCTTTGACAAGGTACCCCATAAACGGTTAATGATGCAGCTTCAGGTCCATGGTATTGCAGGTAGCATCCTAAAATGGATAGAGTTGTGGCTTTCAGATAGACAGCAGAGAGTGATGCTAAATGGTACAAAGTCATCATGGCAAAATGTTCTTAGTGGAGTCCCCCAGGGGTCAGTACTGGGGCTACTATTGTTCATTATATTTGTAAATAACATTGAAGTGGCCTTCAACAATAACATTGAAGTGCGGATGATTTGAACGTCTTTAGGGCAATAACAGGACACAATGAGCAGGCCTCGCTGCAGAAAGACTTAGACGAGCTTGTGAAGTGGTCCGAAAATGGCAAATGGAATTTAATTTTGATAAGTGCAAAATCATGCATGTAGATAGGCAGCATATGAAGGCTCCATACTTGATGAGTAGCCAAGTACTATCTGTGACTCAGTAGAAAGACTTAGGTGTTATTTTGAACACAACATTGGGGCATCAGAACAGACCAAAGAAGCCAGGAAGAAGGCACTAAGAATGCTTGGGGCAATAAATAGGAGTGTATCATACAAAAGTGAGGAAGTCATCAGGAAGTTTTATTGTGCATATGTCAGGCAACATTTGGAATATTGTGTCCAAGCTTGGTCCCCTAGTTATGGAAAAGATTGTTGGCTTTTAGAGAGAGTACAAAAGAGGGCAACAAAAATGGCTAATAGTATAAGCAACCTGGTATATGAGGAAAGATTGAAGAAATTGAATATGTTTCCACTTAGATATAGAAGGCTGAGAGGAGATTTCATCGAGGACTTTGAATTTGTTCATGGTCAGGAACAGGGACATCTCAGGGAAATGTTTGAATTTAACAGAAATGATGCAATTCGAGGTCATCAATTCAAAGTTAAAGTTAATCACAGCAGGACAAGGTTAAGACAGTCTTTCTTCACCAACAGCGTAGTAGAACCAGTGGCGTCGCCACGAAATTCTTCCAGGGGGGGGGGGGGCAAGGTCGAAAGGGGGCCTCCTGTTACCCGAAAGGGGGCCTCCATTGTGTTAGGGTCTCATATTGTTTTTAGGCTCTTATACTATGGTTCGAGGATGGGGAACATGATTTCATATTCGTTTTTTGTTTGTTCTTGGCATGGTGCATCATTTACTCAAAACGCAATAGCACTAATCATTTTGGCTGAAAACTGGGCCATACCAGGGTATAAATAAGTAATATTTCGATAAATGCATAAGTGCCAAAACAAACCATCGTCTCAATGCTTTCTCGAATCTTCCCGCTGGCCTCTAGATTGCAGCGAGCTGGCGGGGCTGGTGCTAAGCATATCTTACAGATATCTGCCATTGATCAACCCACTTTTAAGTCCTCCAAGTCTAACTGAATATAGCTAGATTCATCACTACTGTTATTTATTCCCATCAGCTTGATGTCATAAGCAAAGCTTGAACGACCATTTCTCAGTCCAAGGACGACAATTTCGTAAAGGTGACAACGAGAAGTGGATTGCATTAGTTTTTTTAGCGTCATCTTAGGAATTTGTTTATTTTTATAACATTTGGTGCTGGCTACAAGGCAACTGTCACACGAGCTAAAATATATCCTCAGCGAATAAATTCACGGCAAGAACAAGCATTGAACACCAATGCATAAATGACAATGCAACAATGCAACAATGTCAGTACATACATATTCCAAGCCTTCAAATTCCACGCCGTCACGCCCATCGTTTTCGCTGTGCTGTACCGTTTTGTAAATGACGTTGAGAAGGTATGGAAGCTGGGAAGCTCTAATCATGCAGGCTGTTAGTTAGTTAGTTAGTTATTGTGGTTTAGGGGCGCATCGCATGCAGGCTGTAATAACAGAAAAGAAGTTTGTTGGAAGAAAATGCATTTAAAAACATCATTCATCCCATTTCATATGGGGCATGGATGTTGTATTGCATGCTTATGAGGGGTAATTTGTCCCCTCAATGTTGGCTTTTCCCCATGGGCGTATGTTTCGGAAACTTATTGAGGGACCAGTGGAGTACCTATATTTGCGTCAAGCAGGAGGGGGCAAACGGATTTGCAGGGGGGGGGGGGGGGAGGGCACCTACGCCCATTAAAAAGTCCTTGGATTTCGACCGCTATTTTGTCAAAGGGTACATTTCGAAATAATATAATTAGTCATCAACTAAATTGTCCTGTGGAGGGGCCTAATCTACCACTATGGTTTCTGATTGGTCGGATTTCAACCCTAACTCCACCACTCAGTTCTAAGGTTTTCTTTTGGTATCCCTTGATAAGTTACCTCACACTGCTGAAATTACACCTATACCACAAACCCGGATCGGTATCCCAAAAAATCAAGCTGGAGCCCTCCAAAAAAGGACAGATTCCAGCAAATAAATGTCAGGGTCAGGAAAATGGCTCTGTTGCACCGAACATTTTTTTTCAGGATGCCTTCAAAAATTGCGTATGACTCCGAAAAGCATACCGGATCTCGAAAAATCGAGGTGGGATACATGGCGTCAGAGGTTCGAAAAATCAGGCTGGGATTCGGACTTTTAATAAAAAAACAGAAAAGATCCACAAAAATCGCGTTGAGCCCAGAAAGCTGGCGTTGGGTCTCCGGAACCACGTGCCTGGGCGCGATAAGTCGCGCTGGGACCCAGAAAAAATCGCACCGAAGCCCCAAAATCATACTGGGGCCCCACAAATGTGTGTCAGAAGCCCCAAATATAAACAGCGGGACCCTAAGAGTACAACGTTGCCAGAAAGTACAACTAACCCTCCAAAGCGCACAAAAGTCTCCCAAAAAGCGATAGGGCCTTAAAACATGCGTTGCAGCCCTAAATAAACATACCGGAAGCTCTAAGAAAAATACACTGCAAGCTCGCAAGGCGCACAGGGGCCATGAGAACGCACAAGGGCCTGGAAAAGAGGCTGGGGCCACGAAAGGCAACATGGTTCCAAAACGTACAAAACGACCGGGAGCTAAATAAACACATTGGGATCTTCGAAAACGCCCCGACACGTAAAAAATAATCGGTGCACAAAAAAACGCAACAAAGCCCTAAAACGAGCAGGGTTTAGAAGATGTATTAGGCCCATAACTTCAAAGTAAAATGTATTACCCACCACTTTAAAATACAAAATTTTACAATTTCAGGCATTGCAGTTCATAGCACCCGGTCGCCACGACGGCAACGTGAGTGCACGTGCACACCCATTTTTCGTATTCGGTGCATTCGCCACACTTCGTGCGATGCTATGGTTTCTGCTAGGCCTTCTGCGTTTTGCTAATTGCTGCCACATGATAGACTTGCACCATATTTGGCGTGATGGAATGATTCGCCTGGGCGTTCGCTTCGAAAAGTCGATTGATTAAATTCGATCATTAGTTTCCTACTTCCCACATTTTCTGGCAGCTATGAAATGCGGTTTCCGCTGAGCTTTGATGCACTTTCTGGCAGCACCCACATTTTCTGGCAGCAAAGATATGAATCTTTGCTGCTATCCTCCCAGATTGGATACCGAACCGAGGCCAAGCCTCGGCGTTTTTTTTTACCCGTTGCATCTTTCTTGGTCTATGATTGTGTATTATGGCTCCAATCCATTTTTGTTAGGGGCCTAAAGCATTTTCGAACCCCCTGCTCGTTTTAGGGTTTGTTGAATTTTTGTACACCGAGGATTTTGACGTGTCAGGGCGTTTTCGAAGATCCCGATGTGTTTATTTAGCGCCGGTCTTTTTGTTTGTTTTGGAACCATGTTGCCTTTTGCGGCCCCAGCCACCTTTTCAGGCTATTGTGCGTTATCATGACCCCTGTGTGCCTTGAGAGCTTTCGGTGTATTTTTTAGACCTCCCGGTATGTATATTTATGGCTGCAACGCTTGTGTTAAGGCCCGGTCGCTTTTTGTGAGACTGTGCGTTTTGGAGGGTCAGTTGTATTTTCGGCCCCCGTTGTGCTCTTAGGGTCCCGATGTGTTTATTTTGGGCTTCTGACGCACACTTGTGGGGCCCAAGTACAATTTTGGGGCTTCGGTACGATGTTTCTAGGTCCCAGAGTGGCTTATCGCACCCAGGCGCGTGGTTCCGGAGACCCAACCCCAGTTTTCTGGGCTCAATACGATTTTGTGAAACTTTTCTGATTTTTTTTAAAGTCCGAATCCCGGCCTGATTTCTCGAGCACTTGGCGACATGTTTTTGTATCCCACCTCGATTGTTCGAGATCCGGTTTGTTTTTCGGTGCCGTACGCAATTTGTGAAGGCATCTGATAATATGTTCGGTGCTCCAGAGCCATTTTTTTTACCTGGGCATTTAGTTGTTGGAATCCATCCTTATTTTGGAGGGCTCCAGCTTGATTTGTGTTTGTGTTTGTGGTCACGCTGTGCTTACGTGTGGCCCTAGACGACAATTTTGTAGAGCCTCGACGGGACTACCGATGGGAATTGTGGGTCCCAAGCGCGATATTTGGGGGGCCCGGTTCGAGTTTGTGCGATGCGTTGTATTTAGCTGTGGCCCCAACGCGATTTTGGCGGTTCCTGTCGCAATTTTTCGGGCCTCGGAGCGAGTTTTCCGGGGCTCGCCGTATTTATTTGGAGACCCATACGCGAATTCTGGTGGACCGACGCGAATTTTGGTGGCCCCAGCGCGATTTTTGAGGCCCCGACACGATTCTTGGGAGCTTATCCCTTTCAGGATGGAGGGGGCATTTGCCCCTTTGATATAGCACTGCGGCCACTGAAGGAGTTTTTTTCCGTCCCAGAGTGACATTCCGGTTAAAATTGATTTTGGGGGCAGCTGCAACTTTTGGGGCCCCGGCGCGACCTTCTGGGCCTCCAGTGTGATTTTCAAGGGCTGCGACGCGAATTTTTTGGGTCCAATGTGATCTTTTGGGCCCCGACGTCATTTTCTTGGATCCCTAGCGCGAGCTATAGCGGCCTCGACACTTTTTGGGGTCCAATGCGTTTTGGATGCTTTTGGCGTCATTGTTGGGCCCCCAGAGTGATTATTCATGTCCGGATTGTTCTTCGTTGCTCCGGCTTCATTTGTTTTGGTCCCAATGAGACTGTTGGGGCACGGTACGACCTGTCGTGCCCCTGGCATGATTTTCGTGGTCCGCGCGTGAATTTTTGGTACCCCAGGCTCAGCGTAATTTGCGGGGGCCCCGGCGGGATCTTTTGGGGCCCATATCGTGATTTTAAAATACCCAGACTCGACTCTTACTATTTCTTAGGGGGTTCTTCTTGCAAATTATAGGCCTCCTGTCGCGTCGTCTCATTTCCTAGAGCCTTTTTACCGGTTTTCGATGTCTCCTTGTGTGTCCTACCCTCCTCCATATTCAATGGTCCTCCTCTCCCGTCTTGGAGGGCCTCCTCTTGCATTCTGGGGCCCCTTTAGCATGGCATGGGGCTTCCTCTCATCTTCGAGGGGCATTTTCTGCCAAATTAGGGGCCTCTTGCCACGCCTCGTGTGCCTCCTCCTTTATCCTAGCAAAGCCTTACCCGTCTTGAGGGATCTTCAATTTTGGAAACCTCACCTCCTTCCATACCTGCTATCACTCCCATCTTAAGGGCCTCCTCTCATTTCCTGGGAACTCTTTCCGGTCTTCGGGACCTCATTTGGTCCTAGAGACCTACTCCTTCCCGAGTCCGGCAGGTGCCTCATTTCTCTTCTAGAGGCCTTCTTTTTCAAATTAGGGGCCTCCTCTCACGTCTTGGGGGCCTCCTGCTCTGCGTTCTCCTGCTCTGCGCTCTGGATTCGATCTTTACCCATCTTAGGGGTGGTCTCTTATCTCCTGGTGGACTCCTCTTCTCTCCCAGGCGCCGCCTCTGCTAAATTACTGGCAACCTTTCCTATCTTAGTGGCCTTGTTATTTCCCGGGGACCTTCTTAGCCGTCTTCGAGCCTTCTTTTCCGCTTGGGAGCCATCTCTCTTATCCAATGGCCTTTCTCTCCTATTTTAGGGTCCTCCTCGTTCATCATGGGGTCTCGTTTCCAATCTTGTGTCGTTCTCTTCCGAATTAGGTGCCTCCTGCCACGTCTCTGGATCATCCTTTTCTATCTCGGTGGAACCTCACCCGTTTGGGGCCTGCTTTTGCGTCTCCGAAACCTCATCTCATATCTTCATTCCTGTTCCGTCTTAGGGCCTCCTCTCATATTCTGGGGCCTCCTTTCCGGTGTTGGAGCCTCTTTTGCAATCCTGGTTGCCTCCGTGCCATTTTTGACACTCTCTTGATTTCTGGGGACTCCTACCCTCTCCCAGGTGACTCTTTTTTTCAAATTAGGAGACTCCTCTCACGTCATGGGGGCCTCCTTATCTGTGTCTGGACCCTCATTATCCTCTTAGCAGGGTGCTTTTGCGTCCTAGTCCTAGATCTTCTCTTCCAGGTTCCTCCTCTTCCAAAATATGGGCCTCATCTGGCTGGTCTCGGTGGCCTTCTCTCATTCCTGCGGAAACCTTCTTACCCGTCTTGGGGCCCCTATTGCGTCCGGAGAAGTCTCCCCTATCAGGTCTTAATTTTATATTGCAGGGGCATCCTGTTCCGTCTTCGGGGCCTCATTTTCCAACTTAAGAATATCCTGCCACCCATCGGAAGCCTTTTCGTCTAACCTGGGTGGCTTCTTGCCCGTCTCGGTGGCATCCTTTCCGTCCTGAGGGCCTCCTTTTCGTGCTGGGGTCTCCTTTTCGTGCTGGGGCCTCCTTTTCGTCCTGGGGGCTACCTTCCTATCTCTGTTCTCTGTTCTACGTCTAGTCCTACGTCCTTTTCGTCCTTGGGTGCATCCTTTTCGTTCTAGGGGCCTCCTTTTCGTCCTGGGGCCTCCTTTTAGTCCTGGGGGCCTCCTCCCAATCTCTGTTCTACGTCTTGGGGCATCCTTGCGTTATGGGGCATCTTTTCGTCCTGGGGGCCTCCTTTTCGTCCTGGGGGCCTCCTTTTCGTCCTGGGGGCCACCTCACAATCTCTGTTCTACGTCTTAGGGGCCTCCTTTTCGTCCTGGGGGCCTCCTTTTCGTCCTGGGGACCTCATCCCAATCTCTGTTCTACGTCTTTGGGGCATCCTTTTCGTCCTTTGGTGCATCCTTTTCGTCCTGGGGTTGGTTGGTTGATTGTTGGAGTGTAGGGGCGCATGGACTGCGTCTTTCGTCCTGGGGGCCTCCTTTTCGTCCTGGGAGCCTTCTTTTCGTCCTGGGGGCCTCCTTTTCGTCCTGGGGGCCTCCTTTTCGTCCTGGGGGCCTCCTTTCGTCCTGGGGGCCTCCTCCCAATCTCTGTTCTACGTCTTGGTGCCTTCCTTTTCGTCCTGGGGCCTCCTTTTCGTCCCGGGGGCCTCCTTTTCGTCCTGGGGGCCTCCTCCCAATCTCTGTTCTACGTCTTGGGGGCTTCCTTTGCGTTATGGGGCATCCTTTTCGTCCTGGGGGCCACCTCACAATCTCTGTTCTACGTCTTAGGGGCATCCTTTTCGTCCTGGTGGCCTCCTTTTCGTCCTGGGAGCCTCCTTTTCGTCCTGGGGGCCTCCTTTTCGTCCTGGGGACCTCATCCCAATCTCTGTTCTACGTCTTTGGGGCATCCTTTTCGTCCTTGGGTGCATCCTTTTCGTCCTGGGGTTGGTTGGTTGATTGTTGGAGTGTAGGGGCGCATGTACTGTGTCTTTCGTCCTGGGGGCCTCCTTTTCGTCCTGGGAGCTTCCTTTTCGTCCTGGGGGCCTCCTTTTCGTCCTGGGGGCTACCTTCCTATCTCTGTTCTCTGTTCTACGTCTAGTCCTACGTCCTTTTCGTCCTTGGGTGCATCCTTTTCGTTCTAGGGGCCTCCTTTTCGTCCTGGGGTCTCCTTTTAGTCCTGGGGGCCTCCTCCCAATCTCTGTTCTACGTCTTGGGGCATCCTTGCGCTATGGGGCATTCTTTTCGTCCTGGGAGCCTCCTTTTCGTCCTGGGGGCCTCCTTTTCGTCCTGGGGACCACCTCACAATCTCTGTTCTACGTCTTAGGGGCCTCCTTTTCGTCCTGGAGGCCACCTCACAATCTCTGTTCTACGTCTTAGGGGGCCTCCTTTTCGTCCTGGTGGCCTGCTTTTCGTCCTGGGGGCATCCTTTTCGTCCTGGGGGCCACCTCACAATCTCTGTTCTACGTCTTAGGGGCATCCTTTTCGTCCTGGTGGCCTCCTTTTCGTCCTGGAGGGCCTCCTTTTCGTCCTGGGGGCCACCTCACAATCTCTGTTCTACGTCTTAGGGGCCTCCTTTTCGTCCTGGAGGCCTCCTTTTCGACCTGGGGGCCTCCTTTTCGTCCTGGGGGCCACCTCACAACCTCTGTTCTACGTCTTAGGGGCCTCCTTTTCGTCCTGGTGGCCTCCTTTTCGTCCTGGGGGCCACCTCACAATCTCTGTTCTACGTCTTAGGGGCATCCTTTTCGTCCTGGTGGCCTCCTTTTCGTCCTGGGGGCCTCCTTTTCGTCCTGGGGGCCACCTCACAATCTCTGTTCTACGTCTTAGGGGCCTCCTTTTCGTCCTGGAGGCCTCCTTTTCGTCCTGGGGGCCTCCTTTTCGTCCTGGGGACCTCATCCCAATCTCTGTTCTACGTCTTTGGGGCATCCTTTTCGTCCTTTGGTGCATCCTTTTCGTCCTGGGGTTGGTTGGTTGATTGTTGGAGTGTAGGGGCGCATGGACTGCGTCTTTCGTCCTGGGGGCCTCCTTTTCGTCCTGGGAGCTTCCTTTTCGTCCTGGGGGTCTCCTTTTCGTCCTGGGGCCTCCTTTTCGTCCCGGGGGCCTGCTTTTCGTCCTGGGGGCCTCGTCCCAATCTCTGTTCTACGTCTTGGGGGCTTCCTTTGCGTTATGGGGCATCCTTTTCGTCCTGGGGGCCACCTCACAATCTCTGTTCTACGTCTTAGGGGCATCCTTTTCGTCTTGGTGGCCTCCTTTTCGTCCTGGGGGCCTCCTTTTCGTCCTGGGGGCCACCTCACAACCTCTGTTCTACGTCTTAGGGGCCTCCTTTTCGTCCTGGGGGCCTCCTTTTCGTCCTGGGGCCTCCTTTTCGTCCTGGGGACCTCATCCCAATATCTGTTCTACGTCTTTGGGGCATCCTTTTCGTCCTTTGGTGCATCCTTTTCGTCCTGGGATTGGTTGGTTGATTGTTGGAGTGTAGGGGCGCATGGACTGCGTCTTTCGTCCTGGGGGCCTCCTTTTCGTCCTGGGAGCCTCCTTTTCGTCCTGGGGGCCTCCTCCCAATCTCTGTTCTACGTCTTGGTGCCTTCCTTTTCGTCCTGGGGCCTCCTTTTCGTCCCGGGGGGCCTCCTTTTCGTCCTGGGGGCCTCCTCCCAATCTCTGTTCTACGTCTTGGGGCCTCCTTTTCGTCCTTGGGTGCATCCTTTTCGTCCTGGGGTCTCCTTTTCGTCCTGGGGGCCTCCTCCCAATCTCTGTTCTACGTCTTGGTGCCTCCTTTTCGTCCTGGGGCCTCCTTTTCGTCCTGGGGGGCCTCCTTTTCGTCCTGGGGGCCTCCTTCCAATCTCTGTTCTACGTCTTAGGGCCTCCTTTTCGTCCTTGGGTGCATCCTTTTCGTCATGGGGTCTCCTTTTCGTCCCGGGGGGCCTCTTTTTCGTCCTGGGGGCCTCCTCCCAATCTCTGTTCTACGTCTTGAGGCCTCCTTTTCGTCATGGGGGCCTCCTCCCAATATCCGTTCTACGTCTTGGGGCCTCTTTTTCGTCCTGGGGGCCTCCTTTTCGTCCCGGGGGCCTCCTTTTCGTCCTGGGGGTCTCCTCCCAATCTCTGTTCTACGTCTTGAGGCCTCCTTTTCGTCATGGGGGCCTCCTCCCAATCTCTGTTCTACGTCTTGGGGCCTCTTTTTCGTCCTGGGGGTCTCCTTCCAATCTCTGTTCTACGTCTTGAGGCCTCCTTTTCGTCATGGGGGCCTCCTCCCAATCTCTGTTCTACGTCTTGGGGCCTCTTTTTCGTCCTGGGGGCCTCCTCCCAATCTCTGTTCTACGTCTTGAGGCCTCCTTTTCGTCATGGGGGCCTCCTTTTCGTCATGGGGCCTCCTTTTCGTCCTGGGGGCCTCCTCCCAATCTCTCTTCTACGTCTCTTATAGAGACCTGATTATATTTCCTGGTGGCCTCGTCAGTTTTGAGGCCTCAATGACAGCATGATATTCTGTCCCGTCGGCCTCCTTGCTCACCTTTTTTGCTGTGCATTTGCGGATAGGGGCCCCCTCAAATTTCAGGGGGGGGCGGCGCCCCCCCCTGTTTCACGGCAGGGGGGGGCGACTGCCCCCCCCCCCCCCGGTGGCGACGCCCTTGAGTAGAACATTGGAACCGGCTGCCAGAAACCATTGTCAGTAGCAGCACACTGGACATCTTTAAAAACAGCATAGACACTTGTTATAAGAAAACAGGGCTTGCTTTTCGGTATTCCAGGGAGGGCTGATCGACGGATTTGGTGGGCAACTGGTTCAGTGTCCAGAGTGCAAACAAGAAAGTCCTTTGTAGCCCATAGTTGCACTGATATTTTAGGTCTTTATGCCTTTATGTCTTTAATTGGACATGCACTCCCCACCGCAACAGTTTCTCTGTCCTTGGTTACTGATTAACCTAAGGTTGGCTGAATGAATATGGTACACTGTTGCTTTGGAACTAATTGTGTATTTCTAACGTATCACCGACAGGCAGCAGTTCAATGACAAGTGAAGTCGAAAAGCAATACAAATAATATGCATAGCATGATAAAAAAGTAACAATGAAATAAATGTCAGGGCATAGCATCACAGATATGAGAAACTGAAAGGTCATGAACGGCGTAAGATCAACAAGAAGTAGTCATTGATAAATGTAGTATGCCATACTAGACACGGCAAATTCCGCGGAATGTCTTCACCTCGTTAAAACTGCCGCGAAGCACATAGATCCCAGCACAAAAAAGCAATGAAAGACTTGCCTGCTCGCGATACCCGTATCAAATCAGCTTCATTTCAGTGTTCACTCTTCCGAACGGAATGTGCAGCAGAGATAGGGCCTCCCTTCGTGGTTCGGGATGGCACACTTGAAGCAAAGTGCTGTAAATGCCTGGAGCAACTATACATCTGCGAAACACCTTGTGTATAAACAATAGCCGTGCGCACAAGTCGAACATGTGGTGGTTGCACATTGTACAATCCGAGGAGTTTCTGATACTCCATTGGTGGTTGGCTTTACGCCTCACTGCAAGCCAATCTCATCAGGAACTTGCGCTCCACACTCTAGTATGATTAAGTGTCTTTGGGCTGCGCCTGACCAAACAGAAGAGTAACATTCTAACGCGAGCGAACATCGGCACTATAGGCTGTTAGGATTACATTTTGTTCGGCTCAAGATTAGTTTAGTGGGAGCTGAATGGAATGTGCAAATAAAAAAGGTGAGGTACCCTAATTTGTCTTTCAATGGTAGCTAACTAATATGACATGAAAGGTTTGCTTTTAGTCGAGGATTATGCCGTGGGTCCGAACGGCTGTGATAGGTACCAGAATGATGCCGTGAACATTGCAACTGTGCTGAATTTGACTATGTTTTAGACGCACACGATAAAGTACCGTTGAATGTATTCAATTTCAACTCCATCACCGCTCGGCGGACGACTGAATCAACACCTGTTTGCCGTGCAATTGCGTCGCGTTCATTGCAAGCACCCTAATGCCTTTCCAGGTCGTCTGCAAATATGAGTTGGCGCTTTTTATTGCTGATGTCAGACCACTGATATGGTGTGTGGGACATATCAAGCCATTCAGAACCGCCAAAATTGCGCACAACCACATCAGATGTTGACGTTAGCGTATCTGACGAGGATATATCATACCGTGATCACGATTCTGAGAATTTTAGGCTTTTTCGGTGAACTATTTCACCTTAGCAGTGCGTTAAAAATGATTCACACTAAGCTGGTTCAGTTAAACGGCACTATCTCTACAAACAGTACACATCTATAAATCTGAAAATGGTTTATAGAAATATGCTAAGGTATTTATGACAGCATGAAGAAAGATGAAGCTATTTATATTCTTCACATATTTTATCGCTTTTTATATAAATTATCCAATGTTTGAAACATATCAAATATGAATTTTTATAACACCGAATTTTGGAATCTACTTAAAATGTATTGAGAACCGAAACAAGACATGATGTGCACCATCTGGGAACATAGTACCGAAGCAATGTCAAGCAGGTCAACCCAACACGAAGGGGACGAGTGGTCTAGGGGTAAGATGCTCGTCTCGCAATTGAAAGATTGTGGGTTCGAATCCCACCTGTCGCTACTCTTCGCCCGCGACCAATCGGCGTGAGAGGTTGGCGACGCTATATGACTCAACGGTCGACGTGTCGTAAAACCAATAACCAACCAACCCAACACGAACACGACGTCACGGCGCTGGACGTTCTCCTGCCCCTCCCCCAATCTCGCGTTCATCGCACCCAACAGCACACATTTTGGAAATGGCCGGACAAATTAAAGCCACGGAAAGTGTTCTGGACCCCCGGTGTAAAAGGAGCTGCAAATACCTCGACAAATCAAGCGGTGGAAATTATGCACATACCTTACGAACCCGACGATGCATCAGGCTGTCTGGGGAATAAAAATGTGATAAGTGTACAGGGTCCCGATGGTGAAAAGCGTCCATATCAGACAAAAATTTGTTCTGTGCAATCTCAGGAAAGTGTACCAGCAGTACGAAAATGAAACAACAGATCCAGTTGGATTTCGACCGTCTGTTACCCAGAGGCTACCGCCCTCGCCTCCGGGCAGCTGGATTTCGACCGTCTGTTACCCAGAGGCTACCATTGTCGCCTCAGGGCAGCTGGATTTATGCTTGCTGGCGTTAGCGCCACCCATCCAGTCCGCATTCGCATCCACCATCAGAATCCGTAATTCATGGCGAAAACACTGCGGTAAAGGCACAATCGCGGGCCTAATCGGAAAGACCGCACGTTCAGCAGAAAATGAATGTTGCACGCTGTGCAATCGCGAAAAATGGTCCGGTGAGCCAGCTAAGTTCATAGACAACCTGGAAAAAGCTGTGATGCCGATTAAGTTGATTTTAAGCAGCGGGTCACTATCGAAAGGAAATCTGATTTTCGTGCGCCAACGCAGCAATGAATTTATTGACACTGTAACGGATTCATCATAAGGCTGAGGCTGGACCACTATTATATTGCTCCGACAAAAGAAAACTCTCAAGGATACTGAATTTGAACTTACGTCACATGAAGCATTGACATTGTGTCATTCCCCAGAATATTATTATCCCATCATTCAGGACACCGTCAAGGATATCATGGGGAAAACTGTAAGGCCACCCAGACTGGTCACTCACGTGTCGTTCATGCTAAACTAGATGGTGAAAATGGCCAAGTTAAGCTTCACTGTGCCATTAGCAACATCTTGCCGCACAACATAGGCGGTATGTACCTTCTAAACACATGCGATAGCATGTTAAGTCACAGAGCAACAGGGTAGCAAAAGTCTGCTAGATCACAGACGGCTGTGCTGCTCGGTAAAAAGAAGATATTCACAACGTGACCCTGCATGAGGGGAATTTCGGTCTGGATTGTGACTGGCAGTTATTTGTCACCTGACCCGGAAAAAGTCCATAGACGCCATTGACGGATATCTAGCATCTAGCACCATCCATCATCCATAGATGCCATTGATATCTAGCATCTCCGTCTCCCTCAAATCCCACTACAGAAGACTGCAAATTAACGTATTTCGTGAACTACAAACTTTATTGGTCGCATGATGACTTATCGAGCGAGGCACCGATGGGGGTTCACCGTCGCAGGGCCTGCAGTGTGACTTTTCTGCGAGCTAGCCAACGGTTCGTGTACGGATGAAAAGCCATCAGCTCACCAGTGACCATGGAAAACATGCTCTACCATCCGCCTAGCTCTTCGACAACTTCGCTACCAGTCATAGCCGAACGTTGTGAAACAAAGCGCTTTGTTGTATAGCAATGCTATGAGACGCCCCATACGACATCTTTACAGACTCCCTTAGCAATTTGATTTAATTATCTGCCAATAATAGCCCGTAAAGTCCGCTGATACAGGCTGCCGTATTAGGAACAATATCACTGGAAAGAAGAGCTAAGACAGTGCGCTTTTGTTGAATCCCCGCTCATGTCGGCACCGTTGGTAATGCGCGAGTGTATAAGACAGCTAAGTGAGCGGCAAAGGCGCCACACACGCTGCCTGCAACTTAAAACCTTTTCCCAGAGCAGCAAAAATACCTTCGAGCTAAGTGGTCAGGAGCGGATCCCGGAATTATCGTCAAGGGGCGGGGAAGGGGAAACAATTCCTCGGATGGCATTTCTGCCTCCGGCGGAAAGATTCGTTAAGTGGGAGAGTGTCGCCTTTTCCTATGAAGAATGCTTTTTTCGCTGACAAAAATGCGTTGAATGGGCCGGGGGAACGCACTCGAGCCTCCGTGAAGGGTGCCCTTTCCGGCTTGAGGGGCCCCATCTTTCCATGGAGTTGGGGCACATGCTCCCAGTACTCCCCCCTTATAACCGCCCCTGGGAGTGGCGAATGAAATGAGACAGCCTAGACTACAATTAACAAGAATAGCACCTAAGATAAACACCTGGTCATAGTCTTCTCGAAGATCAAAGCAAGCAATAACATTGTCGACTTCGGCTAGGGTGACACCATGATCGACGAGGTGTTGGACTACGATGCCAACGTCGCTATCCGCACCCGAGCGTTTGCCACGTTTCTCCGTCCTATCCGCGACGCGAATCAAGCGCAGGCAACTTCTCGCGTCCAACCACGCGCAAGCAAGCCTGCATGATATTCTAGTCGAAGGTTCACAGGCGGTTGAAAACGGCAATCGGTTTCGCTTTGTGCTCGGTATTAAATTTGGTACAATTGAATATTTTTAATTTGATCGGTAAGATGACAGTCCCTACATAGTTGAAGCAGTTGAACCACCCCAACGCCCAAACATTCCACCGCTGAAAAACAAATATGCAAGTGGCTGGGGGGTGGGGGCAGAAGTGGGGTCGGAAAAAATAGTATGTTCATGGGTTTTTGCCATCAAGAACATTATCCTCCGCAGAAAAATCACCATTTCATTTTTCTTATTTTGAGGTCGAATGGTGATGCTTGACAATCAAATACTATATGATACAGCGCTCAAAATTCACCGGAAAGTGCAAGCAGAGATTCTGATGTCACAGATTTGAAGACAAATATCCTCTTCGTATTCGATTCGTCAAAATATGTCCTCCACATCCAGGACAACAAAGCACAAATCCAACCGTGGGCAGAACAATGTTCGGCATGCATGAACACAAGCCATCTTATCATACCTACTGAGTTGTATGCTACAAGCTGACCTCATATATGTTCATTAAATGTCATCGTCACAAGCGCAAGTGTTCATGTAAACTGAACACAGCACCAATGAAAGCTATACATCTGCCCCTTCCACGAGCCTGCGTGTTAAATTGCGACTTCATTAAGGTTGGATAATTTGATTGCCATCAATTTGGTGGTGAACGGAAGGGGGGCAGTGACAAACCACATTAGCATCCTTTCCCTGTGCTTTTGATGTTGATGGTGAGTTTATACATTAGAGGCCAGTGCGTCTAGCTGGCACTGATACCATTCAGATTTCTAGTATACGAGTAGTATACTGGTCAGAAGATCAGTGAAGCCCACTATGGATAACATACATGCCGGCTTAATACCCATCAGGCATGGTTTGTTACATAAAGTGTGCACTACTAGATTACCAAAATATCAATGTTAATGTGGTGTTCGTTGCTCGGGAGGGTCCAGGGCATCTTTGGACATGCTAACTGGACATTTTGTTCAATAACTCTTAGCTGGGCCCCATGTCTGTGCCCACCTGGAAGATGTGTCCTCTTTCATTCCAGTTAAAAACACTGTGCAATGCCAAGGCATGATTGTTATTGCAGGGGACAGCCATGCATAAAATAGTTATTAAAACAAAACGCATGGGACAAATTTGTCCTCCTTGGATTCATGAAGCTATTCTAGGACCCTTTCAAAATGAGCCTTTTCTATCAAAATGTGCCATTTATGTGGAGCTAATGTGCCCTTTTCATGACGTGTCTGACACTAAAAGGAAATCTATCAAAGGTCATGGCAGTGTCTGGAAGTGTCTGTGCATCACGCCATGGATCGCATCAGGCCGTACTTCCAATGATACCACAATATACAGCTAGGATAAGTTTTTAACCATCTTGGCCAAAAGATAAGTGACAAATATCGGTGGCATAAAAATGAATTAGTTCTTAGATGGACTTTGGGGCACAGTTAGGTAGTCAGGGTTCAGACTGCCAAACATGACAAGTTCTGATAAGATCTTGCATGCGCAATCAATAATTTTGGAGTGCACTCAGGTGTGCAGGTTTATAGGTTATGATGGCCATAGAAATGCGTTACATGGTAGTGTTGAAAACAGCCTTGCCATCTATGAATTTAATACATTGGGGGCATGCTTCAGGAGCACATGGATTCTCAGGCATGTACCAAAGATTATAAGGTGTGCATTGTGCATGGACCTGCCACATTTTGCAATCTGGTTCATGGATCTCGTGAACAATTCTGTTCTCAGTGGTGTAAAAATGACACTCAGTGGTGTCATTTTAAAAGGTGGCATGGCGGGAGCCAAGTTTTGTCCCGATTTGTCAAGTCAGTTGGGGAAAATAAGGTGAAGTTCCTTCAAAGTTGGTATTGCAACAACAAAGTTAATATGGCAGTTATCATACCACACCTATGAGCCCACAGGCAATACACCAATCGCTAGACTCCTATCGCAATTACATCCTGTATGTGGTACTGGATTTTTGGTCATATTTATTTGCCTTCTTGGACAGTGGGCATTGACATGATTGTGGGAAGAAAGGGGAAGCGGCAGCTGCCCCAAATTATCAGCAGTGAGAATGGCGGTTATCTTGTTACGGCCTTGTAAGGTCTTCCTTAACAGTCATGTCAGCAGGTCACGATCATGGGAGGCGATGCAATGTTGCAGGGTCACTGACTGTCCAGCATCCTTCAAGGCTGGGAAGTGCCTCAGAGCGATGCAAATTTCCACTTATCTTGGATGGCTGCTTTGCAGCACCGAAATGGTGAATTAAGACTTGATGTGGAAGTTTCCTAATGCTTGTTCATGTGATGCTGTGCATCCGAATATGCAGAACGTGCCAAAGTGCATCAGAATGTCTGCATGAAATCGACATCGTAGCACTGCAGACAAATGTCAACTCAGTCGTTTACTGGATGGGTATTTAATTTTGAAGGAATTTAATTGAAATTGAAATGGAAGGAATTGAAATTAAATGCACCCAAATGTAGTTTCATTCAGGTAGCTCTAAAGCATAGTCCAATTTAGTCAATGTTACAGATTTCGCGGAATCGTTTTGGAACCGGTCGCAACCATTGGGGGCTTTGGTATAATCCTTAACAAAAAACTTAGTTTTCATGTCGTATTAGCCTAATATCATCCGAAAGCAATATAGCACTTGGCCTATCGATTGACACATTCCAGTCAGTCGCCCAAGTGAATACACTTTAGTTCAACAAATTCAGGAACAAAACGATTTTAGCAGCTTATAACGCTAATTATTCGTTCGACATTATAAATGCTGCTCTTCCGTTTGGTCTGACGCAGGACAAATGTCCCCTGATCCGGCTAGAAGGTGTGGAGCACAAGGTTCTGACATTGTTGGCTTACAATGCGGAACAAAGCCCACAGTTACTTGAATATCAGGAAATCATCAGATTTTACAATGTGCAATCACCACGTGTTCGACGCGTGCACACAGATGTTCTGTTTGCCTGCAAGGTGTTCCGCGGACTGATAGATGCTGCAATTTTTTTAAAAGAATACTTCGCTTTTAATGCACCATATCGAGTCACGAGTTCAGGTCACCTTTCTTACTTTCACCGTCCGTTCGGAAGAGTGAACACTGTGGAAATTAACTTTTTGTGTGCTGGCAGGGCGGGCATAAAACTCTTTTCTCCATCTTGTTTTGGAATTCGTATGATGAACGATGGCAGTGTGGACGAGGTGAAGAGGCCAGGAGCGGTGTTTGCTGTATTCTAGTGTGACAACATCATTTACAACTTTACATGACGATCTGTCAATGTTATGTTTTTTTAATAGTTGCTGATTTATATCACGCTATGTCATCATGCTTGCTATTGTCATTGTTTTAAGAACCAATGCGTATTGTACACCACACTACCAAGGCACATGATATATTTGATTGTATTGCATACTGACTGGACGTAGGCTGCCTGCTGTTAGTACGCTGACAATCAATAAATAGCAATACATAAATGCGCATGTTACAAAATGGTGCAGAAGGGAAAGCATTATCAGTGAAGTAATTTCTAGAGCCGCCCCTGAATTCACGATTCGTTTTCGCCGGCCAGAAAACGTCACAAGGAGCGAAGATGGCAGATAATTTCGCCGCTGAGCCAGTCAAGCGATTGTCTCTTCTACCTCCCCTTCACTCCCGCGTCAGAATTCGGGTCTCAGGTACTCAGTATAGACGCGTATCGTATTAGTGTAGACGCAGTGTGTTGTGTACTTATGTAATTAGTGCAGACGCGGTGTGTAGTGTACCTGTGTAATTAGTGCAGACGCGGAATGTGGTGTACTTGCACAATTAGTACAGACGCGATACATGGTGCACCTGTGTAATTAGTGCAGACATGGTATGTGGTGGTCTTGTGTAATTAGTACAGCTATGGTACATGGTGTACTTGTGTAGTTTGTACGTTATTTGCGACGGATTCGCTACACTGGGCAATGTCATTACACTGCCTCAGGCTATCAGATCGTCACAATAGCAACCTACGACGACTATGAAAACAAACGGATTTCCAGGGTCGCCAATCTGTTCATTTCTGACTAAGAAACCTAGGTCTGTACACTATGCATATATATATATATATACATATATAATGTTCCATTGTGTCCAGGTGGTTTCAGGCACCCGAAATAGGGGAATGAGGGTCGAGGTGATTTTTTTATGTTCATTAGAATACCAACATAATGCCATATGTAATATGCACAAGTAGGAGGTTGATCATGAGTCAATGGGCTTGTGCAAGTCGGAGGTGCATTCTTTCCAGTGAGCCAATGGTTTTATATATATGCAATTGCACCAAAGTTGCTCTTCGAGTTTGATCGAATTTGCTCATACTGGGCAAGTTAATTCGCTGGCTCATGCTGGGCAAGTTTATTCTGACATCGACTCTCGCTCTTGGAAAATTAATTTTGCTGCACAAGCCTTGCCTCTTAATTAACTTGTTCCACCCATTCCTCGTGAAGCTTTCTTCCATCCTCCAGCAATGCTTTAATATTCCGGACTCTCCTGGCTGGTTACTGGCTTAACGAATGCGACGACTGTTGGGTCACATAACGTCGCCAATCTCTCACGCCGTCTGGCTGCCGGAGAAGAGTAGCGACAAGTGAGTCTCGAACCCACAACCTTTCGGTGGAGAGATGGCCACCTTACTCTAAGAATACTCGTCCCCACCGGAGCCTCTTGTAATGGCGAAGAATCGTGAGGATATTTGCACAGCGTCAAAAACCACGGTGCCAGCGACAAGCCCAGGCAATGCTCATGCACCAGGCAAGTTGTTATTCCTATATATGCTGTCCCTTATAAATGTTTCGAAGAGGCGAAACTGGATATGCTGACAAGAAGATCGTGAAAAAGTCCTTTGAACTATCATCATTTCAACATAAACAGCAGATGTATTCAAATTTCATCGAGTTATTTGGGCTTTAGGGCGCTTCGACAAGAATTGACCATTCGCGTCAAAACGCATTGAAGTGGATGACCCAGAGAGTCCCACGTTCAAACTGCATCAATTGGGTGAAGGCTCGACTGAAAATTGGAAGAGTTCGAGCCCTTCCGAGGAGGTTCCACAAAATTATCCGTACCAGTGCGGCGCCATGCTGGGCGACTGACCAACGAGGCATACTGTGCCTGCGCGCCTGACGAGCTGGGCGTTAGTACGGGCACTGACTTAATTCACTGAATGCCACACTACGTTGAAGCATATCAATAAGCATAGTTATACTTACAGGTACGGAATTTATCAGAGCTGTCTCCTACACAGATACGAGCCGCTCAAGCGGTCTCATTCACAATTTCTGCCCTGGCCGGTAATATACATAAGCATGGTTCGTTACGTCAATGGCTACACGCTGTCTACAGGCCAGTCTCGTAAGACGAAGGAAATTGAGTGGGTTGGTCTCACTCGACAGCTCGAGTCGATAGTTGAGGACCAGAATGTGCAGCACGGGCTGCGAAGCTCAATGGAAAGAATGTGATTAGGTTGGTGTTATTAAAATAAATGACGCGCGTACCTGCACCCAGCACGTGCAATACAAATAAGCCTATTGATACCGAACAAAGGCTCCCACAGAGTTCAACCTCAGGTCTTACCTGAACAGTTAAACCGGTACTTTGTAAGTGTCGGACCTAAAGCGTCAGCAGAGGTCAAACGCCAGGCAAACATGCCTGAACAAACACCTCCCAGTTGCCGACTGCAGCGCGTCTCCACCAGCTCCTATAAAGTATCCCCATATCCCTCGAACAGCTCGCCAAGACTGTGATGGACATAAGAAGCACAGGTGCTTGCGGACCTGATGGGATCTGTATTACGGTTATCAAATTTCAGTTCTTTTTCGTCGGAGAAGTACTGCTTGACATCATAAACACATGTCTGAATACAGCCGATATCCACTCCACTTGGAAACAATGAGTAGTAATTCGCATTCACAAATCAGGAGACCCTTCGGATCCCTCTAATTTTCGGCCCATCTCACTGGTTCCGGTTATCGCAAAAATCACAGAGTAGATAGTGCAAAAACAACTATCACTGCCTGAACTTAAGCCACCTATTAGCCCAAACTCAGCACGGCTTCAAACCGCGCCACTCTACGGAAACAGCTCTCGTCTCAGTCAAGGACAAAATACTAGCAACAATGGACCGTTCGGAAGTAGCTCTCCTTTGCCTTCTGGACCTCGGTAAATGCTTCGACGCAATAGACCACACCAAACTGCTCATTAAACTAGAACTCCATGGAATCGATACTGACTGGCTTAAGACATTCCTGGGAGGTCACACGCAGGCTGTTAGCATCTCAGATCAATGCGAAAGCTGCCATCTCTCCTCCTTTCTCCCAAGCAGTATTGGTGTTTTTCAAGGCTCATCACTAGGTCCACGCCTCTATTACATCTTTTCGAACGACTTCAGCCTGCACGTCCCGGTAGCACATGCCACTCAGTTCGTGGACGACACTACCATCCTCATCTCTGGCCCAAATCTGATCTCCCCAATCTGCTACGTCAGATGGAGACATGTCTGAACACACTTTACGGCTACTTCCCCAATAACGGTTTGAAATTAAACTGGACCAAAACTCAGCTCCTCACGTTCGGATCCCGCCAAAATTTTTGAAAAATTACCTCGATGCCAGTGTGGTTTAGGGCCGCCGTGCTAAATGAGAGCCAGTCGTATAGGAACCTGGGGGTGGCATTTGATCGTCATATGTCATGGGATTCCAATGTAATTGTCGTGGTCCGCAAGTGAACTGGATTCCTTCTGGCCCTGAGCCATCTGCGCCCCCATCTGCCCACCAGTAGTACCTTCTTCACTATAATCAACAGCCAAGTTATCTCCAACATTCGCTACTGCATATCTGTTTACGGGAACGGCTTGGTAGCAAACATCCACAGATTAGACAAGATCCGCCACTAGAATCGTGTTAGGTCTACGGAAATTTGATCACATTTCAGATGCCCGTAACGAGCTGGGTCTTCTCACCATGCTGACCTGCATCTAATTCACAGCCTCCACAAGATCATTCTGGTGGATGAGTCCACGATCACTGCCGGTCAAATAACTGCAAATTCCACCCTGCGAAATAGTCATACACATGCAGACGGTCACCTGCACCTACCAGCCATACACAGAGAGGCGGGCCGCAGCAGATTTCTCTATTCGTATTTCTTCCACTATATCAAACTTCGCACTGAAACAAAACACCAAGGCTGTCAACTCCTAGAAACACGAAATGGCACACCTCCACGAACAACACTAGTCGCACAAAATACTAAACAACAGATGTATGTGCACCACGAACTCACCTTTAGGCCATCTCTTTCCTGTTACTTCTAGAAACTACTCGTATATAGCTCGTGTAACTAGTATGGTGTGAGTCGTGAGTGGGTGACGATGCGGAGTACTATTTTGTATTACCATGGCGCATGAATGTTTGCTGCGTGTTCGCTTCTACTGTTAACTCCAAACCTCTCCATTCTTTTTATATATCTGTGAGTAATGCCCAGGCTGTCCATAACAGCCACTGTACGTAGAGGGCATGCATCTATTAGGCGTCAGACGCAATGCTAGTGCGGATATCGGGGATCTCCAGTAAAGAAAGAAAACATAGGTTTCTGATGCCATTCAAGAATTCTGAAATAATTGTGCGCGACAAACGCGCCGGAATGCCCACTAGTGTGCGCGCGAGGAATATAGTTACAATTTATGAGACTCTGTTCCACAAAATATGATGCGAAGTGCATTTATTAATGTTAGCTTGCCTTCAGATGTCAATTTCATTCCACGTACACTGATATACATATTGATTGCACACATTGTTACCTTGCGTATTGTTTTCTGGAACTATATTTTGATATTCGTACACCATAGGCGGCGGGCCGCCGGCGGCGTCGCCCGCGGCCCTGCCCCGCTGCTGAGGGTATGGCGGGACGCAAGACCATTCCCTGAACGTGAATGGCCCCAACGCCAAAGTTATAAGCATATTTTCATATTTGAAACGATAGGCGATGTGTCTGGCAATTATTTCAGCTACCATTGGAGTTGAGGCCGACAGGTTCCCTCGATATTGTGTAAGAACATTACACTCATGAGGGTTGAATGGAAGGAATACATCTACAACCGTGAATTTCCCTTCTTCAATTTTGACGTGACAGAGTGCATGTTGCCTGGTATTGATCAAAGCTGGAACTTCCTTTTCTGCCGTGCCGCCGATCGGCGGCCATACGGATCCTCTGTGCAGCAAATGTCAGCGCTTGGCGCGTATCGAGCCGTGCCAGAACCTCAATAATGCCTGAAAGCTTCATGAAAAAATGTGCAAAAATGACAGGGTTAGACACCTATAGAAATAGTCGAGCATAGCATCAGAAGGTAGCAGATTGTATGCATGTTAATTGTAGACCATTGCAAATTAATCCGCTAGTGTATAACCTCTGATATATAATTTAAATGGATAAAATGTGATAATGGGACACAAATCCTCGAATTGGGTGCAAAAATGTCACGGTTAAAACTTCGAGGAGGCTATTCAAGATGGAATCAAAATGTAGCACATTCGATTTTCGTTTAGTTAAGAACATTGGAAATTGTCAGCACATTATACAGAAGCTGTATGACACATTTCATTGCAAGAAGCTGACCAATTGTTCCCATTTAACTTTGAGGACAAAGTAACTGGGTGTAATTATTTTATAATAAAGCGACCCACACATCATCAGAGAGTTTGTTTAATGTTGTCGAAATTTGACCAAATTTTATTTGCACCTCCCATAGGAACTAGAATATGACATTAATCATAGCAAGCCCACGCTGGTGGTGCTCCTTTCCAAACCAACCACCAGAGTGGCGCCACTATTATTATGCCCGCTCATGACACCTAACGCGTGAAATAAATAACTAAATAAATGCACAAAGTTCAGGAAATGTTACGAATCTTATAGTTTGACTGCTTGCGCTTTTTTTTGTTGTTGAATTTTTAACCCTCGAACGAGCGAGGAGTCTGTCACATGCCGACCCAACTTCTGTTTCTTACATTGTAGGCGAGTAGGCAGCTGTATGCAGCTCTGGACTATTATTGTGTTCTCGAGCCATCATAGACACTGTTCACAAATCAAGGTTCTCTCAACCAGCTTGCGAACAAAGAAAGGTACTGAATTTCGAATAGGAGCCTTTTGTCTCTGAATTACTTCCTCAATTGCAGCGGAAGATACTTTTTACTCGTATTACTCCCGGGACACAGTATTGTCACTGAAGTAAATCGGGCCACTTGGCAGTTTAATAAAAAAAAAACATTACCATGAAGAAGCGTTTGGAAATAGTTACCCGACAGACGTCATGAGCGGACATAATACTGGTGGCAACTTTCATAATACAGGAACTCTCTGGTGGTGAGTTCCTGGAGGAACACGACCAAAGCGAGCGTACTATGTGTAGTGCCATATTCTAATTTCTATAGGAGGTGCAAGCAATTTGCAATGGTCAAATTTGAACAAAATCTAAACAAGCTCTCTAATGACGTGTAGTTCGCTTTATTATCATTTGACCCGGCCACCTTTTCTTCAAAGTGAAATGGGAGGAATGGGCCATTCAACTTTGTGTAATATAACTGCGTCGTGCAGCTTCTGTGTAATATGTTGACAACTTCCCATGTTAAAATGTAGCGCATTCGATGTTCATTGCATCGAATGCGCTACATTGTGATATTATATTAATTCCTTCCATGAAGTATTATCCCTGCCATTTTTTTGCATTCAGTTCCAGGATTTGTTGTGTCCTATTGTCACCTTGTATTCATTTTAAATGCATATCAAATGTTATGCGTTAGTGATGTCGGCATTACCACTGTGTCCGACACCTAACGCTACATTATAGATTACCATCGTATTATGATGATTAAATGGTTCAGAAAACAATGCTTACTAGTCACGTTGACAATAGGCGCCAGGTGGTTTTCATTCCAACACTTTGTCATGATGTCGCAATCATTTTGGATTGAGAAAAAATGCTTAATGACCACTGTCACATTGCGGTGCAGCGGTACCACTCCAGTCGGCTACAGAGTTGCATGAGTTTCCGACGAAATGCAGCCAGTTATTAAAAAATAAATAAACTGGCGTGTTGGTTGCTTGCAAGTAGCTGACATAACTTTTGTATGCTGATGAAAAACTTTGGTATTCGTCAGGATATTCGACATTCATTGCTAGGTATTTGTCAGGAATATAATCAGCATGAGAAGTCAATAGCACAGCGCTCGCTTAATGCGTGCAGCAACATTAACCGAAAAATTGGCTTCGGCTGTTGAATAGGTGTGGTTGAACACTAACACTTAATTATCTGATGACATAGACTGGCTTCATTTTGATGGGGAACTACGGCACAGCTAGAAAGAGAACAGACGTTGGCTTTTATTTAGCAATTCACCTCCATAGCCTAAGCATATCTCAGAAACTGGTTACGAAAACTCGGGGTCTACACTGTTTCGCCGGACAACAAGCTTTAACAAGTTCCGCAGAGGCCAACTGCCCAATCCGCCGGCTCACTCAGAACACAACTTGTGTAGCTTGTCGCCGTCGCCGGCGCGTGTTAGCCAACTCCGAAGTTCAAGTTCTCAGCTGGTCGATTCGCCGCCGGCTGTGTTGGCTGCGGCCCGACACGACGCCACTGCGGTCCGGCTGGTGCACTTCCAGCAGTCGATCAACGCTCCATACACCGGCCAAACATTCACGGTCGCGGACTTTTTCCCGGCTATATCGGAGTGCCATCTGGCCACTTGGCAACAAAAGGCGGCGCCCATAGTCAGTGGAGCTGATTGAGTCGATCTGCGCCGAGCCAACCCAAGCGCGTTGCTGTTTCTCTGGCCGGCGGAGCGCCGGCACACCCTGTTCCACATCCGAACCAACCGTAATTATGTGTAAATAATCCCATAAAATCCCCCTGTTTTGTACGCTGTGGCGCCCGGAGATAAAAGTTATAATATGTTTCCTACAAGAACGTAAATTTGGTGCCGGTCTGAAGAAGTAATTGGACCTTGATGCGAACTTGGGTAACAGGGAGAGGGCGTTCTACGTTGGAAGTCAAAAGTAGTACGAAACATTGCCCTTTCGATACGTTCGTGGTGCTGGTATTTGCTTTACTTAGACGCAGCCAACTTTCTTATTTTCCTGTCTATAGCTTGTTTCACTTCTCGGTGATAAGAGTGCATCACTCACGCTCGTGGTCAAATGGACGGAACTGCGCCCTCTGTCGGGATATGCCAGAGCACTCCCTGAGCATTCGCGGTCAAATGAAATACCTGATATACCTGGAATATACCGGAAATACCTGAACACTCCATAGACATTCGCGGTCAAATGGATGGACGCAACTGCACCCTCCGTCGGGATCCACCTGGACTTGCCCCCCCCCCCCTCCTAGAGGAGGGCAAGAGGTGCACCGCCGCACTGACCGACCAGTCGTCATATGCCGATCTCACTGGTTGGCTTGTTTATTAGGGTTTTTGGGTGCGTCACTGGTTGGCCTGTGTCGGCAAACCAGTGCTGTCAGTAGACATGCAGCCACTCAGACGGCCAAGTGCTTCATTTGTCGAGAATTACACTGAAATATATGCGCTTCCGCGAGACCTCTGGACAGGGCCAAGTGCTCGAAAGAAGCCCGGCAGCTGGAATTCTGCACACATAGATTGAGGTCACTAGAGGGACACTGCCCTCTTACGGGAGCATGTGTTGGCTGCAGCCAGATATATTAATCGATTTGTATTTATGGTATATAATCATGAACTGTAGCCATTTTCGTGTTTGGTAGATGAGACTGCCTAAAATGACCACGATAATAGGTATATTTTTGGCCCATGGGTGTCGAGTCTGAAACGTGCACCTAAAAATTTGCAAATGTAGGACGCAATTTACACAGAGCATGTCTGAAGCATTGGTAAGGCACACGTGATCGAATACATTTCTTAACTGAATGATGACCGCCTCCAGCATACATGTTGTGGCCCGATCTTAAGCGGCCTCATCACAAGGAAACTGTCAAAGAATGTTTTAAATCTCTAGGACCCGGCGAATAGTGAACAACATGCCAATATTGACTGGTCATAAGAGGTCACTGACTTGGGATGTCCCTTGCATCCAACTTCTTTGTTCAGCTACCCTTCATTTGGGATCGAATAAATTTAGCCAAATTCTGGACACACCATTTTGTTCAAACATAATCCTCTGCACGCACCATTTTACTCAATTTGAACAGAAAAGCTCCACTTTCTCGGTGCGATTACATGTAATGCGTGTTCTATGTGCTTCATTGAAGTTTCCGTGCAATGCCGCTTCCCCAAGCTTAACTAGATATTCGTGCCCTACCTTCGATATACTACCGCTTGCCTAGAAGGCATGCAAAATATATAGCTTAAAAACCATGGTGAATATATCGGAGCATAACGTCAACTGCCTATGTTTGCAATAGCACCGGCATTTACTTGTGTGGTAACTGCACTAAGCGTGGTAACACGGTCAATTTAACTGAAGAAGGCTTCTCCAGTTACTAGGCAGCACCTGTAACTGCATAGTCGGCGCCATGTTGTTTTGTCAGGGGCGACAGGGGATGAACAAAGGAAAATTTCCAACTCAGTACAACGCTACAGGGTTAATGTACAACAGGGAGGGAAGCTCCTCTACCCCTACCCCTACCCTTCCCCTTCCAGTTGTGTAGCCAGTATGAAGCTGTCTCAGCCTTCCCAAGGTAGCGTATTTCCAGAATGTCTGCAAAGAACAGCTAATTAGTGAACGCTAAAGGTAGACACTTCGGGATAAGCAGTCCGCAAAACGCATCAAATAGCTCGCGCATGGTATAGAGAGCGAGGGTGAAAAACATGACTCGAATTGTTGTTCACTTAATCATTCAGCAATGTTTTTCAACATACGGGTCGTGACACAAATTCTCCTCTTCGAGCCCGCTTTGTTAGCGGATACCTGGATGGAGTTTGAAACTAATACAAGGAAAGCACAAAATGACCAGCAATGAACATTGCCCGACTGCCTGAGATATTGACAAATGCTTGGTAGCTGACGCCTCTTGGCGAACTTTGGTCGTACCGAATGATTTAAACTTCGGAGGTCTGCAGTCGTATTGTGGCTAGAAAAGGGCTCAATACCACTACGAGTCTAATGGTTCTGAATATGTCTCGCCGCTGTGTGGAAGGTTCGACAATTGTCAATCGACAATCATCAACGAATATTCCGCACGGGCTGAGCACACTCCCAGCCGACGAGTGAAATGGATACTATCGTCGGCACCCACCTCTACTAACACCGGGAAACATAGTAGAAAACAACAAAAATAACGCGACACAGGAACAACGGTCATGACAGCGTAGGATAATTTCGGTAATGGTGCTCTGCAACGCATGTGTTTGGTTGGTTGGTTATTGATTTTACGACACATCGACCGTTGAGTCATGTAGCGTCGCCAATCTCACACGCCGATTGGCCGCGGGCGAAGAGTAGCGACAGGTGAGACTCGAACCAACAACTTTTCGATTGTGAGACGGGCAACTTACCCCTAGACTATTCGTCCCCACAACGCGTGGTGAAAGTTCGGTGAAAGTTCGGATACCGCTAGATGTCATGAACAAGTGGAAGTCGGCAATGGTGAGGATTCTAGAGAGCTGTGTAGTGTCGGATGTTCAATTGTCTTGTTAAGATCTTGCGGTTGCTTGCAGCAGGGGCCGATGCCGGAGGGAGTGAGGCACTGGGGGCATGCGTCCCCTGTGGAACGTTCCATCCGGGAAGGCTCAACTGGCTCCGGGAAGGCCTTCCCTCCCTACGCTCAGCATATTTTTCAGCCAGAGGCGCCCCTCAGAGAGAAAAAGGCACCCCATTTGGAAGAAGAGGCGCTCAGTGCGCTCGAGTGCATCCCTCCCTCGCTCCACGGATTTTCAGCCGAAGGCGCCCCTCCAGGTACCTTTACAGTGGGGCTCCTCCGAAGAAATGGCGTCCTTCTTGACGAGTGCCCCCCATGACAATTCCTGGATCCTTCCGTGGCCTACATTATCATCCACAGGGAGCTCGGAACACATGTTTTACCGCATGTGAGGAGAGAAGTCAGTGATGTGGGAACGATATGAAAATTACCTGAAGTTTCAGGTCGTGCGGCCAAGAAGTTGAAGCTGAAGTAGAATGTTTTAAATTCTGTTCTCAGGAGCATTTGCATCCCAGGCGTTCTTCTGCACTCTCCCGCAAGTTTGATAGATCGGCTGTGGCTATGTTCTCGAAAACAATCGCCCACAGTTTGCTGATGGTCGACATTTGCATGCACACTGTTGAGCCTCATATTTTCCTGAGGCCATAACTGCAGCAGCCCGGCACAGCCCGGCCACAGGCAGGCCGTCCCAGCACGTGACAGTGCCGTGTCCATACCTGTGGCATGCGGTGGCCGTGCACCGCCGCGGGGCATGCCGTGACCTGTCGCCATCAGGGGCCACCGGCCGCCGTCGGCTCATAACCCTCCGACAACCAACGGCCTGACGCCAGCGTCCAATGTGATGCATTAGCTGTAAGTTGCATGTTGTGGAAAACAGCGCCGGCACACTGGACGCGAATCGCTTACTTGGGCGTACTCGCATCGTGCCGGCTCCCGCCGCATTTTGTGGTCGTTGGGGAGGAATCTGGCACTTACGACCGATTCGCCTTTACTGATGGAATGTGGTAGCATGCGGAATTATGCGAAATCGCAAAGCTGCAGAAGTTTGGCTGGTGTTAATTTGTCACGACACGGGCCACAACCTTGCAGGCTCGACAGATGTCAGATGTTACAGACCGGGTACGTGCACGACATGGCACTGTTGCTTGTTTGTTTGTTGTTTTCTGACGCAATCCGCCATCGTCCAACTGAAACACGATCACGAACTCTCCTCCAGTTGAGTTATGCACGCAAATAGCTCCCTATCCCAAGGCATACAAGTTGATAGCATTATCGTCATACGATGGCAGTCGAAGGATATCAAAGGAAATGCTTAATGTCATCCGTCTCAGATAATAAGTGCCACAAACGTCACGAAACATTCCACAGCCTGCTCCAGGCATTTACATGCTTCCTTTTCCAACAAAGGCCATATCTAATGCATTAAGTATGGGCTGATCCAGCGCTGAGTGCTGCGTCTACTGGTTGTTCCAATAGAGAATATTGGGATATGGAGAATGAAGGGGAGGTGGAGAATACTTACAAATATATACAAACGCAAGTGAGCACACATAATGGTAATTGTTTCTTCATTTGCGACCCCAGCTTCGTTCCAGTCTTCAACCTGAATGAGTACAAATGCAGGATATTTGACACAATTTACACTTCCATAAAAGCAAGTCACATCACTTTTGTCCCAAACGATTCGGCCAATTCAAAGACGTATAAAGCCGGTTGAATCGAATGTGGCTGGATCAAAGGTAGATGGATCCAAGGCGGCTGGATCAAAGGCAGCTGGATCAAAGGCGGCTGGATCAAAGGTGGCTGGATCAAAGGCGGCTGGATCTGTATCTGCCTGGATCTCGTTCCTCATAAGCTTGATTTACATCCAAAACTTGATGAAATCTGCATATGTATTGCATGGTGAGTTTACGACATCCCCAGACTGCTTATGCGATTACGAGTGCTTTGCAAATCATCATATATTACTGCATATAAGCATTGGCCTGTGGTTTTCGAATACCCACTCCGCCCGCAAATCAGGCCGCCGGCGAATATAAACTTCATTGATGACAATTACGGGTTATAAACTGCCATACTATTTTGACTTTCCGATTACCACGTAAATAATGCCTTCTGTAGGCCATTTGCGGGCCTCATTTTCAGCCTATCCTCAGTGAGTGTTCTGTCGGGCCCGTCATTTCTATTGCCAACTTCATCCTCATTCACAAGGCAATCAAATATGCATCAAAGCTAATGGCAGGTCCGAGAAAGATGATGGTGACAAAGAGTTCCTCATACCAGAGGCTGTTGTTGACACCCACCCACTCTATACATGCCGATGCTAAGCAGCCATGTGCGATGCGGCGGATTTTAGGGAGACAGACCATGGTTCTCACCGCTCACGTTTTCCAGGCCATCACCCAATTCACTTCTTCCCAAACTTCAGTAGCAAAAGAAGTTGACCTACTCGAAACCTAGCAAATTAATTGGCTCAGAGCTCCGGGGCCATCTCCGGAGCATGCCGAAGCCATCTGCATAACTCGAAGTGCAATACACGAGTACCACAGAGACCGGCCTAGCCAGATCAATGAGGCAGTGGGGGTCAACACAGCCCACAGCTGGTCGTTTGTTAGTGTTTCACCTTCAAATTTCTGTGTCAACATATTCATTTTGAACAGCGAGGGTGTGAAGCTGGCCGTCGCTGGAATTCGATCAGACATGTACGACATCCCGGCATCAACTGTCCTGTGACGCTCCTTCACAACACCGCAGTGACTGCACTGTTGGTGCAGGTGTTGGCAGTTGTCCTAAGCGCCAGTGCATTGTCATAATCATGCTTTACACCATGGGCGTGTAATAAAAGCGATCCCCAGAATGTATCACCAACCTTCCAGTGAGAATCAATAGAACCTTTGTAATCTTTCGCTAAGGTACTCAACAAGCCCATGTATATTCAATGCTTGCCTGGTGCATGAAATAGCGTGACATAACGTTAATTAACCCTAATGCCCTTCAATTGGGACCGTATAACTGCATTACAGACTCGTGCTATGCTGAGGAATGTTAAATTTTGCTAAGTAGTATGAAATATCTGCACTGTTGTATCAATTTTGTTTAACAGACAATCGCAAGGACATGCGCATCATGGCTGCAATCAAGGCTTGCCGGATCCAAACAAGTCTTTCAAACACTGGATATATCAGCCAGAACGCGAAGCTGCCTGGTATTTTAGCCATCATACTTACACTTTGAAAGCAGTGGGAAATGGCTCAGCTGACGCGGATGCTGTGGCATCTGTCAATCCCTCAGGGGTTCTGCCGTCAACACTGGCAGGCTTCTTTCTCTTGCTCGCTTCAATGGCTCTCAACGACCTTTCCTTCAGTATTTCAGTTACTTTACAGGAGATTACTGCCCTGCTTCTATATGCTTAGGCATGCGCCATTCACAACGCCTGTCATTCATGTTCCCACCATGGGCGCATGAGCGACCTATGAAGCGCGTGTGTGCGGGGGGATGTGGTATACCCGATTTTTAGGCCAATTCTTTTCAGTCAGTGTCATGAGCTGTTAATAGTTAAGATCAGATAGAAATTGGGGTCATGGCATGGCACCCCTGCCCCCTGCTCCCATGTTCATATTTACCATTCATCATAAAGATGGTCATATTCCAGTAGGTGCAAAATGCTAATGAAGTTGGTCAGAACAATTTTGGAATCCTATGCTGTTCAAGGACATCCTCTTCATGGACTCTAATTTGATTACAACACTTCCTTGATTGTGCTTTCCCCATGATTTTGCAATATGTCAAGATATATTTTCTTGTATTTATCCTTCCTATTCATACCTTCGTACTGTTGCTTCTCTAGCCGCTTCTATCTTCATGCATAAATATATTTATTTTATCATGCTTGAAGTCTGCCCTTTCCTTATTATTTCCTTCTTCTTCCTATCTTCTGCCTCTACTCAACCGTGCCATGACTGTACGGTGTTCTTTCTGGGCATGGTGAGGCTTGCACTCCACCACAGGCTACGTCAACCGTTTGGTTTGGTGATATCACCATATGTTTATTGCCAGCATTGCAACTTATATCCACGTCTCTGGTGGCTTGCAGCAGATTGGTCGCGAGACGAAATTCTAAAGGTTTTCATGCGGAGCATGCCGAAGTCGAGCCCAGCCTCCTAGCCAAATTTGACATTTCCTGGTCTTATGCTAGCGACCCCGCAATGACATCACACAGGGACACTTCATCAGGGGTCCAAAAGGAAAGATATCCAAAGTCCATCTCTCTGTCTATCTTTTATATCTCTGTTCCTGTCTCTCTGTCTCTCTGTCTATCTTTTATATCTCTGTTCCTGTCTCTCTGTCTCTCTGTCTATCTTTTATATATATGTTCCTGTCTCTCTGTCTATCTTTTATATCTCTGTTCCTGTCTCTCTCTGTCTCTCTCTGTCTATCTTTTATATCTCTGTCTCTCTCTGTCTATCTTTTATATCTGTCTCTGTCTCTGTTTATATCTTTTATATCTCTGTCTCTCTCTCTGTCTATCTTTTATATCTCTGTTCCTGTCTCTCTCTGTCTATCTTTTGTATCTCTGTTCCTGTCTCTGTCTCTCTGTCTATCTTTTATATCTGTTTCCGTCTCTCTCTGTCTCTCTCTCTTCGCATTTTTTTTCTTACTCCTACTCATTCGCTTTATCCCTCCCCTTCCATCCGTTCCTACCTAGCTCCCCTCGGCCTGTGGTCCGTATTAACTTACTTTAAATTGTGTTTTGGTTACAAATTGGAATAATACAACTGGTGGGGATACTAGTGCTTGCTTACTTACCTGATGTTAATGTTAAGTGTACCTGACTTTATTTTACTTCCAATGTGTCATCACGAAGACCCTGCTCTGGCTCTTCAATGAAGGCGGCAAAATATTCGCGAGTTGCCACTCACCATAGGCATGCATCTTTAACCAGTCTCCGGCACTGAGCATCATGGTAGAGGATCAGGAGATCGTCATCTGCGGTGACGAGGCGACCACTCTGCTTTGAGTAGATTGCTTTTTTGTTTTACAAGAGGTAAGGCCCGTGGTGAGCGGTCGGAATGTTCTCGGTAAAGTTCGTTATGAACATCGACGTAAAGCTGTGATAGGTGACCAGGATTATGAACAGTATCCACACCCAGGGATTGAAATAGTGAAGTTCTCGAGCAATTGAGATGTCGAGAAGAAGCCAATGCTGTGTGTACTGTTCATGGGCGTTGCTTAGGTACTGCGCACCACTGAAGTGTGAAAGCTTGCTGTGTACTTTTCCGCCAGGTATGGATAAGCTACCGAGGACTCTCAAGGTGTGATGTTTGTCAGTTTATTTTCGGTTTCGTTTAACAGCGCAGCTGTTTGTCCTGATGGCTGGAATACATCTTGATCCTTCACTTCAAGCATCGAAAACACCAGTTGTCTACCTGATGTTGGAAACTATACTCGACACTCATAATTCGCACTTGATTACACCTATGCACTTAATGCTACATGTGTACTTGGTGGTGACATTTGATATCTCAAATACAACTATCCGAGTGATGGTGGTTATTGGTTTTACGACACGTCGACCGGTGAGTCATGTAGTGTCGCCAATCTCTCACGCCGATTGGTTGCGGGCGAAGAGTAGCGACAGGTGAGGCTCGAACCCACAATCTTTCGTTTGTGAGACGGGCAACTTACCCCTAGACTACTCGTCCCCAACTATCCGAGTGAATGGACACTATTTTATGCGAAGCGCTGTGCTGCATGCTCCGCGTCTGATCATCGTGGTGCACCGGCGCGTGCGAGGCGCGTCACGGGCGATTATCAATGGCGTTACAGAGGCTTCCTGAAAGCACGACTGGCGCGTGCGAGGCGCGTCACGGGCGAGTATCAATGGCGTTACAGAGGCTTCCTGAAAGCACGACTGGCGCGTGCGAGGCGCGTCACGGACTAGTATCAGTAGCGTCACAGATACTTCCTGAAAGCACGACTGGCGCGTGCGAGGCGCGTCACGGACAAGCATCAGTGGCGTTACAGACTTCCTGGAAGCGCGTTTCATCAGCGTTAGGAAGGACTACTGAAGGTAATATTGGTGTATAAAGGTTATGCGCACAGAGTTGCTTAGCATGGGCGAGTTTCGACCGGATATACACGGTGTCATGATGATTTTGCACGTGCTTAGGATAAGGCATGCCCGGGCAAACAGCGCGTGCAACAGGAGTGCGTGTGGTGTCAAACTGGGCTCAACGTGGTGTCAAACTGGGTTCAACATGGTGCCTTCGGAGTCGCGCTACTTCTGATGCTGACGCTGGTGCTGCGAAAGGTGATCAATGGGACACTCTTAGCAGACGAGTCATTTATTTTCCCTGTGTAAGCACATACTTGCGCACAAAGGGTCACATGGCCGCTGAAATGCATGGTCACATACAATGTGTATAATTTTGACACCTTGTGTTGTGTTGACAAACTTGTCGACTGGAAATCTTCAATCGTTTTACTATTTTGCAAATACAACTATTTCGAATGAGAGGTATAGACAAGGGAAACATGGGTGCCAACCTTCCCCTCCTCCGTGGAAGCGTTTTCTGTGGAATGATGTTTTTTACGGGTCGGCCTCCTTTAAGAAAATCCTGGTTGCGCCCCTGTTGACAAACCAGCAATATACAAGTTGGTAGCAATTTCCCGACATTAATTAGAGGATTCTGCTCTTGCCTGATGAGAATGAAACATTCAGCAGAAATCGGCTATCGATTTTTGTTCGATGCAAAATAAGTTGGATATAATTTCAGCACATTCGCATTGGCTTGGCATTCCTGTGCTGGTGATGTATTAGCTGAACAGTTACGCTGGATATCGGCGGCATACTGGCAACTCCAGTGGAGCCGGAGCTGCCAACACGATTTATATCAGTGCCAGTCTGCGGCACACTGGCAACTCCACTGCAGCCATAGCTGCCAACACGATATCTAATTCCCCTCCCCAAGCAGTGCCAGCCTGCGGCACACTGGCAATTCCCCTGCAGCCATAGCTGCCAACACGATATCTAATTCCCCTCCCCAAGCAGTGCCAGTCTGCGGCACACTGACCCCAGCTCCGCGCCACGGGGAACGCGGTCAGTCCTCGACATTGACTGACGCCTGGTGTTGGGCACGATCGTGTCGACTCCCGCGACTGTGGCGCGGCGAAGCGCCGGCCGGGCCGGCAGTGCCGGTGACAGCGCGTCTGCACCGGTGGATCCGACTGTGATGGACGAGTCGACCAGGCGAGGAGCGCGCCAGCCGGCAGACTGCGATACAGCCGCCATACATCAGCCTCTTTGTGTCCTGCCGGCCGGCCGCCCAGCCGCACCCGCCGCCACTATGGAGCCCGCGCGCCGGCCGACCTCGTGTTCCGGGGGTCTGCAGCCGGGGCGCCGCCAACTTTGTCGACTCTCGTCCACGCTCGATCGAGCTTGCCATCCCAGTGTCCATGACCTGACGCGTGATATACGACGCAGCCGGAACGGGCGGCCGCGTGTGCCGGTCAGTTGCCGGTGGGGGCGGGGGAGAGGGTGGTCAGTTGACAGGAGCGTGGGTGGCCGGGCCGACGTTAAACAGTGCCAGTAGGCACACCCGCTGAGTGGACATGACGGTTGCATGGCAGTCCGACAGAGCCACGTGCAGCACCGCAGTGTCCGGTCGCCGACCACCCCTCCGGTTGACACCCTGCGTGTCGTCTGATGGAGTCTGGACGAGGTCCGGTCAAGCTCGAGCGGGCTGCCCGGGGCTGCCCGGGGCTGCCCGGGGCTGCCCGAGCCCGCCCGTTGCCCGGAGACCGAGCCCTAGAGCTAGGGCTTGACCGGGGTTTGATCACATGCAAGCATCAGATGACAATCAGATTGGAAATATATGTATTGGATTCAGTCGTGCTTCACTCAGATGCGACTCCCTTGAAGTTTGAACTCGGGCAGTCAAGCTGATGTCAATTCCGTTGATGCCAACTGTGATGTATTTCGATCCAGATTGGAATAGCATATTCATAGGTGATGCTAATTTAATGTCGATTACAGATCATGTTGACAGGACTTCTGGATTTGGAATTGACTTGGGCTTGACCTCGAAGCTATACTGCTGCCTGGCTTGTACTGCTGCTCGGCTCGGATATACTGCTGCTCAGCTCGGCTTGTAAATAATTTATTCTCCAAACGATTGGATTTAGAAGACCGTTCTGGTTATTAATGAATTTTGATTGGATATGGATTGGCCTTCACAGATCCAAATTTGATTGGATGAATGGATTTCAATCTATGTTAATATAACGTTGTCCCACCAGCTGACGTGTCCTACTCCTCTGAAACGTTTGTTTCACCATATCTCAATACCGGACTATATCGTACCAACTAGCCGAATTCTAAGTACCCCTTTTGTTCCAAATGTTCCTTCTGGATGTAGTCTCAAATGCACCGAATAATTTTGTTGAAATTTTGAGATGAAGGAACTCTGAAGGCATGCTAAGACGCGGAAAGCCAGTTGAAAGAACGATGCCCGTCCCCCTAGACAAAGATTGATATATCAAGCAGCGCTACCTCTCGAATGAGATGAAAAAAGTGAAGCATGCTACTCTCACATCCATATCCTAGATCCTACATCCAGAGATTAGGATTTGGACACCGATGCAAAGTTCACTCTAGGAGTGTCATTTTGAGGTTGCTTCACAATCTGAGAACCGTTTTTGGAGCCGCAAAGAATGGGCGTATTTTTTGGGGAAGCTGAAATATCCCAAACTAAATTTTGAAAGCTTAGATTCCAAAATTTTCACAACCTTTTATGTTTCAACTAAAAAGTTATCTTCGGATGGATGGCAAACACCAATAAATTGTAATTACATTATACTTTGCCGGAAAGAAGCATGTGAGTTGGCCATGATTTCCTATTATAATACAACTTGGCAATTTGCTCTTAGCATGACAAATTACATTTATAATGGAGGTACGGGCACCATATCCGGCAGATGAACCCAATTTCGGCATGAGTGTATCAAATTTCGGCTGAAGCAGATTGGTTTCCATTGCACTTGTACCGAAACTGGATGATTTTTTCTCAGAAATCTGGCTTCTCTGTGAACTATGGTGCTCGTACTCCAACTCCGAACGCAGTGGACCGAACCGTCACAGGTTGCACCACCCGTATTTGACCGCACTACCGCACAAAATCTAACGCAAGAAGATGCACATCTACACGGGCTACAAAGGCGACGCCAAATGCAGGTGACCCACAAATATTTGCCACAACGCTATGATGGCCGATCGAGAGCGTGGCCTCTGTTGGCTTATGAAGCCACAAATGGCAGCGGTAATCACGGCACACCAGCATCCACAGCAGTAACATTCATGCTCAGGTGGACGGGCAGGATGGGTTGCTTGTACATCCAGCAATGCCATTTTCCAACTCTACATGTATGTAGCGAGATGAACGAGATGAGCAAGCGCGTAGGGGAAGCAATTTATGCTTCAAATATCACCCTTCAATCGCTTTCGATATGAAAACATACAGAAAAAGAGCGAACACATGTTTGGAGCTGGAAGACAATCTTCTGCGCCCGAACAGACGCTTGTGTTTTTCAGTAAATAATGCTCGGTAGGGATCAGGCGAATCTCCACACTCCGGGTTATGCCTGATGACGTGGTCATCACAGGAACGGAAACTTCATCCGGCGTATTAGTGCTGTGATATACGCTTCTCATTCACCTATAGTTTAATTTCTGGCACATTGCCAAATATAGGTCAGTATCTGTTGCAGAGCAAAACGTGCTGCAAATTTGGCCAGCGTCAGTCGGGAATGCCAAGCAGTGACAATCATGAAGAATTAGTCTCACAGCATCGTGCTACGTTGTTGAGTATGCCTGCTGCATTGCCCACATCGACGCAATCGTTCCCATGACACAGCGGCAAACTGGAAGTATTTCAACCATCGCCGAGGTGTCCCACAGCGGCATGAGAAGGCCATTAGGCTCTCTTCGTTATTCAGAGCAATTAACCAAAATTTATATTAGTGATGTCAGGTTATGGTAGGACAAGATACGTTTGATTAGGTTCATGGACAATCAAAGCAAACAAAATATAAAGAATGGGAAAATTAGTACCAGTTTTCTAGAATTACTGTTAACATGAAAATAATCCTCCTTCGATCTATCACACTTAATGACTAAAACGGTACCTGACCGAACTGGGTGCATTCCAGTACGTAACATCTTGGGCCGAATGGATTAATGAAGCATGGAACAAGGACTTTCGTGCAGCATTCCACCTGTACTCTTTCTGGAAGCGTATAAAGTGACAAAAACTGTAACATGCTTGGCATAAACCCCGTTTCGTAATGGGAAATTCCGCAGTAACCCACTACGCATTGGAATTACTTTTGCTCAAAGAAATGCATTCATAACTTGGAAAACCTTAATATCGTCAATACAAAAGTGAGAATCTTTATATGACCGTGACCTAGTATAAACCCGCCCTTGTGAAACACTGCTCAAGCGTGGCTCATGTCATTTATAATCGACTCAATTCCCATCTGGGACCTACCACGCCACGATTAGCCACGATTAGAATCTTTCATTATTTACGAGAAATTGCACCAACCATTGAGTGGACTCAACCGGCGGTAACTGGCCCAAACTCCAGCACATGTCTAATATAAATGTGGTGAGCTGCGGTCGATGTCTGGTCGGGGTCTGGTCAGGGTCTGGTCAGGGTCTGGTCAGGGTCTGGTCAGGGTCTGGTCAGGGTCTGGTCAGGGTCTGGGTCTGGTCAGGGTCTTGTCGGAACCTGGTCTGGGTCCGGCCAGCTTCTAGTAGAGGTCCCGGCCAGCTTCTGGTCTGGGTCCGGCCAGCTTCTGGTCGGTGTCCGGCTAGCTTCTGGTCAGGCCCCGGCCAGCTTCTAGTAGAGGTCCCGGCCAGCTTCTGGTCTGGGTCCGTCTAGCTTCTTGTCAGGCCCCGGCCAGCTTCTGGTCAGGCTCCGGCCAGCTTCTAGTAGAGGTCCCGGCCAGCTTCTGGTCTGGGTCCGGCCAGCTTCTGGTCGGTGTCCGGCTAGCTTCTGGTCAGGCCCCGGTCAGCTTCTGGTCAGGCCCCGGCCAGCTTCTGGTCAGGCCCCGGCCAGCTTCTGGTCAGGCCCCGGTCAGCTTCTGGTCAGGCCCCGGCCAGCTTCTGGTCAGGCCCCGGCCAGCTTCTGGTCAGGCCCCGGCCAGCTTCTGGTCAGGCCCCGGTCAGCTTCTAGTCGAGGTCCCGGCCAGCTTCTGGTCGGGGTCCGGCCAGCTTCTGGTCTGGGTCCGGCCAGCTTCTGGTCAGGCCCCGGCCAGCTTCTGGTCAGGCCCCGGTCAGCTTCTGGTCAGGCCCCGGCCAGCTTCTGATCGAGGTCCGGCCAGCTTCTTCTCTGGGTCTGGCCCAGCTCCTGGTCGTGGTCCGGCCAGTGTCGGACAGGCTGTCTGAACTGTACTGTCATACCCGGGACGCCAGAAACGATTTGGTCACCAGCGACGAGCATACTCGTGCGCCTTACGTCTCACCTCCCCCGAAAACTGAACTCACATCACAGTTGGTCCACTGACCAAGTTGCGGGATATGCCGGAAGGTCAGTTTTTGGTGAGATGACATGCGTAGGGCAGATCATTGGAGCTCGCAACCTTACCCGAAATGTCGCCTGTTGACGCCGCAATGTCCCCATCCACCGACATTGCTGGGGAGGTCCTTTGATGACGATGCCACGTGTCGACTGGCAGGAAGTTTGGTGCCACACCCGTCACACAACTGGCACCCGCGTCCCGCACGATGGGCAGCAACTACACTCCCGCGGCCGCCACAACAGCAGCCTCCAGTCGGCCATTCGCCCGTACTGGCCTCCAAATCGGGCTGACCCGCCGGCCGGCCGTACCGCCTCAGGCACAGCAATCACGTGACCAAACAGGGGCGGCGCTCAGCATACAAGTAAGGACGGGCCTGCCATCGCATCTGCATGGAGTATTCAGTGCTATCACGACCCATATTACCAGAGCCTGCTGAATACTCCGCCGTGCCAGTTCTGGCCTGACTGACTGCCTGTTATTGCAGTTTATTTTTAATTAACGTGGGGTTTTTAATTTAAATATACCCGTCGCTCTTTTCACATTTAGTTTCCCAGTGGGGTGACACCCGTCGCCCCACCTGGTTTTTTCGTCGCTGTATTTCCGTTCCCTTTGTTCTGCGTGTTTATTTAGATTTCGCTAGGTAGGGTTTTTTCCCGTGATGGGGAAAAAGAGGAAAAAAGGTACCGACCCCAGCTCGCCACAGGACTCTGAATCGGAATTTCCTCCTCTGACCACACCCGACGACCATCGCACGAACACGGACTTGGCCTTTGATGTTCCCTCACTGAATACGACCATTGATGAACCACGCCGGACGATTCCACTCGATGACGCCATGGAAGCCCTTTGCGCCTCGCCGACCCCTGCTCATTCCAAGATCACGAACCCGTCTCGCAATCCAGATCATACTATTACGCTCCACGTCGCTGACCCACGCCCGAACCAGACCACTCCCTCCCAACCGGAACCCATCGAACCCTACCTCGACAGTGCTGGCTCCTTTATAGTAGTGAAGCCTGTCGAGGAGTCCGTTTCCTTCCGCCGAATTAACGTTTTCTGGCCGACCAAGCAACTCCTCGCCATCTGCTCCTTAACCAATCCCCACATCGAAGCCCCTGCCAACGGAACCCTCGTCATTAAAACCCAAACCCGAGCCCAGACCAAAGCCCTGCTCCGTACCACCACATTTTGTGGTAAATCCGTCACCATTACCCTACATTCCAACCGCAACACCACCAAGGGCACCATCTTCGCGCCGGAGCTCAGCTTCATGTCCGAAGCTGATATCCAGACGGAGCTCAGGCCGGAGGGGGTGACCCACCTCCACCGCATTACCTCATTTAAAGACGGCCAGAAACGCGACACAAGCCTCCTTGTCCTTACCTTCAACTCTACAACTCTTCCTAAGACCCTCCTCGCCGGCTACATCCGATTCTAAGTCCGCGTATTTATTCCAAATCCTCTCCGCTGTTTTAATTGCCAGCGCTTCGGGCATGACAGTAAGACGTGTCACCAAACCGCCCGATGCCCTAAGTGCGGAGAACCACCCCATCCTGATTCCACCTGCTCCAAGCCTGCCCACTGCCTCAGCTGTAACACGTCCGATCACCTCATCACATCCAATCAATGTCCAGTTTGGCGCAAATAAAAGGAAGTGTGCGCCGTCAAGGCCACGGCCGGGGTGTCCTACCCCCAGGCCCGGAGATCTGTGGAGGCCACCTCCCCCTCGACCAGAACTTATGCCCATGCGGCCACCGTCGCTCCCTCCACCCCTCGCGTCAACACCACTTCTACTTCTATTCAAACTGACATGATTCCCGGATTAGCTCCACTAAAAAAACTTGCACCACTCACCACGCCTACACAAACCACCCTGGCTCAAAACACACAGACCATTCCGACCAAACAGACTCCAACGAATTCCACAAGGAATGCCAGACCCCGCAGCCATTCGGCTGCCGGGGAAATGCGCTCCACTTCCGTGGCCCGCCGACCGAGCCCGGTGCACACCGTGCAGGCCGGCGACCACGTGACCCGACCGACTCCCAGACGGCGGGCATCCCCCGCGGCAGTGGCTGGCCGCCGTGAATCAACCGCCAAGGTCACCGGTCGGCCGGACGACTATGGCGGAAACACCGCCACCGCCCGCACCAAACACACGTGTCCGCCGGAGCTGCACTCCTGGCTCCGACATGCACCGAAAGGTGCAGACAAACAATAACACTTTTCTTCCCGATGTCCACACTTTTACAATGGAATTGCCGCAGCCTGATCTCCAAATGGGCCGAAATGAAAGCTTTTTTCAGTATTCTCACACCTATTCTCATAGCACTCCAAGAAACATGGTTTTTACCGAATGATACATACAACTTTACCCTTTCCAATTATTCACTGTATCGTCACGACGAGGTACAGCACTTTACATAAACAATGATTTCACACATACACAAATTACACTTAATACACAATTACAAGCCGTGGCTTGTACATTACGTTTACATGGTAGAAATATAGATGTGTGTTCCATCTATATTCCACCACAAACCGACAACACAAATATTTTGACACATTTAGAAAACCTTATAGGACATTTCAAGAACCCTTTCATATTACTCGGAGACCTTAATGCACACAGTCCAGCCTGGGATCAAGCACGTACACAAGGAGACACTAGCGGCCACATCATTGAACAAATTTTAGACCGGCATAATTTAGTAATACTTAACACCGGAGAACCAACCTTTTTTCACCTTGGACATAATACAGCAACAGTCATTGAGTTATCTATTTGTTCCCCCACCCTGGCAAACGACTTTGATTGGACCATAGAAACCGACATCCACGACAGCGACCACTACACCATCAAATTGACACCCACTTTTTCAACGGCGACTGACACCACACCCAGTTTTATTCCCCGCTGGAAGATTTCAAAAGCCGATTGGACAACATTTCAGGAGCTTTCTTATTTGCAGTACAACCCCAACATTTCTCCCGTCGGAAACATCAACTCAATTACAAACACACTTTTCGAGGCAGCTTCCACGACCATTCTACTTACAAAACCATTCACAAAAAGGAAACCAGTACCTTGGTGGTGTCAAGAAATTTCAAAAGCCATTGCGATAAGAAAAAGAGCTTTTATAAATTATTTACGACATCCCGATCAATACAATTTATACATCCGTAACAGCGAACGTGCGAGGACCCGCCGCATCATTCGCGATGCCAAGCGCCGTTCATGGGCCATATATTTACAGCAGCTGACTTTTCGAACACCATTGAGTAAAATATGGCAATTAATTCGACGCTTGTCCGGACGCTCCCCATTTAAATCTCTACCGGCCCTCAAAATCCACAATCTCACCATTACAAACCCACAAACCATAGTAAATACCATAGCTGATACCATAGCCTATAATAGCCCCGATGTAAATTACCGACCTAATTCTATACCAAATGCGCAACACACTTTTCACACAAATCTCGAACTCTTCCAATCCGACAATATCGAGGACTACAATGCTTCTTTTCAACTTTTCGAACTGCATAATGCCATTTCGTCCTCCGGTAACACTTCAGTAGGGCCTGACAAATTACATTATTCCTTCTTTTGACATTTATCTGACCACAGCAAACAATGTATCTTAGACACATTTAATTCATTATGGTCAAATCACATCTTTCCTGAAACATGGAAAGAAGCAATCATCATTCCCATTCCAAAACCCGGCAAAGATCACAGTAACCCCAATAATTTTCGGCCAATTGCTCTTACCAGTTGATTGGGGAAACTTATTAAAATAATGATTTGTAAAAGACTGACCTGGCACCTGGACACAAATTCTCTTTTATCTCCATTCCAATGTGGTTTTCGTCACGGACGCAGCCCAGTCGACTATCTCATTAGATTAGAAACGGACATCCGCCTTGGTTACAAAAAGCACGAACACACAGTGGCAGTATTTTTAGACATTAACAAAGCTTATGATATGGTCTACAAACCCGTATTACTTTCCAAAATTCTTCAACTCGGTTTCAAAGGACACTTAGCTCATTATTTAATAGGTTTTCTATCTGATAGCCGTTCTTTCCACCTCAGATGTCGATCATCAATCTCCACTCAGCATATTATGCACAACCGACTGCCACAGGGAAGCTGCATATCACCAGTTTTATTTAACATCATCATTAATGACCTTTTCGCTGACATGCCTAAATGTATCATTTTCTCTTTTCGCGGACGACAGTGCAATTTGGTGCTCAGACAAAAATTACGAAAATTGTTTGATTCGGCTTCAAAACGCCCCTGACAGAGTACATCAAGGGTCCATCAAATACGGTTTCAATTTTTCGGCCCCCAAATCTGCAACCATGATTTTTAGCAAATGCACTCCCTGCCAAAACCCAGATACACAACTTCACCTTGGAAAAAAATGACATACCTTTTGTACATTCACTTAAATTTCTTGGTGTAATCTTTGATCGTAGGCTTTCCATGCATCAACACATGAAACACATCCAGAACAAATGTTTTCGCCGACTAAATTTATTTCGCTGCGTTACTTCCACCCCCTTAGGGGCCGATCGTCACACTCTTTTACAACTATATACATCCTTAGTACTCCCCATCATTGAATATGGCTCAGTAGTTTATGCTGGTGCCAGCCCATCCTCCTTACACATTTTAGACACAATTCAAAATAAATTTATCCGTATTGCACTTGGTGCAATGACCACTTCACCCATCATATCTTTAGAAGCCGAATCGGGAATTCCTCCTTTAGCTCTCCGCCGAATGCAACAAACACTTAGATACGTCTCCAAAATTCAGTTTCATGCAAACCACCCGACACACACATCATTACAAATTCTCCCAAATTTACATCATCATTATTTAGGTCCAGCCGAAAAGCGAACTGGACTCACTATAGCTTCTCGGGTAAAATCATTTTCTGAACAGCTTCACTTCACTATTCCACCCATTACTTCTCTTTCTCCACCAACTACACCACCGTGGCAAATAGCCGAACGACACATTTTCTATCTCACCACCACTCCAAAATCACAGCTTTGTCCGGAATATATCAAACAAAAATATCACCAAATTCGGTCTCGTTATTACCATGTTCCTTTTGTTTTTACAGACGGTTTGAAAGATGCTAACCTTACAGGAAATGCCGTAGTTTCTGGAACTTACAAAAAAAACAACATCGGTTACCAAACGGAACATCAATTTTCATCGCTGAATTACATGCCATCCTCATTGCCCTCCGTTATATTCGCAACCGTTTTCTCTGTCACCCCATGCGCAGCGTCATCATATGTTCCGACTCCAAATCTGTTTTACAATCTCTTTCGTCACTTTCTTTTTCACATCATTGCCATATTTCTATTTATGAATCACTACAAACACTTCATCTGATGGGCGTGAAGGTCCGTTTCCTGTGGGTGCCCAGTCGCTGCGGCATCCCAGGAAACGAGGAAGCAGATCATCTCGCAAAACAATCATTACAATTACCACACATCACAGATATTCAACCACGTTTTGGCGCCATTAAATCAACAGTAAGACAGAACATTCGGCATTTTTGGAATCAAACCTGGACACAAAGTACAAACCATACGCAATTACGGAGCATTAAACCAGTCATCGATAGTCGGACGCCATCATTTCTAATCAACCGCCACGAATAAAAAGTCCTATCGCGCATCCGCATAGGACACACTTACCTCACACATATATTTATTTATTCTGCTTCACCTCGGCCTTCATGCCCATCATGTAACACTTATATTACAGTTCCACATATATTACTACACTGCCCGCAACACCATGGCCCTAGAAAACAACTTATCGATTACTGCCACACACACAACATTCCATTCTCTGTGCCCTCATTGTTGGGGGACGATCACCCATTTCTTATCAAGCTACTTTTCAATTTTCTACGAGAAACCAAATTATTCCAGGAATTATAGACTGACTTTTGCGATTTAAAACCTTATTCATTTGATATAAACGGCGCGAAATGGCCTGAGTAGACCGAAGCGCCTAATTCAACAAAACAAACAAACAAACCATCGCATCTGACAGTCGTAGTCGGTGGCCCTGCTCGCACTCCGCACCCACCCACACATCAGGCGATCACGTTGGATCACTTTCTGAACAAGCCCGGGACAGTTACCCAGATGGTCAGTTGGTCAGGGGGCAGATGCTCAGATGGTTGTTGTGTTAGTCAGTTTGTCAGTTGGATAGCTGGTCAGATGGCCAGATGGTTAGCTACGTTAGTTGGTCAGTTTGTCAGTTGGTTAGTTGGTCAGGTGGTCAGGTCAGATGCTCAGTTGGTCAGTTGGGCTAGTTGGTCAGTTGGGTTAGTTCATCAGTTGGTCGGTTGGTTGGCTGGGTTGGTTGGTCAGTTGGTCCGTTGGTCAGTTGGCCAATAATTGGTCGGTTGTTCAGTTGGATTGGTTGGTCAGTTGGCCAATAATTGGTCGGTTGTTCAGTTGGATTGGTTGGTCAGTTAGATTGGTTGGTCAGTTGGTCAGTTGTTCAGCTCGGTAAGGACAGACAGTAATGGACCATGTGTACCGGCCAGCTCGCGCGCCATTGACGCTCCGTTCAGACCACATCGGGAGGAGCCCATTCACCCACCATTGACGCTCCGTTCAGACCACACCGGGAGGAGCCCATTCACCCACCATTGACGCTCCGTTCAGACCACACCGGGAGGAGCCCATTCACCCACCATTGACGCTCCGTTCAGACCAGACCGGGAGGAGCCCATTCACCCACCATTGACGCTCCGTTCAGACCACACCGGGAGGAGCCCATTCACCCACCATTGACGCTCCGTTCAGACCAGACCGGGAGGAGCCCATTCACCCACCATTCACGGTCCGTTCAGACCACACCGGGAGGAGCCCATTCACCCACCATTGACGCTCCGTTCAGACCAGACCGGGAGGAGCCCATTCACCCACCATTGACGCTCCGTTCAGACCACACCGGGAGGAGCCCATTCACCCACCATTGACGCTCCGTTCAGACCACACCGGGAGGAGCCCATTCACCCACCATTGACGCTCCGTTCAGACCACACCGGGAGGAGCCCATTCACCCACCATTGACGCTCCGTTCAGACCACACCGGCAGGAGCACATTCACCCACCATTCACGGTCCGTTCAGACCACACCGGGAGGAGCCCATTTACCCACCATTGACGCTCCGTTCAGACCACACCGGAGGAGCCCATTCACCCACCATTGACGCTCCGGTCAGACCAGACCGGGAGGAGCCCATTCAGCAGCTGCTTGGATCAATATCAAGCTGGTTTGAAATATTGATCACCGAAGCATAGTGCAGCCGGCCAGGACATTGAGGATCAGATAGGATGACCATGGTCGCTGCGTCGTTCTATGATATCGTCAGGTCGTAATTTATTCTGAAGGACGTTGCTCGGTTGGTGTGGGGTGTTCCGTATGCGGGCGGATCTCTGTTCGGGAGGACCCGATCAGCCCCGACCGCTGTGCTCGGCTGGTGATCTAAGTAATGCAATTCATTGTCCCTGACTGACACACGAGGTAGTGTAGCACACTAACCTCGGCTGACATGCGAGATAATGGAACACATTGGACTCGGTTGACACCCAAGGTTGTGTGTCATCGGCTGACATATGAGGTAGTGTAGCACATTGACCTCGACTGACACACGAGGCAGTGTAGCACATTGACCTCGACTGACACACGAGGAAGTGTAGCACATTGATCTAAGCTGGCATACGAGGAAATGTAGCACATTAACCTCGGCTGACACACCAAGAAGTGTAGCACATTGGCCTTGGCTGACACACGAGGTAGTGTAGCACATTGACCTCTGCTGACATAAGAGGTAGTGTAGCACATTGATCTCTGTTGGCACGCGAGCTAGTGTAGCACATTGACCTCGGCTGACATATGAGGTAGTGCAGCACATTGGCTTCAGCTGACACACGAGTTAGTGCAGCACCCTGACCTCGGCTGACATATGAGGTAATGTAGCACACTAGCCTCGACTAACACACGAGAAAGTGTAGCACATCGGCCTCGACTGACACACGAGGAAGTGTAGCACATTGATCTAAGCTGACATACGAGGAAATGTAGCACATTAACCTCGGCTGACACACCAAGAAGTGTAGCACATTGGCCTTGGCTGACACACGAGGTAGTGTAGCACATTGACCTCTGCTGACATAAGAGGTAGTGTAGCACATTGATCTCTGTTGGCACGCGAGCTAGTGTAGCACATTGACCTCGGCTGACATATGAGGTAGTGCAGCACATTGGCTTCAGCTGACACACGAGTTAGTGCAGCACCCTGACCTCGGCTGACATATGAGGTAATGTAGCACACTAGCCTCGACTAACACACGAGAAAGTGTAGCACATTGACCTCGCCTGACACACAGGATAGTCTGCCAACGGATGCTGTGACTCCAGGAAAGACGCATGGCGCAGTTTTGCAAACGTCAACATTGTGCTCACTTGCTATAGTTGTGTTGAACATTCATTGGATTAGATCAAGGGCGTGGTTTTCTGTAAGTTTGTGGGTACATGGAAAGCGCAATAATATTCAGATGCATTTTAATGAATTGTGAGCTGAACTACTTTCTCCATGAAATACGAGGAGATGGAGACTTACGCACTTGTGACCTACGAGACTACTCGTACAGTGGAGGCTTACAATACATAGGGGCCCACGTATTGTCTAAGGAACCACGACACTGCATTTGATGAAAAAAAAACATTTATACTGCCACAGAAACTGTTTCTTATAGCAACCATTCCTTGTATGTGCTAGACAGCAGGCTAATTTATGTCCTAGACATCCAGGACAACTTTATATATATTTTTGTACATTTCTTTTATTCAAGGTTCAGAGATGTCAGACAGATGTCAGATGTCTTTTTCAGTGATGGACGAAATCGTCCATCCAACACCTAATCGAACTAAGACGCTTTGCTTATCCACAACTCCAAAATGCTGCCTGCGTTTTGGTGGTTTAATTCAACATTGAATGGCTGAGCTCTAACCACCTGCATAGCTGAGTAATTTTTCGCTGACCCATGTAAAGCAGGTATATTAATGATGTGGAAAAACATCTTCCTCCTCGGAGGGAATCAAGGCATGCCTCAGTCTCTCTCCCGGATCCGAAAAAGGAGTGAAAAGTAAAAAAGAGCTGCTCGCAGGGAGTAGAAAATACAACAACAGTGTGTGCACTTTGTTTGTTGGAAGTAAAGAAGTTTATGCTGGAGCCGAGTCGGCGGGAGCCAGCTGCCGTCGGTCTTTAATACTTAAAATCACTTTCCTATAGTTCGATAAGGGCATTGCGGGTGTTTTTCTCAGGTAAGATAAGATGGGAAAACTTTTGGATATAAATAGGAAGGCTTGTACCACCTCTTCCGTCCTCTTGATATCCGATAACTTGATTAACTCTGATCACCTTAATTTAATATTCTTATTAATTACCTAACTTTAATTTTATTTTCGGCAAACTTGGGTTTTCGTGCACTCTTTTGATTCTTGTCTGCGGATTTTCCACCATTTTACGTAATATCTACTCGTCATATTCTTTGTCGCGCTAGGACAGATGGATCTGTATTGTCCCCACGTTCGCTTGGTGGGCGTCGGTAGCTCAGTGGTTAAGCTGAGCGTGTGGCAAGCCAGAGGTACGGGGGTTCGATTCCCCGAGGCGCCCGCCCTTCCTGCCAGGGTGGGAGGCAGGCGACGCCATATGGCCTCAGCTGCTGAGTGCATCGTAAAGTCACCACCACCACCACCACCACCAACACCACCAACACCAACACCACCAACACCACCAACACCACCAACACCATCACCACCACCACCTTTTCAAATGCCTGTACTTCTGCGAAGAGGAAGAAGACCTATGGGTTATTTTACGACGCATTCAACTGTTAGACAATATAGCGGTACCAACCCCTCACACAGTTTCTTTGCGGGTGGAATCGATAATCCCGACTTTTGTGGGATTAGAACCCACAACCTTACAATACAAAATCGAATGCCCCACCAAATGAGCTACCGCGATCCCCGCATTTCTGCAAGTAGTGGACCTAATGAGGTGCACGGAATGGGAAGAGAGCACAGTCGCGATCGTTAAATGTTTCCTTCTCGGTTTGGTACCCGATCCTCTCCCTGCAGCAGGGGCTCCATAGCCCACGCCCTACCTCTTGCCCTCGCTCGTACAGCGCCCCCAATGGCGCCTCACACTGGTGGGAAGTGCTGTGCCAAGCGATTGTGTGGCGCAAATTGAGAGGAACAACTGCAGAGCAAACGGAGCTGCGACGTTCCGCGCAATCTGTGCCGTTTGACGACATTGCGGCACAGTGCACTTAGTCGCGAGATCCGTGCACGACATTACTCAGAGGAGCTGCAGCTCGGCGAGAGTGCAGCCAATTTCGACTGAAGCGGATTAGTTTTGAAGACGCTTTCGCCGACATGAAATGTCGGGAACACACTGCAAGTGGAATCGTGTTTCCAAACTACCGATCTCTGCCGGATATGGTGAACGCGTTCACCGGATATGGTGAACGCTCCCGCGAGTCAGTTAGCCAGCCTCATACCCTCGACCGTCCAGCGCCCTTGATAGTGCCTTGTCCTGGTGACCTATACTGTTGCCTAGAAGTCCAGTGTGTCCTTCTGTTGAGTAGCACCACGAAACCCAAGTACCTGCCAATAGTTCTCTGACCAGACATAGATGCCGAATCACTTCTGGACCCGTGTACCTGCCCATGCATAGATGCCGAGTACCGGCTTTTGACCTCCGTGTACAGCACATTCACATGCATGTCGTGCAAATCCTGCCCGTGCACATACCACAGTCGTAATATTACTGCTCATATGTCTAGCATTGACAGTGGTACGGAAACTGTTCCAACGTTGCGGGGGCATTTTGAAGTTAATTCTTCCGATATAACTCCTGTAGGGTCAATGTTAAGCTCGTTCAAGGTTTGAGGGGTGGGGAGTGCCGCCCTCTCTGCGTCCCTAAGTTATCGCAATCCCGACTTGACGAAACAATTCGTATTTTGTACCGGGCAGATATGAGCTAGAAGAAGCTATGTTCCACAATGGTCGACAGGAAGCTCCCAACGATAATGTGGACGAAGTTACAGATGTTGCTAGTTTATGACACAAAAGTAACTGAATGTAGCTGCTCCTCATCACCAACTTGCGGACAGGGCGGGGGGGGGATGACCAAGCTGAAGTAGACTGAAACAGTGTGGGTGGAAGCGGTGGTGGTGTTTGGAAAGAGTCTTGTGTACTTTGCCATTGTGAAGACAAGACGGGCAAACTTGAGACAGCTCAATGGCACACGCAGAGCAAGGTCAGCCAAGTACTGAGCCTTTACAAGCGACGGTAAGCCAGGACGAGCCTGATGTATGCATAGCACAACGTTCACATGGAAGACCCATCTCGACTCGACTCTACTCTATTCGACCGGACCCGTCCTGATCCATCCCGACCCGATCCGATCAGATCCGATCCGATCCGATCCGATCCGATCCGACCTGATCCATCCCGACCCGATCCGATCCGATCCGATCCGATCAGATCCGACCTGATCCATCCCGATCCGATGTGATCTGATCCTGCAACATGAGCTGCAGTCACTCAATTAAAGAAGCAGCCAATTAAAGCTGAGTAAGACATGTCTCCTCACAGCTTCCTTTTGCGGTAATCACCCATGCGAACATCATATATCCGAGAAAATCGCAACAGACAAACAGGCCTGAACAGAGGACACCAATAACACTTTTTCAGAATCCACGACATGGTCTAAATGTTAATCTGCTGGTGACTTGAAGGACTGATTCTGTCATCCGCCTCATTGTCATGCTAATTGCCACCAGCATAGCTTCTCAATTCGCCGTGACAGCCGAAACGCGGAACATCGCGACCGGAACTCCTGCTGCGCGCGTTCTGGCATCTGTCCGCCAGGGGCGCTGGCCGCGCGCGACTGTCGCAGACACCCGACATTCAACGGCGACGGGCGGTGGCCGGCGCCGGCGCGCGGTCGCCAGCCCGCCAGTGGGTGCGATGACGTCCGACGTGCGAGCGCCCGAGGTCGGTTGAAATGTCCGGCGTGCGTTCCCCGACGTAAAGCGTCCCCCAGCTGGACGTGCAGGGCGTAGCTGACCCGGTCAGCGAGGAGCGGGGCCAGTGAGAAGCGGTGCCAGCGAGAAGCGGGGCCAGCGAGGAGCGGGGTCAGCGAGCCGAAGACAAGCGGAGGGACAGTGCGCCCATTCATCGCGAGGAAGGGTAATTCAGTGCGGGACGGCGCTAAAGTCGGCGCGTGACAATAGCTCCGGAGAAGCCTGGACGGTGTCACGTAACGCTGAGACGGTAGAGACGGGACGGGGTGGAGAGGCGGACCGAGTGACACGGGACGAAGCGGTGAGGCAGACGAGACAGTGAGGCTGCCGCTGTGGACGGCCTCCGAGGTTTTGTGGATGTGGCCGCGTCATGCCATGATGGTGGCGTCCTCGTACACACGCAGTCTGCTGGCGGTCCTGTGTCTAAACCTGCTCCTCCACAAAGGTGAGCGCTTCTCGGATGACGTGCCTCCACATTTTGATCACGAGGGGCGCGCTCGGCGGCGCGCAGCAAAGCGAACGTTTCGTGAATCTGTCGATTTAATTCGACTTTATGGTACCGACGGCTCACAGGATTAGCACCAATGCGAAGCAGACCTTGCTGTATAAACTCTGAAACTGCCACACAATCAGCCAATGCCAATTCAACGGCAGAATGCTAACGATGTTAAACTTGCGCTTATGCTCCGACACACCCGCCCGTCGCCACGTCTGCGACATTATCGGAACAGTTTACAGCTGATCCCCCAGCCGGGGCTAAATGTGGCCGATGTGGCGACTGCAACTCTACCCCGGCAAATTGGCGAGCGCGTACTGACACCGCTCCAACTGAGCAGCCAAACTGCAGCCGGGACCGAAATGTCGTCGCCGGCTCAGTGGTCACACAACATTGGCATCGTCCAATTGTTGAAGGTTGTGATGGAATCGTTTCAAGAGGGTGGCAGCCATTAATTTCCTGGATTAACAATCTGTATTCTATGTCAATTGAAAGAAATTGTTGCAATACATATGGGCTCAAAGACATTCTAAAAATATGTTGCTGCTTTAGGATGTATACAAATTGTGAGAATTCCTCTTTTTATCGTTAGAGCGCTCCGTAATGAGTGATATTGTCATTTCACAGCTTTAACAGTGTCCACGAAGTCAGTTCTTGGCGGCTGTGACATATGGAAACCGTGACAGGACAGTGAAACGCTGTGCAAGCGACTCCCGTGTCCCGATCAGAGGAAGTTGTCCGTAAATGCTGACTGCTGAGGTAGGCTAACTGCTGACACATAGGCTCTGCGGTGGTGTCCACTTCAGCTCACCCTGTGCCCTGCCGCCGGAGAAACACTCCTCCGAAAGTACAATCACGCGTCTCCTAACCCAAAGAAAGAACTTATGTGCAACACCACCCATGAAAAGCGGTTTCCAAATGCCGGTTGTGTTGCTGCGCAAGGATTTCAGGCTTCACTTGTTCGCGACACGACCTACGCCTGAAGTTTCAGCACGAAACTGTTTTTACTCAAGAAAGCTTTTACTTCCGTCAATCTGAGTGACGTTATCTGTGCAGAAAAATCCCGCTCCTAGCTTACTCTTATTTTATGCAATTTATGCAACACTTGTACAGCAGGCAGCGCACCACTGGCTTGCCTACAGCGCTACATTACAATTTACACCTCTTATTTGATAATGCACCGAACCATTTACTTATAGATCGATGACTGGATACGACGATGGTAGGGGTCACGACAAGACTTGACCATACACTTATCAAATAGACATCGGGATCAAGTCATTGATCCGGATGTGTCAATGTTTCCAATGATCGTCGTGGTAACTTTGTTGAACTGTCTACCAGGATCCAGGATCTAGCCGTCAATTTCCGAAGATCCTGCAGAGCTCAGTGGCCCATCATGAAGTTGGTCTAGGGACGTTGTGTGACCCTGAACTGAATATTTGTCTTCACGAGAAATCCTGTAGGGCATCGGACTAATTTTTAGTTGGGGCTCGTATGATCCAAATTCTGCTTTCATTTTCCGCAAACAGCTCTTCAGGGCCCAAGGTGAGGACGATGATTAGACTCCATCCTTCAAGACAGCTTATTCAGGTGACAATTTTGTCGGACAAATTGGAAGCCATAACATACCAGCACACAACCTATCCGAAGACATACTTAATGCTAGTTGCGTTAGTTAAGCTATCCGATTCAGGGTTGTAGCGAAAAGACGAAATTCAGGCCACTTAACTATCAAATTCATTCACATTAATGGCCACTCACTGTGTCTTTCGATATTTGTGTGTTGGATCTAGATTCAGTGAAATGCATCAACTGTGCAAAGATAACACGTTGCTGAGTGCATTTCCATGAAGCGAATCATCATGTTACCTATACCACCACCCATGTATATATATATATATATATATATATATATATATATATATATATATATATATATATATGAATAGAACACGCAAGTGTCGATAAAATTAGAATGTAGGTCTGAATTGGGTTCGGTCGGGTTCAGTTTGATCGGATCGGGTCGGGTCGGGTCGGGTCGGGTCGGGTCGGGTAGGGTCGGGATTCATCTGGACGGGTCCGGTCGAGTAGAGCAGGGTCGATTCGAGATGGGCAATTCCTGTGAACGTTGTGAAATGCACACAGCAGGCTAGTTCGGGTTTCCGATCGTTGGTAAAGGCTGAGTACTTGGCTGACCTTGCTCTGCGTGTGCCATCCGAGCTGTCTAAAGTTTGCCCGTCTTGTCTTAGCAATGGCAAAGTATACAAGACCCTTTCCAAACACCGTCGACGCCGCCACACACTGCTCACTTACGCCTTCACCGAAATGTCCGCTTTGAAACAGCGTATGGATGCGACAGGGCGGCGGTGTCAAGTTTCCCAGGTGACATTCACCACCAAAGAAGCTGACGGATTCATTACCCAGCCTAACTATGGCCGTGTTCTGTGAGGAGATGCTAAGGCGAGTGAGTGTCTGACTAGTAAAATGTCGGCATAAATCCATGTTTGTACGTTTGATTGGTAGTGCTGTTGAAACAAAGTACCGCAGTTGTGGTTGCGCTAGCTATGATGCAGAAATGATGCGGAAACGAAGCAGTGACGAAAGCTGCGCCGACCTCGTATACATGTGTGCTCCTTCTAGGCGAAATGCCGAGCTAGCTGAACCCACACATGAGACTTTCACCATTGAAAGTTCATCCGGAGATAGTCGTGCTTTGCCATCATTAATTTGGCTGCAATGATAGATTACGACCTTTTAAGGCACAATACCATGTTGTGCACTGTGTATTTCAAAATTGCTGTACGGATGGCGGATTTCGTCCCCCTTACTGAATTTTTTTTTCGCGAGCAATTTCCCAACCGCTTGCACTAAAGCTTTATATCAATGAAACGCCTGCTGCCTTTGTATGTCCTGTCAAAAGCATTCCATTCTAGTCTTGTCACGGCTGGCCTCATGCAGAGATGTATGGGGATGTCTGTCAGCTTGAGCGATTCTGTCAAATTAATGTCAAGCATTGACCAATATTGGCACCCGATTCGTAACGTTTTTAATGAAAGCACTTGATGACATGAAGTCATAATGCTCAAATATAATGAGTGGCGGTTCGAGGAAGTGAAGATTGAGGACGTGACATGCTATGCGCATTACTCCCGGCATGTACATAAATGCAAACTTGCATACGTGGACGCTGCAAGGCATTCCACGACATGCTCCCTCCCAAGTTTTTGGACCTGGCTACGCCACTGAAAATTAGTCATGTGTAAAGACTGCATTGTACCGCAGTCTGACACAGCGGAATGAAACTTATAGCAATCGATAGCCATATAAAATTGAGTCGAAGACCACACACCTTTGACCGTGAGGTCCAGGGTAAGGTCTGAGGTCAAATTGGAGGTCAACAAGCGACATTACTAATTTTCGTCGGAAGTGCATACTTGGGAGCTACTCCTAAATGGATATTGATGTACATTCACCGATAGATCATAGTTATCCATAAATTACTCGACATGTTTTTGGCTGGAGGTAAAACGGAGTCGTGCCAGGACACTGGGTTGACTTTCATTTTCTCCTTTACTTACCATGTTTTCGCAAAGAGTTATGCTTGCGTAAGAATAAACATAAGTGAACGATGGGATACGGACCCGCGACAGACACATGTCTGGTCTCGCCACAAAGTCTTCACGAAGACCCAAGCCAAAAACTTGCTGTATTACGTACCTTATAGATTACTCCATAAAAACGTAATGTGACGTCATCAACATTGAATATAACAAACACTAAGAAGAATGTTCGGTAAGTCTTCACGCCATATTTTTGCACCAATAGTCATTGCATGCCCAAAGCTTATCGTTTTGATTCAAGACATATGCGGTTTCTCGACTCGGTACGTACGAGCGCAAGTTTGTGACGTCACAACCGCGTGACCTTGGGTGACTTTCGAGAAAATGTCTAGGAAAAGATGCTCATTGGAAGTTACTGGACGAAACTCTGAGGAAGGGGGGGGGGGGATGCCATCCCAAGCAACTTACGGGTTGACATCCACACAACATTTCTTGTAGTTGTCACCTTTGCTAACCCTGGCCCAGCACAATCCTCCAGAAAGCAATGTTTTCCTCCTTGCATCATCTACCAAATTATATTTGGCAAGAAAAGTGATCAGAAGATGATAAGCTCAGTTGATAAGATGGTTGATGAGAAGGATTTATCTTCCAGAATTACTTTTGTATGCCTGCTGTTCATTGGCTTCTTTCCGTGGAGAACGCCATGCGATTCACTGCACGTCTATTGGCAACATCAACGGACGGGAAGCATTGGTGCCATGAAGACAATTCTCCTCACAACAGAAAGCAAATACATATAGCCGTATTTTGCTCATCTGGTTCCGTCCTTGAAAAGCATAGTGCTGTTCTTTCGGCAAGAGTATTCTCCAAATGGCAGCACGGTCTCTGCCTATTTTTATGTTCATTATATTAATATCGTCCTAATCGGTCAGTGGTGGCATACTCCATGCGGACTTCTGCATAAACTCACAGTCTTTTCTTGTCTCGGGCCGACACCAGTGAACTGTCCACGAGTATGACCAGCCCACATGCTGGTGACCAGTGAGCTGTCCACGAGTATGACCAGCCCACATGCTGGTGGCTGGAGGACACACGATTGTTGTTAGTGCGAGTGGGTCAATGAAGGTCAGAACTGGTTAGTCAGACAGTGAGAACATGTGAAACATGCATTGAAAAAGTTATTGCATGGATAGGCCACTACTAAATGTTGGTGGTCTTGTATACTGCAAACAAAAGGCAAGGGAGCAGATCTTGCAGTATTACTGACACACTTCACACAGGTGTTAATGGAAGTTAACACGCGCCCTGGAGGGCCTCTGAAAATTATGCGCACTGGAGGGGGGGGGGGGGGGCGGATTTCGCCCCATAAGATCCCGGCTCCTATTACAGCTAGAGTAACTAAAGTTTCAGGGTAGACGGACATGGTGGTGAACTCTATTGTATGCAAATTTCATGACATTAGGTCAATATCTTCAAGGTCAAATTAGGTGACATATATCATATTTGGCTGGTTTTGCGTGGCTGAGCTTAACATGGTTATGGATCGCTGCGATTGTGTTTAAATGCTCTAAAATGGGCATCAATGATGTTTTGGACATAGCTAATGATGCAATACAGATGATAGATCCGGAATTTGACCTCAGGTCACCTATATATCAGCACTTTATCGGGTCAGTTACCGGTTCCAGTTACCGGAACCGGGCCGCCCGCCGGACCGGCGGGCGGCCCATCGCAATCGGCTTCACGAAGAAAGGGCTGAAGTACATGAATGAAGTATGGAAACGCTTCATGTTCACAAGGTTCACAATGACAAAAACAGAAGTTTTCAGTAGGGAGTAACATACAAAATGACATGAATCGCATGACTGTCATTTGCGTTTATGACAACCTTCCAGTTGAACAAGTTTGGTTCTATTGACCTGTCATGAACTTGACCTGAGTTGATCTCGGTGACCTAGCATGATCTTGAAACAATATAGCATAACAATAGACATCAAATAAGTTGCTAGTATTGCCATGAACATTTCGCTTTTGCCGATATACGGGAAGCGCATCAGCGTCGATTTGTGTGGTCTTACGCTAATACATTTTTTAACTGACGGCCTCTAACTCTAAACATTTTCGGCAGATTTTCGTTTTTCGTGTTTTATGCGACGCGCCGGACATTTCTCAGCAGGTACAAAAAACATGGCGTATATCGACTGATAAAATCGTGAGTTATTTACGAAAAATTGGATGGGTGGGCGGATATCGCCCCCCCCCCTCCAGTGCGCGTGTTAAAGAGAAGACATTCTCGCACACAACCTTCACACATTCTAGCATTACCAGTTTAGATAGTGATTCATACAACGTTTTTTCCATTGCATGCATTGCATTGCATTGCATCATTGCATTGCATCCAGAGTAATTAACCGATCTAAGATTTTAACTTATTTTAAATTAACGGCCACGCGCTGGCCTGCCATATTTATAGGTTGGATTGTTTCCAGGAACCTCTTCAATTCTCAAATATTATGACCTTACCGTTTTTTTCTCATGATTTTGGTGCAGAGACCGATGGATTGTATACCTGTGATTGGACGAAGCAAAACGATGCGATGACTCAATATATAAATATTGAGTCATCGTAGAATTACTGGGGTTGTGATAATTGAATATTAGGGGCATATGAAGTGGTAATTGATATTTCCCAACAATGTAAGAAATAACTGCCTGCTAACAATGCGAGGATAGTTCAGTATTTTGAGTCATGGAAGTAATTATGTGTTTGGGTGATATGTTTATTTGGCTACAATGATTATCGTGTGTGGGTGATATGTTTGTTTGGCTACAATCATTATCGTGTTTGGGTGATATGTTTGTTTGGCTACAATCATTATCGTGTTTGGGTGATATGTTTGTTTGGCTACAATCATTATCACACACTGCTGCCATAAAATGACTGGATCAAGTGCACTTTCTTAATTGCTACCCCGGGCAACGACACAGAAGCTGAACTATGGGAGACAGCTGAATTAACCAAGAGTATAACACGAATTTGATATCCATGCGGCCAACCATTTGGTATGGATAATTGATCCGATTGAATGGAAATTGATAAGCGGGCACGCGATTGATGCGGATTGGAACTCACATGTTTTGCCGCCCCCCCCCCCACAAAAAATCCGTTCTTCTGCTTTCTAGTACGTATTCTTCCACAATAGAATGTTCAGCTTAGTTGACGCTGATGCAAGAAAACATGCATCGAAAATATGTTAAGCCCTCAATCAAGCGAACAGTTACCTTGGAGTAGCCATACCTGCCAATAGCCACAATGCCAAGCACATGGGAGCATGATTGGTATTCAATACCTACACTTGTCTCTTCAAAATTTAGTCATCATTTAGTCCTTATGTCATTCAGTTGACTGCAATCACACTGTTATCCACAGCCTGCGCAGATACTGAATGCAATCACATCCAGCAGGTTACATTACATCTGCAGCTACATTCATACTATCGTAGGTCCGGTACCTACATATAGTAGCTTTCATTGATTATTTCAACCTTCCTATGTATCAAAGTACATAAAGTCGTGGAAATTGACGTTTACGGACAAGAATAATCTGGTCTGATGACAATGACAATAGTATTTTAAAGCAGATTTGATTAGATCTACCTGATCTAAACGCAAGACTTGTTAGCTATGACGGATAAGCGATTTGAAGTGTTACATGGCAGCTGGTATGTGAACGTGCATGAGTTATGAGCTTCAGACCTGCCGCGTGGGTCAAGTGAAATATACAACTGCTAGCTATGAGCCAACACAACAGCCACCAATTCACTGTACGCTTTATGGTTGCTATACTTGAGAACAACAATACGTTGGCTTTTATGCGGTTCATATAATTTGAAATAGGAAAATTTTATCATTAGCAGCTACATGTAGCAAACCAAAGGCGCTCCGCAGAAGTGCGCATGAAATGCCTAATATACTTATGGTATTTTGTACAACTGCCATACAAATACCAGTAACTTGAACAGTTATTTTGGAGCCACATTAGCAAGTATATATGGATCCTGGGCAACATTTGCACACAAAATGCCATAGATAACTACCATGCAAAATAATATGGATAACTTGCATACAAAATGCTATCGATAATTTGCATGCAAATTATTATACTTTCGGAAATGCTATCTATTTATTTACCTACTTTCAAAGCTGAATGCATTTAGATGAACACCACTATGACGCTGGAAGCACGAGGACTCATGGGCATGCTTGAGAAACTTGATTGAATACGATTCACTTCATCGACACTATAACAAAAGTATCCGTTCCCATGTTTAGCTCTGATTCCTATGCAAATACTCCCTATTCTTCAGAATGGTTCGTTTCTACGAGCAAGAAATAAGCATACTACTCCATCCGAATATTGGAAGATTGCTGCATATATACTAAGCAGCATTGCTCCCAAAAGCTAGTGCAGAATGATCTTCCAAAAATGAGACGAAACTATGACATTTGCAATATACAGGGATCTAAAAAATAAAACAAAATGGAACTTGTCGATGACCTTAGCCGTGCAAACAGCCGTTGGAAGTCCAGTGCGCTGGCACAGGACTTCCAACGGCTGTTTGCACGGCTAAGGTCACACGCCTCACGTCTGGCACACGCCTCTTGAAGAAGGTTTTCGGGATATTTTCGCTTTGCAGCCTTTGACGCAAATGTCATGAAGTTAGCATTGGCTATTGTTTATCCCATTCGTTTGATCCGACAGCTGTGCATTTTCTTGCGTAGCTCAGTAAGCTCTGGGCGGGCCAATTTAGAAAGAAAAAGTCGGCTTGAGGGCTTCACAGACACTTATTAACTGCGCTAAATTGACTGTTTGGTACCTGCATCGCGCGGTTATTTCCCACCTAACTCAATTTTCTCCAGCAGAGCGCGGCACGCATCCTGGCTCCGATAGAGCCTGCCACCACCTCTGGTGCTGAAGTCGCTACTCACTATGGCTGCAGTGTTGTTTCTGGCGCTGAATATTTTCTGTTAGACGTCCCCAACGTTATTTGATATTCCTCACGCTTGCACATCGATCCCACACGTCTCTGGCTGCGTCGTCCGTCCTAACTTTGCAGAGAGACCTCTCAAGCTTACCAGCCGAGTTGATAATTTTTCTTGAAATAAACCGCTAAGTCTCATTCAGAAAGAAAGCCAAAGGAACACACTCTGTGATGTTCTTCTTAAGGTGTTTCGCAAAGACTTGCTGGTGCGAATTTCTCCCTCCCTCCAACTTCAATGCTCACCATCGTAGCGCGGCAGAGGTGTTTGCCGCTCACAGTGCAGGCTCTGGTCAGCTTGACTCTACCCCTCCCCTCCATCGATCTAGAAGCCCTTCACGTTGGCCCAGTCCAGGGCCCTCAACATCTGCCCGAGAGCACCCTCCGTTGACTCGGGGTCCTCTTGATCGGCCTGGGACCCATTCCGTTACTCGAGTCCTCCTTCGTCGGTTCAGGAGCTCTTCACGTCGGTCATCCTTTCATCAAAAGAGAAACTGGAACAACTCATCTAAGGAATCACATATTCAATTATGGTGACTTCGCATCACCAGTAAATCTAGCAACTTGTGTTCAACTGAGCAGCTAAGGAGCAGCCGGCTGTAGCTGATTAGTTAGTTTGCTCTTGGATCTTAGGGAGCATCAGGTGCCATGGCCATGCACTGTCCATAACTTGTAGGCCATAACTCTCGCTATTCATATCTCATGCTACCTCAGAGCGAATAACAGAGATGACCAGCAGCTGGCTATAGCTGGCCAGCAACCAACTGTAGCTGACCAGCAGCTGTCTGTAGCTGACTGTAGCTGACCAGCAGCCGGCTGTAGCTGGCTACAGCTGACCAGCAGCTGGCTGTAATTGACTAGAAGCTGGCGGCCAGCTGTTTGCCGCATAGCCGATCGTCACAAAGGTCATACATTCCGAACTCATGACAATGCCAGGTTCGTAAAAGCCGGGGACGGCTGGGAAACCAGCCAGACGGTGTGTCCACCTCATCATACCACAACACCCGACCAATGCCATCAGCACCACGGTGGCGGTTGAGCAGACGACCGGTCACGGCGCCGCATTGTCCACACCGGCCGCCGCTTCCGGTCAGCTGGCGCCGACCTTGACCCGATTAGCGGGCGTCAACTGGGGCCGGCGCCGCCCTGTCCAATTGTCCGTATCACACGCGGCCCGTCGGCAAATTACACATCTGAGATGGCCGCCGATGGTCGCTAGATCCGGTAGTATCGGTGCGGGCCAGACGCCGCCGCCGCCGTCCCAGGCTGTGGCGGTACAGGCGCCGCCACTCCGAATGTGGCAGTACAGGCGCCGTCACGCGACTGTAGCGACACAGGCGCCCGCCTGATGTGATGTGGCCTGCATTGTACGCATGAGTATGTGGGAGTGGGGGAGGGGGGGGGGGGGTAATTGCGAGTGGTGGTGTGTATGTTCGTGTGTGCATGCGCGTACATCTGTTTGTGTGTTTGCATACTTAAGCTCGAGTGGAACTTGGAATGATGGTGCGCGAATTATTAGCTGCTCAGGGAAATTACAATGCATAGTTATAGGACATAATGAGAATATGCATCACGTTATTAATCCTGCGTATACTTCGAGAGAACTGCTTTTCGAAACATAAATGAACTATATGAATCAGGCTGCTCATACTGGCTCTCGAAAACTTCAAGACTACCGCCAGTGATATAAGCTACATGGATACCTATCACTCGAAAGATACTAATCTTACCAGCGTTCCTGGCTGAATCTTGAGATACAACTACGCAGTACTTCTCTTGAATTAATTTAATAATGAGAACGGTGACCTTTTTTCATATCGTCCACCGCCGAACATACTAACATACCATACGAGGTACTAGAAATGGCTGGCGGCAAACTGAATGTGAAGCATGTTTGTATGGACTCATGGAGTATGTGTTACTGCCATACGAAGCTGATAATTATTGTCTTTACTTTTTTAATTGCTTGGTAAAGATGAAATGCTGAAGACGTGATTTTTTCCACCAAGGTTAAACGGATTCCTGCACACATGATGAGAAGCACCATTATATGTTATTTGAAAATGGTACAAAATCGCGGCACCTTTAGCTACGAAATGAAAGCAACATGAATAAGCATACCAAGGTTCTAGGGTAGTTCCAGCACTTACCACAACAGAAGTAAAAGGTGAGCAAAATCAGGCAGTATATGAATCTCCTCCTCATCCATGTTACAGCCAAAACTACTTTTTATTACTTTTCTCATTAAATTTGAATATGTTCAGTTCAGCATCAATTATTAGCTATGAATGTTTTGTGGCATTATCCACATGTAGCCGAGCCAGTAGCATATGCAATACCACAGAGCTGAGGATGGTTATAAAAAGTAACCAAATGCTAATATTAAGTAAAGATGGGAACAGAATTCGGTCTAATATATTTCGGGCATGACCCTTCTTCGGAGACCGAATAAACATACAGAGACATTTTACGGACAGGATTTTACGAACATGCCATATATATCAAGCCGTCTACCAATATTGACGAACTCATCATCTGAGTGCAAGTATTTAAATTCCAGCATAACAAAGGGCATTGTAGCAAGTACATGTGATGCGACACTAACAGAGCCAAAATGTTCGTCGCTTCCCTAGACACCCTCTCTATACACTTACCCTATGCATCTCTCTACACACATATGCCAATGATACGTCAATGCTCTCGAAGTGTTCGCGTGTGTGGATGAACGAGTGTGTCAGTGAGTGAGTGAACATGTGAGTGCGTACATGGGCGAGTGAATGAATTCCTGGGTGAATGATGGGGTGAGTGATTGTGCCGGTGGGTGATGACGGAGTGAATAAGTCGGCGAGTGCAGGTGTCGTCTGTACAGTGTCATGCTGTGTGGGGAGCTGGTTTTATGAGGGTCCATGAAACCAGCTCCCTATACAATCCCTATATCCATTGAAATCAGGAACCAAAATTATCTCCTAAACACAATGGTAGCTTCATGGACCCTCATAAAACCAGCCCCCTATACAGCATGACACTGTACAGACGACACCTGTACTCGCCGACTTATTCACTCCGTCATCACCCACCGGCACAATCACTTACCCCATCATTCACCCAGGAATTAATTAACTTACCCATGTACACACTCACGTGTTCACTCACTCACTTACACACTCGTTCATCCACACACGCGAACACATCGAGAGCATTGACGTATCACGGATATATGTGTGTAGAGAGATGCATAGGGTAGGTGTATAGAGAGGGTGTCTAGGGAAGCGACGAACATTTTGGCTCTGTTAGTGCCGCATCATATGTACTTGCTAAAATGCCCTTTGTTATGTTGGAATTTAAATACTTGGTCTCAGATGATGAGTTCGTCAATATTGGTAGACGGCTTGATATATATATATATATATATATATATATATATATATATATATATATGGCATGTGCGTAAAATCCTGTGCGCAAAATGTCTCTGTATGTTTATTCGGTCTACGAAGAAGGGTCATGCCCGAAATATATTATACCGATTTCTGTTCCAATTTTTACTTAATATGAGCATTTGGATACTTTTTATAATTATCTTCAATTCGATTATGCTAAACACAGCTCTCCGCAACATTATAGCGGAAGATACATGGTTAATGCGGATTAATGGCCATACAAACAAAGCAGAAAAAGAAATGCTATTATCGAAGCGAGAATAAAACGTTCATCCACCTTCAGGAATACACCTTTCACATCCTATCGATTTCTATGATTTGTGAATTTTCGGACAAAAAGGCGGCGAATTTGAAATCAACATCAATAACTACCCTGGAAAATATTTCTTGCAAAATGGTCGACTTGAAGCATACCAAGTCACCTGAGACCTAGGGTGACCTATGTCATATTCCCATAATGTTGGCATTAGGTTGGGAAAAGTGTCGTGAATTCAAATCCAGCATTGAAAACTGAAGTTGAAGCTATTGTTATTGTTATTGTTAGTTATTATTAAGTTTGTTAGTTAAGTTATTGTTATTGTTACCCTGAAGTTATTGTTTGAAAAACTAGGATCAACTTATGTCAGCCCGAATCACTTGGATTATCGACCAAGTGTGACCATGGAAGTGGACATATGCAATACATGAAGAAGACATGTCAACTCATGCAATAAGAGCATGTGCTAGCACTTAGCTGCCCAACAAGGACGATCAATGACATTTCACCTTTCGAAAATTCGTCATTTCATAGGAAAGATGACAGCAGTCATCCAGGGCTGAATTAGGGCTTTTCTATGCTTACGTTTATTTTTTTTAAACAGGCATTGTGGAAAACAGCTTCATACCACCATCATAGAACTTGACAATATTATTTTTTTTTGCCATACCATGGTATCATTGGATAATTAAATTCCTTGCAATTCAATATTTCGGTAATCGTTTAATTCCGTGTTTCCATATTGTGCATATCCTAGTAATTCTTCATTATTTGCATATTTCCCTGAAACCAAAATACTGGTAAGCGGTCCGAAGATAGTTAATGAAAATACCTCATTGGGGTACGATGTCGTAATTAAGGAAAACAACTCGAGTGCGCAAAAATTTTGACGAATTCGAGTAGGTTTTGCAAATGGTTGGTGCAAAGTTGAGAAAATTAATAATTATATTAGCCACATTATTTTGCTAAGTAGCGAAGATATAAAAATATCAATATCTGATACGAAGGACAATATATTCGCTTCTTATAATATATCTAGTATCAGTTCTATGTGATCGAAATGTTCATGCTCCTTAAAACCAAGTGGTTGGTAATTTTCTGCTAGAATGAGGGGTGAAGTCCCATATGCAAGTTCAACAAAAGTATTTCCAGAACTTGAAGAACAAACAAGGAATTTGTCGAGTATCAACTATTTTGCTAGCAGGGTGCAGTGCCTCCACCTACTATTTGCGACTGGACGCTAAGATATTGCACTGCAACCATCAAGAGCACAACTGTTTCCAATGCCTTTTTTAGATATGTCTCAGGTGTGAAAATAATGAACCATTGAATTCCCGAATTATGCAGACAAATTTCAAGAAAATTAAATGAATTCTTAATTGGCCTCGCAGAGATAAATACCATTAAATACATTAATTCTTGTCTGGGTGCAACCTAGGCTACACGAATTAACACTGACAATGATGTGAAATTAGTTCAGGTTTATCAAAAGCTTCTTTATCATTTGTATCGGATTTTAGCCGTGTAGAATCAACATTATATTCACAACGACTATTCATGTGGCACAGACAGTAAGGAGAGAAACATCACCCCTCCACTATGCTACAGACTCTCAAGCAAGCACAAAATATAAAATGTAAAAGCTAAATGTTCTGGCCAATGAATTATATTTTGTGGCAAGAACAGCTTTGGGTGAGATCCTTCAAAATCATCGCTTGCTTGCTGTAATGGTTGATCGCCGAGCTGATAACCTTTCACCTTGCCATTGCCATACATCCCTGTCATGCACATTGTCGTGCACATAATTACATGGCGATACTTAAAAATGGAAAACTGTATTGTTTGCTCTCTAAGGCTAGAATATCATTTACATAGGCTTTCATAGTGAGGATGGCTTCAATTTCTCAGTACCAACAAATTTTGTGCGCCAACATGGGTTGGTATTCAAACCCGCATTGTGTGCGTCCCACCCTCGTGGGGATGCACGATGGAATCTGGCGATGCAATCTGGGGACACTTTGACCGTTTTGCCACATGTGACTTTTGATATAGAATCGACCGAATGGTCGAACGGAACACTTTATAGAGCCAAACACCCAGCTTAGATGAATCTTACGATTCAGTTTGACCATAAACGTAGTTTCGTTCCAGCTAAAATCCCAACGGCTCGAAAGAGTTTACATGGGCAAACGTGAATCTTCCGTTAACTTTGCAGAATTCCTATGCTGCCAAGCTAACGGAAGTTTAAACGGAATTTACATTGATGGTGCAGCGCGACAAATACCTCTGATTTAATGAGCCAGTGCTCAGTGGCATATTGCCTTTTATTGTCAAGCAGTCAGGTTTTTTTGTCCAAGCGGTTCAAAACTGTGTTCTGCCCTGCTGGCTGAATATTCACATTTATGAAAATAGAAGCAGCGGGATAAGCATTGCTCAATAATTTTGAGATGTTGAGGTATTCAAGAAGGAGTAGATAGTTACGTCGCCAAATCCGAAGGAGAAAGGCATTGCTGCTGGCCCAATTTCTGGTAGCAAATTGTAGGCCAAATGCAAGAAGGTTGTGGATGCTGCCTAGTAGAAAACTGTGGTTCAAGGAAGAAGTTTTTAAGATATGGGATGATAATAGATGGCTGGAAAACTTTCGAATCACGAAGCCCTCATTCACAAAGCTGGTGAATTTACTGCAAGTAAAGCTTGAACCGTGTCAAGATACAATCAGGGGGCCCATTCCACTTGAACTGAGGATTTCGTTGGCATTGTATAGTCTTGGAAGCAGCACGAAATATAGGGTCACTGCAAACTAGTTTGTCTGTCATAAATGAACGGCATGTATGGACTGTGGAATGGTTGAGAAGATAGAATCTTCCTGAATTTGTGGCATCCATGAGAACATCACACTTGCCAGAAAATCATCCTCTCATTTGTCTGATTTGGAGTTCGGATGGTGGTGTTTTACAATGAACTGCTCAGTGGTAAAGTGTTCAAGATTCACTTCAAAGCACAAACTGATATCCGGATGTCACTGTTCTGAAGGCTGATGTTCTCTGTATTGAATTTTCCAAACATTTTCCTTTCTACACCCAGGACTGCAAAGCACACATCCAATCATGGTAAAGCTAGGCTAGTGATCCAACGTCCATGGAGTTTAGGCTAGACTCAGTTAGGTAATTTTTGGTTTTGTGTTTCCATTGTTCGACTATTTGCCATAATTTATATGATGTGATAGTTATGATTATTCCAATGCTACGACATCTGTAGAAATGGGTGTGATGCCACACCTGTAGCACATTTAGCTATGCTTTGGTATTAGTTGACCTTTACAAAAAGCTACATTTGAGTCTTTCCCGAGAGGATGTGTTGGTGCGGATGTGGCCAGTTTAGGAAGGCGGCATGTTTTCAGGTAAGAGCCCAATCTATGTTCTGTGCCATCTTAATGCTTCTTTGGTATGTTAATCCATGCAGTGTTTCCACTCAGCAGCCATACAACATCCGTAAGAGATGGGAGCACACCCTAAACTCATTAGCTTTCATGCTGTTCTGTCAATAAGATTATCAGCACCAGTGGCAAAAGAGACCCAAATTTGCAAATTATGCCCAGTACTTCTCAGTTTTCAGCAGCTTAGGGGCAACTTCAACCATTAGTAGTGTCTTTGCTGTACATTTGAAACACAGAAGCCGCAAAATAAGTAGCAAGTGGACAAGTCATAATTAAACTTTCTCAGTGCACACATATTGGTGGGTAGACGATTAATGTTGTTGTGTACATGTATAACCACCATGATGTGAAAATCCTAATTCATCTGAGCCCCAAACAAGAGACCAAATGAGAATACTTCAAGGCTTTCAGCTGATTACGAGTAACTGCCGCCATCAATGGCATCTTTGCTGCATATCAATATTCCAACCAAGTGCAGAAGACGCAAATAACGTACCTACAATGGGCGTGTGTAAAAAATAGGTTATTATAATATCATACAGGCTGGAGAAATGGCTATCACGTTCCTGTCACAGAAGACGCAGCGTATGAACAGCGGAAGTAGGCATGGCAAGACTATGACATCACTTAGGAGCTTAGAAGTTACTCTAAAACTACGCACATACAACCAGGACAGATTCAAGATGAATGACAGGTTGAAGCCTTAGGGAGGTCCAAGATGAAGTTGAGCATCACATACAAAATCCAAGTTTTTTTGTAGGAACTGCATGCATTGGTCCATCCATCTGCATGCATGGGTCTATCTGCGATAAAGGCATATGTGCTTTAGTGACATGGCATTACCGTTCTTGGGGACGAGTGGTCTAGGGGTAAGATGCTCGTCTCGCGATCGAAAGATTGTGGGTTCGAATCTCACCTGTCGCTACTCTTCGCCCGCGACCAATCGGCGTGAGAGATTGGCGACGCTATATGACTCAACGGTCGACGTGTCGTAAAACCAATAACCAACCAACCATTACCGTTCTTAGCTGCTGATGGGAATCGAACCCTAAATACCTAGCTCACGAGCATATGATTCTAGCTCTCACCACATGAAGACCGAGGGAGTGATCCCAGCCAGTCCTTGAGTTGTTTATGCTTCCATCTGACCCACTGGACGTCTTGCTTGTTTTTCCCACGATCTTTTTGGGGTACCACTTCGGCAGCATATCGATTTTTATCTCTCGACAGACCAGATTACCGAGATATGACGGCATGCGTAGGAATATCCTGGGCCTCAGTTTGTTTTTGGCAAAGTCACTGGTTATTGCGGATGACGATTTCAAAAGTTAACTTTGTGTAAAGTTAGCTCTAAATATGCTGACCCCAAAAGTTAGCCATAAATATAAATTTATAATGTTCTGGGGTAAGCAATAACTCTTCGACTATACTGAGAGAATTCAGTGAGCTTCGCAATATTATGTGGAGTCATGCATCGCTGTGTTTCAATACAGTTCATCTGGTCACTCAAAAAAGAATGCTGTCGTGAAGTAATGCTGTCGTGAAATGTTCCGGCTGTCTGAAAGTACACAAAATGCACAACATGACGGACGCCATGCAGCACGATTAAGTAAAAGGACATTTATTAATATGATAACGTCAAGTAGGGTGTATGATAGCACGGATACCATACTTGATGCAATACCTAGTCTTCTGGATCTAGTTAGTCATTCACGTTTTACACAAAATCTGGGTTTCGAGTTACACATTGACGCAAGATGTCCGAAGGGTTGTAGTATACAGGTTTGTAGTAGCACATGCAGGTTGTAGTAATTAGCAGCACAGTTAGGTGTACACACGCTTGTCATTGTTGTTGAAATCTATTGATTATAATAGTCTAAGTTAACCTCGGATGCCTTTTAAAATTGAGGTATATTCGGGAGAAATGTTGCAAACTGCGGAACCGCACTGTAAGGCAAACGTATTATGCGTACGCATATTTCTAATGTAAGTGGCGAACGTATGGATTGCGATCCATACATAGCATCATGGAACGTTGCGTGGATTGCGATCCATACATAGCATCATGGAACGTGGCGTGGATTGCGACCTCAATACCAGTTCGAGTAGCTTCAACGCCAATCTTCTCCTAGGTTGCTTTGTTTAGCTTGTTTGGCGGCATCAACTTAATCTTTTGGCAGCACCCATTTTTCAGTTCGCGTCAACATTTTTGTTAGAGAGCTTTTACCTATAATTATCGTACGACAAAAATGGAGTGTGTTGACTTTGATTATTATCTAAGCAGGAGACCTCCTGCTGCTGTATCGTTTCCTAGATTTCGACATAGCAGCCGTTGGCATCACGGGGCCCATGACCACGTGCTCAGTTTGACCCGAACCTACTAGCATATTCTATTTGACGAACCAAACACAGGAGAAGCTAAAATTAGGAGGTACCGAGCAGTTTCGCAGGCACCCGGGCAATCTCATCATTGCATTCTGCTAAGCGTCTGAACATTTTCTAGCGACGTATCTGGTCGATGCAGAGACGCATTGGTCTGCGGCTGCAGAGGAGGCCTTTGAAGTCGTGCCGCCTCTGTCCCAGTCGCCAAGGAATTGTGCTGCCTCCGTCACGTCGCGGAGGAATTTGGCGCTTCCGTTCACTGACTGCTTTTGGCCGCGACTGAAGATGATTTCTGCTATTATCTCCGGCTATGTTTGGCGCGTCTAAAAATGAATTTTGATATTATCTAACGCTGATTTTGGCGGCTTCTAGGGATGTTTTCTGATATTATCCGAGCTGATTTTGTGTTGTGTCGTAAGGATGACGTTGGGACACGTCTAATGCAGATATTGACGCATGTGTGCGCCAGCAGTTGCCTCCGGTCTGAGCAGAACAGAATGGTGTCGTAAGGATGACGTTGGGCCACGTCTAATGCAGATATTGGCGCATGTGTGTACCAGCAGTTGTCTCCGGTCTGAGCAGAACAATGCAGATATTGGCAGATATTGGTCTGAGCAGAACAATGCCGATATTGGCGCATGTGTGCACCAGCAGTTGTCTCCGGTCTGAGCAGAACAGAATGGAATACGCCCAGACGTGCCAATAGCCATACTAAAGCACAGCTGTTGTCTAGATACACCTTCAGTGGCATATTTAGAATCGGAGCCCACGTTTTTTTGGTAGTCTTCGAAAAAACGAACATGTTGACGGGAAATCTTGCTGAGATGATTCGTCGAATGAACATCAACCACCAATGTGCTTCCCACCATTCAATGCGGAATACCAGATATCAGCCGGATAATGGAGATCATTTTCACCACCTGATATGTATATATATATATATATATATATATATATATATATATATATATATAGTATATATATATATATATATATATATATATATATATATATATATATATATATATATATATATATATATATACATATATATGTATATATATTTGCATGTGTGTGAGTGTGTGTATAACATATACGCACATATGTACATGTTAATGATGGAGTATGATAATAAGTGTATGAAGTAACTCTTGATGTATATCTTACTAGTTATGCAGAATTCGAAGGGTAACATATATGGAGATGGGGAAAAAGGGGAAAAAGGCTGCATTGTCTTCTTCCATTAAGAACTCAAATATTCGTGGCCAGAGTGTGGACATGTGTCCAAACATAAAAATATCAAAATGCCATTGTCGGGTTCGAAAACAGGGCAAAACACTTTGTTAACTTTGTCGCTATTTAGTATGTTCACATCATTTATGAATTTTTTTCAGTGCAAGTAGCTCACCACTTCACCTACATTGGCCTTCCTGATATCACCAATGATCATATTTATGACCAGAACTCCAGCTTATCAAAGGCGCCTCCTGTATATTGAACGAATCAGGTATATCCATACACCAGCATCGACAACAATACATATTCTTAGATAGATCCTCCCTGGAACGACAATAACGTACGCAAATTGGATTATAAACATAAATTACATTTCATGATCTTGTAAAATGCGTTATAAGATACCCTTATTTTGATATATGCAGCCCTTAAAATATCTCCCCACAATATTGACGGGCTGGAAATGTCACTAATCTTTTGAAGCATTACATGATGAAGGAATTGTGTCCAAGATCAAAATCACCAGCCACTTATCGTTTATCACCATCCCGTAAAACATAGTACGGGATATATTAATGCATAGTGGGACTTTCACCGTCAGACCAAAATGACCGAACACGCCTCCCTAAATCTCTCCGCGGAAATGCCCTTAAACAACTCTTAACAGAATGCATGTACAAGGTATACTTAACAAAATACATAGTACGGGATATGTTAATGCGTAGTGGGACTTTCACAGTCAGACCAAAATGACAGAACACGCCTACCTAAATCTCTCCGCGGAAATGCCCTTAAGCAACTAGACCAGAGCTCTTAACAGAATGCATGTACAAGACAGTTAAGAACGTTATCAGGCTTATGAGCTCAGGATCAAACAAGTAAACTGTTTGAAAATGGCACACGAAAACGTCTGGTGAGGGGAGGGCGGCATTTGCACCCATTCGCACATCAATACAGCTCAGCTAACAAGAGCATTAGCATCAACGTCCTCATTCACATCCGTCCTTGGCACCACCTTCTTCGGCACGGTGACCCCCCACCCCCCACCCCCACCCGCCCACCTCGGTGGCGTCGCTGCTGAGGGCGATTTTTTTGCCAGTGGAGTAAGCCTTCGGTTAAAGTCTGACCTCGCTGATATTCCCCATTTCTCGACCAGCCCTAACTCGGGAGACGGCAGCCACTAGCGAGGTATTGACCGTGTCGGGAGACTGATGTCAGCCACTAGCGAGGCATTGACCGTGGCGGGAGACTGATGCCAGCCACTAGCGACGTATTGACCGTGTCGGGAGACTGATGCCAGCCACTAGCGAGGTATTGACCGTGTCGGGAGACTGATGCCAGCCACTGGCGAGATATTGACCGTGTCAGGAGACTGATGCCAGCCACTGGCGAGATATTGACCGTGTCGGGAGACTGATGCCAGCCACTAGCGAGGTACTGACCGTGTCGGGAGACTGATGCCAGCCACTAGCGAGGTATTGACCGTGTCGGGAGACTGATGCCAGCCACTAGCGAGGTATTGACCGTGTCGGGAGACTGATGCCAGCCACTGGCGAGATATTGACCGTGTCGGGAGACTGATGCCAGCCACTAGCGAGGTATTGACCGTGTCGGGAGACTGATGCCAGCCACTAGCGAGGTATTGACCGTGTCGGGAGACTGATGCCAGCCACTAGCGAGGTATTGACCGTGTCGGGAGACTGATGCCAGCCACTGGCGAGATATTGACCGTGTCGGGAGACTGATGCCAGCCACTGGCGAGATATTGACCGTGTCGGGAGACTGATGCCAGCCACTGGCGAGATATTGACCGTGTCGGGAGACTGATGCCAGCCACTGGCGAGATATTGACCGTGTCAGGAGACTGATGCCAGCCACTGGCGAGATATTGACCGTGTCGGGAGACTGATGCCAGCCGATCAGCAGCTGTGGTGCCGCCCACCAGCATCCTCCGAACGAGCCCGTGCAACAGGCGACAGACTCCCAGGGCAGCAGCTGGCATCGTCTCACCGGAACAGGTCTCCGGTCAGGCTCGAGAGATCGAGAGAGTCTTCTCAATGTACGCCCTGCATCCCGGCAAGCATGGCGGCAAGCGAGTGCAAACAGTGAGTGCAAGCGAGTGCCTCGGAAGAGTGTCGAAGCTGCAGTCTCCGCGAGGTGTGTATGCACAGTCTGTGTGGCGCGCATTGCCTGCAGACGCAAGCATAAAGACACCCCCACTGCGGGTTCGTGATACGAATCTGTTCCGTACACCTGGAAAGCTGACATGGTGCAGAACACAACCCAGATGGCAAAAAGTATTCATCACAAGGAAAAAGTGCACACCCATCAGTGTCTGCATAGCTTCACCTTCAAGGTGTCACATATTAAAGGTTATTACTACAGGTCGTCTACAGGTCGTACATATTACTACAGGTCGTCCATTTATTATTATTACATTGCTTGTATATGTATGCCCGCAGCACTACAATATAATTCCAATCTCAGCAAATACACCACCACACATTAGTCAGGTCTGCCACAGTAAACCAGTCAATTCTGGCAAGTGTATCATTCAAGTGTGTCGTGATAAAGTAGATCATGGCGGTGATAATTTGGCAGAAACTAAGTATTAAGTTTCACCACCATGAGGAAATTATTTTTTTCCTTTCGCAACCAGCTGAGTGTAAGAAACCAGCCAAACCAGCCGCGCACATCAGCCTGCGTGGCATGTCAGTGAAATCTGCAACAGTTGTCATCGATCCGCCGCAAAAGTAAATATTTGCCCAGGCAGCCGGCGCGGGACAGTGGGGTGGCGCCATCGATGTTTTTCAACCAACTTCGCAGCTGAAAACCACTGCAGTGCACCGCCTCCAGCCGTCCAAGGAACGAAATAAAGCCAGAATTCAGCTGACTTGAATCGCATTCCACCACGCTCGTAGCACCAAGTAGGCTGTTAGCTCTTTGAAGCATGCCGTTATTCGACGTGAAGTCTGATTTTTCGTACGCGTCCCCATGCGATTTGCACGAGTATCAAATACTGGTTATAACTTGCTGTTACCAAGGTGCACGTTGCATTATTTGACGTCACTGTTTTGTTGCATTTAACTTTTCCTTAGCAACGCTGATAATTTGACACATTTTGCGGACACCTATTCGTATCGCTCTGCCAGGATTTCCCCGTCCGATTGTTGATCGTCAATCTAATGGAATGCCGGAATGCTCCCTTTGAAAAATGTCATTCAATTCGTTTGAATCATGTTATGGTAATCGAGTTACCGCTGCCACCATACGAAAGCACGATTCAAATGTTCAGCGTACCTGTATAATAATAGTTATTGCTCGAATGAACGCGGCTTGGCTGCTTGACACTTCCAAGCACTAGCTGGTTAGCATCTTGCGAAGTTCCATTATACTTCAAGCAGCCTTCTTGTGGCTGCAGCGCACATACACATGCAGGATTGAAAAGCGCTCGATAAAAAGTAATCAACGTGTCAATAACCGCGGCAAGGTTTGCGTCTGCAGCGTCACATAGCATTGCGATAAGGCTGATGATTTGTGAAGGGCCGGTTGTTTGTGGATCGTGCCTGTCAATGTTTGATGCTGCTGGTTAGCTGCTAGTAACAGAGTAGCTGTCGTGTAATTACTCCAAAGCTGTCATTATCGAAACCGTGAATGTCTAATCCCTAGGTTGGTCTTATTGGCCTTATTGGCATCACAATTGTTCCTTCTTAATTAATAAAAACCGTGAGGAAGGGGGTCATTCCGCACATTCCGTATTTATGATAATATATCATCCACAGATTGAAGTGCGTATAGTTATCATGACACAAGCTTCTGGTGACCACGTGATTGGTTGTTGTTGATGCTGTTGTTCGCAAAAGATGCAGCTATATTTGACGCAAACACACAATCAGTGCCAGAACTGCTCACCGCACCCATAGCAGCAGAGCACAATCCCTGCACGAATTGTTCGTCCCGTGCGAAGGTCGCCGACCGAACCTCGTATGCTGCCCACCCCACAAACTGGCAAACTGCCATCTAATAAGCTTATCTGGACTCGACAAAAACACCCAGGCCAATCAGAAAGCGATCAGAGGAACTCATAAGAATCCCCTGATGAGCTATCAGGTTTGGCGAGCTCACTTATATCACAATAATTAAGCTGATAGCATGGGATTTACGGAGGCTATTGAGGACGTATCTAGGATCAGTTGCTGGAAACAAAACAGTAACGATGCAATGTCCTAGTGGCTGTAAAGCCTCTGTAAAAATGGCAATGTGGGTATGATTAGACAAATCCAACATCATTAGTGGCCATATTGGTGGTCAAGTGAGCGTGGCTTGAACCCGCGAACTCCTTGTGCTGAAACCCTACGAAACCAGCTATTGTTTGCCGAGGCGCACTTAAGAGGAACAAGGGGGCCCAAACCACTCTTATGGTTCGAAATGTGTATTTTCGAAGCCTGAAATTATAAAAATACAGACCCGACCTATCCCTTCTCCGCCATCCGCTTAGCAACTTCCTTTCTGCAACGGATTTTTTCTCTCGAAAATAAAGTTTAAAAACGCTATCCGTCGATCAACAACGGTTGGTTGTGGATTCACGGCGCACTCGGCAACTGAGGCTATGTGGCGTCGACTGCCTCTCACCCTGGCAGGAGGGGCGAGCCCACGGGGAATCGAACCCCGTACCTTTGGCATGCCAGAAGCTCAGCTTAGCCACTGAACTACCGACACCCTGTCGATCAACAGCACAACAATCTAAAACAGTTCGACAATGCAATATTACAGACAATCATACAACATTTGGCAATATCTAGTCCTGTCACTTGATCACTTAATGGTTTCCATCAACCTCACGAATTCCGATCATGACCAAATGATAGAAAATGGAAATAAGTGACAATCTGATGTTGCAAAACACGGAATTCTGTATAGATACCTTATCTGTATCTGTATATGCATTATTTTTGTTTAGGTTGTGCTAAGCTGGAAACATGGAGCAAAGGTGTTAAACATGAAGAAAGCAGTATGGGCAAACGGTTGCTGAACTAGCTATGTCGTGGCTTGGGAATTAGCTTGCTGATATAAAGCTAATCAATAGTCGGGCTGGCACTTGTCAGGATTTTCTTGGAACATCCCTTGTCTTGGACTAATTTTGCATCAATTGACAAGGCTATCAGACATCCGCCAGACATTGAGTTGACTTGTGCAACAACAGGGTCCTGTCGTGAGCATTCAATTGGCTTCAAGCTATTTCTACGAAAAGGTCATAGCATTTGGCCAAGGAATTGCTGAAGACTGCAGTTTATCAGGTATATTCAAAGTGTATAACTCAGACATATCATTGATACAGATTGCCTTATAAGTCATAAAGTAACAAAGAGTTTAGACTTAATAAGAACCACAAGGGCGCATCCAGTTAAATCTCTAAATGGAAGATACCATAAGCCCGGTAAAACGACCCACCCCAACCATCACCACATCCTAAAGAAACCATCCACCAACATCCCACACACCTATCAATGACTATCTACCCTAGCTATCCAGTCCTATTCCCCTGATCCCCCTCAATACATGTGGATTGAATGCCCTACCAACAAATTTCAAACTGCATCCATGCCCGCTTAAAGGGGTCTGTGCCGTGCACACCCACCTTGCACAAATCTCACCCCATCCACCACAAATCAGAACTCACAAACAAGATTTTCCTGTCTAAAATTTGTCCACTCTACTTTTAAATACATTTGTCTGTTGTCACCTAACTGTCCTACAACTCAACTTGTCTAACCTGAATTGATGACCCCTATGTGATGCTCTAAACTGAAGAGCGTCATTCTAATTGACCTGATCTAGTCCTTTAACAATTTTGTACATTTCAATCATGCCCCTTAATCTCCTATACTTGAGTGATACATATCTAATGCCACAAGCCTTTCTCAATATTTTAAGTTACCTATTCCACTGATGAGTCTAGTTGCTTTGCGCTGCACTCTTTCTAACATATCTATATCTTTTTCTAGGTAAGGGCTCCATGCTTGTACATAATATTCCAAGTGGGGTCGCACATATGCTAAGTACAGTTTTTTTTTCTCATGACTTCCATGCTTTTATATCTCACACTTCTATTAATGAGTCCCAGCATTCTGAGTGCCCTGCTCCAAGCTGAGATACATTGCTTTTCTGCTTTAAGGTCCTTTGAAACCAACACACCTAAGTCTCTTTCCTCTTCAATAACGTCCAGTTCCCTCCCTACTACTGTATATCTGAAAGTCGCACCTCCAGACCCCAGGTGCATAACCTTGCACTTATCATAGTTGAAAGACATCTGCCATTGATCAGCCAACGTTTTTAGGTCCTCCAAGTCTAGTTGAATATTACTAGAGTGATCACTACTGTTTGCCACTACTACCAACTTGATGTCATCAGCAAATTTGAATACTCTATTACTCAGCCCTACCTCAATGTTATTCACAAAGATGATAAAGAGAAGTTGCCCTAGAACAGAGCCCTGTGGTACTCCACTCAGAACATCTTTCCAATCAGATTTACATCCACTTAACACTACCCTTTGTTTCCTTCCCCTCAACCATGCTTCAATCCAACCGATAACTTTTCCAACAATCCCATATTGCTGTAGTTGATGAATTAGCCTCCCATGTGGAACTTTATCAAAAGCTTTGCTAAAGTCCAAGTACACAACATTCATCCTGCTTTAATTGTCTACTTCTTTAGTAACCTACTCCATGAACTCCAATAGGTTAGCTAAACAAGACCTTCGAGACAGAAATCCATGCTGAGTATCCCTTAAAAGGTTGTGCCTATCAAGATGAATCTGAACATTCTGTTTAGCCAGATTTTCTAGTACCTTGCAAACTATTGAGGTCAAACTGACTGGCCTGTAGATTCTTACACACTTCATACTTCCCTTTTCGAAAATTGGTACTACGTTTTCCTTCATTGATAATCTCACCCTTACAGGAAAACAAAATGCGATGGGTCTAACTTACATGCATACAATATATATGTCTTATAACCAGACTTCACTACATGTTGATCGGATTCAAGTAGGTCACGGTCACAGCAGACCGGTCGGGCCCGGGCTTTGACCCACAAAATTGCATGTATTTGTTACCTCTAATGCATTTTTTTCTGCAAAAGTGCATTAAACGGCTCTCCTGTTGGTCATTAAACTAAATACGAGTTAAATATTTAGTTTCGGCGGGAACTACACGCTGGAACGAAGGCTTCTATTGTTTTCGAGCTATCCGATAAAACCGGCTATAAATGGGAGACGCAATATCTGTGAATTCTCATTTGCATTTTATTTTGGTTCAACGTTGAGCATAAACTAAAGGGGTAAACTGAAGGGCATAAGCTAAAGGGCTAAAAACGGAAAGTGGTAGACTATGCTTACACTGTCCGCGCTCGACCAGTACTCATATGCACCTGCATTGAAGCCCACGTAACTGAATGGCCAGGGACAGGGGGCGGGTCCATGATTCCAGACGTAACTGAGTGTTCAGGGACAGGTGGGCGGGTGCATTGTTCCAGATGTAACTGAGTGGCCAGAGACAGGTGGGAGGGTGCTTGGTTCAAGACGTAACTAAGTTGTCAGGAAAGGTGGCGGGTGTATCGTTCCAGATGTAACTGAGTGTTCAGGGACAGGTGGGCGGGTGCATGGTTCCAGACGTAACTGAGTGTTCAGGGACAGGTGGCGGGTACATGGCTCCAGATGTAACTGAGTGGCCAGGGACAGATGGGCCGGTGCATGGTTCCAGATGTAACTGAGCGGCCAGGGACAGGTTGGCGGGTGCATGGTTCCAGACGTAACTGAATGGCCAGGGACAGATGGGCCGGTGCACAGTTCCAAACTTAGCTGAGTGGACAAGGACAGATGGGTGGGTGCATGGTTCCACACGTAACTGAGTCGCCAGGAACAGATGGGGGGGGGAGGGTGCATGGTTCCAGACGAGTCGGCATCAGAGCCGATCGATTACTGCCACCACCGAACTGTCACATTGTGAGCGGCACTGGGGACGGCTGCGCGTCAGGCAGTACCCGCTGATGACCGTGGGGGAGGCGGACGTCACGTGAGCGGCACTGGGGACGGCTGCGCGTCAGGCAGTACCCGCTGATGACCGTGGGGGAGGCGGACGTCACGTGAGCGGCACTGGGGACGGCTGCGCGTCAGACAGTACCCGCTGATGACCGAGGGGGAGGCGGACGTCACGTGAGCGGCACTGGGGACGGCTGCGCGTCAGGCAGTACCCGCTGATGACCGTGGGGGAGGCGGACGTCACGTGAGCGGCACTGGGGACGGCTGCGCGTCAGGCAGTACCCGCTGATGACCGTGGGGGAGGCGGACGTCACGTGAGCGGCACTGGGGACGGCTGCGCGTCAGGCAGTACCCGCTGATGACCGAGGGGAGGCGGACGTCACGAATGGAGCATTGATTGAAGAACCGGACCCGTGCAGCCGGCGGGTTCTGACAGCAGCGTTGGTTTACGGCCGGCGTAATGGTCTCCTCTGGGCGAACAGACCCGATCTTCCCTGGTGCTCCAGCGCGCCAATGCGCTGGGACTGTCATTGTGTCTCGGTAAAGGTCCTTAGTCAAAAGTTGAATTTGAAATAATGGCAAATGGGCTTACGGTCATTACTTTTGAAGTCACACGTCATATTGCTTAACGACTGTATCAATAATGCAATAATGCAGTGCATTATGGGCACTTCCTTTCCTCTTAAGATATTGTGCAATGCACTGAACGGAAGCCAAAAGACATGCTGCGTGTTTGCTGTGCCACGTTAACTAACATCGGACTTAGGCTAAGCTGAGCATCACCACACCGTGCTCAGCTTTCTGGCGTGATCATGGCATCATCTGACATGGCCGAAAGCTGGATTTTTGGTCACAACATTGCTTATTCGTCTGTTTGAAGTCGGTGAAAATGTCCGCTCGATGGCGCCAGTGCTGGTTGGAACACGATCGCCAGTGCTAAGGCGCCTGACAGCCGGCCGTGGACAAATGTGATGCAGATTACACCGGCATCATTATCTGCCGCTTGGATCAAGCTAAGCAATCCACGTGGAATTGTTTATTTTTTCTTGTTCTCCCCAGCCAGACAATGCATGATAATGATCCGCGGCATGATGCCCTGCAGTCCCCGACGCGTGGACCATAAAGCAACACTGGTGGCAGTACAGACACGTGTGGACACTACTTGTGGTGCAGCAGGACCGGGCAGCAGGCTCTCCGCAGTATCCGACACGGCGAGCCTGTCTGATGCTTCGCTTGGGCACCAGACAACTCCGCACCGGTGGCGGAAACTGGCGTTTCCATACCACACAGTACAGGCAGTTCATGCGAACACTGGGGGATTAGAAACAACTACCTGCTCAGCATGGGAATCAGACAAGTGTCCATGGCCATCGGATGACACCATTCAGGACATCAGAATATGACCCTGCTCAAACATTTGGCAGCGCTGGAGCTTAAATCTGCCCCCGGAGGTCGAAGTGTAATATCGTAGCAAACAAACCGCAATGGAGTCTATCTTATACGGTGCTCGTTTACTATAAACGCAAAACAGTCATCAGACCAAGTAATCGTAAAGGTCATAATGCTGGCACCAATGGACACTAAGTTCCAGTGTCCGGCAAAAAATGGCTCATTATTATAGGGAGCGTATACATATTGAGCGATAAAAACAATCAAGTAATTCTGTGCCCAGCAAGGTACTTTGATCATTTCCAACAACTGCGTTGTCAGATAGATCAGATAGCCCTGTTTGATTGTAAGTCAGGCATCTCCCAGCTTTCGGACAGCTCCATCTTGACATCGGAATAGGCCGCGTTGCTCTCTCTCTCCATGTCATTTGAACACGGAACGCTGCAGATGAGCATGAGGGGAGAGGGGACAACGAGGGAGCTCGTGCGAGCCACGCGGAGCTGACAGAAAGCCCTCGGATGCGGACTTCTGGTGGCGGGGTGAGCTCTAATTAGTGTGAGTGGGTACGGCACAGCCACGGCACAGCCGCGGCACAGCTATGACGCAGCTACGGTACAGTCACGGCACAGTCACGGCACAGTCACAGCACAGCCACGGCACAGCTACGGTACAGTCACGGTACAGTCACGGCACAGTCACGGTACAGTCACAGCACAGTCACGGCACAGTCACGGCACAGTCACGGCACAGTCACAGCACAGTCACGGCACAGTCACGGCACAGTCACGGCACAGTCACGGCACAGTCACGGCACAGCTACGGTATAGTCACGGTACAGTCACAGCACAGTCATGGCACAGTCACGGTACAGTCACGGCAAAGCCAAGGCACAGTCACGGCACAGTCACGGTACAGTCACAGCACAGTCACGGCACAGTCACGGTACAGTCACGGCAAAGCCAAGGTACAGTCACGGCACAGTCACGGTACAGCCACGGCACAGCTACGGTACAGCCACGGCACAGTCACGGTACAGCCACGGTACAAAAACGGTATAGCCACAGCACAGTTACGGTACAGCCACGGTATTGCCACGGTATAGCCACAGCACATTCACGGTACAGCCACGGTATAGCCACGGCACAGTCACGGTACAGCCGCGGCACAGCTATGACACAGCTACGGTACAGTCACGGCAAAGTCACGGCAAAGCCAAGGTACAGTCACGGCACAGTCACGGTACAGCCACGGCAAAGCCACGGCAAAGCCACGGCAAAGCCACGGCACAGTCACGGTACAACCACGGTATAGCCACAGCACAGTCACGGCACAGCCACTGCACGGCGACGGCACAATCACGGCAAACCACGACATGGCCATTGCACAGCCGCGGCACAGTCACGGTACCGTCACAGCACAGTCACTGCACAGACACGACACAGCCACAGCGCAGTCGCGGCACAGTGTTAGCACAGCCGCGGCACAGTCACGGTACCGTCACAGCACAGTCACGGCACAGACACGACACAGCCACCGCGCAGTCGCGGCACAGTGTTAGCACAGCCCCGGCACATTCACGGTACCGTCACAGCACAGTCACGGCACAGACACGACACAGCCACAGCGCAGTCGCGGCACAGTGTTAGCACAGCCGCGGCACAGTCAACGCGCTGCTACGACACAGGTACGGCACAGCGTTTTGTCTAAAAGTTGGCCTGCGATATTCGTTAGTCAATCTGATCTCATGACCACCTGAAATTACATCATGGCAATTATTTCGCCGCAAACGTGCTTGTATTGCTCAGATTTAGTTCTCGAGGTGCCCCAGGTCAAGTTGTCTGCCAGATAACTTCAAGCTTCACTCATATGCAATGTACGGTAAAATCTAGATTACCGTACTCATTAGAGCCTTTTGAAACGATTGAGCTTCGATGAAACAGAGAAATAAATCATGCTATTGCCAGCGATAAATCACGATGTAATCCTGAAATCATGCTGCTTAATTTTGCAGGACTAATACAGAATGATGTTCTGTATGTATAAATGCATGGATATAATTCTGCAGAATGCACAACCCATGAAAACGTGAGGAAAATCTGAAGAGATTTATGCGGGTCTCAATGTTGAATTATACCCGGCAAAACCTTTTCGGAATTGATGAGGTCGTCTATCCGTAGATCGTTTTCCACATGCAACGAATATGCAGGGTGTTTCTATTGTGAGGAAGTGTATGCGAATATTGCAATGACTTTCCTGGTAGGTGAATCAAGAGTATATCATTAATATTACGCACATACACATTTCAAGTTGTCTGCTCGTGGGTGATAAAAAGAAGTATTCCAAAATTTTAATGCCCGAGATTTCACCGAGCTTCTGGGCACATTTCAACGAAAAAGTTTTTATTTCAGCATTCACAATGCATGATCGTCAAAGCCACGATACGATTGTTTCATGCCGAAACAATCTACTGATGACGTGCCTGAATATCGGTAGCCCGATAGTCGGCCTCTTGACTTGGCTCGTCCACCGCCACCAGTGGTGTGCCTAAGCCGACTGTGTCAAGGCAGGGTTCGACCATGGGATGAAGAAAAAGACGCAGCATTTTGTCCGCGTCAGGTTGTGGGCATGCAGCACAGGAAGACATCGTGGCCTTGGGGGGAAATTGACAAACATTCCCTACGCTTGTCATCGCTTGTGTTGTCATCGGTTGATATTAGATGTAGTGCAGGACTGTACTGGCAGCTGAGAGGGGACGCGGTTTGTCGTCAGTCCGAAATGTACCAATCCTTTGACCACTTCCAGGACACCCAGTCTTCGTAGCTTCTTCAGTCTCCGTAAATGTTGCAAAAACTGTTCAAACTTAGAGGAGCGGAAGCCGTATAGCCCATGTACCGGGCGCCCCGGCAGCCAGAAGCCCCAAAACAGCGGCACGAGGTGACCAAGTACCCAGTTTGCTCAGCTCAAGGACGCCGAGTCTGTGTTCGGAACACACACAGGCCGTGGCAAGCGTACAGACATTGTACAGAACTCTTACATTACAAGCGTTGCTCTTTTTCCTGCAACTCACATCGCAAGGGCTATAATTGGAAATGGATTTCCTCAATTTGGGATCCGTGCTCCACAGCAGTTTTTCTACAGATTAACACCGAAAGCGACAAAAGTCGGTGACAACTTTGTCGCATTGGCCTCCAGAGGACTATACCGTTTTTCCCACCAGAATCGTTCGTCACGGTAATCGACTAATCATGCGACAAACCACGCACCGTCCCGGTGCTCGCGCGCGAGTCACAACAACGCCCACACGCTGCACAGGCGTTCGCCACGGCAGCCGAGTAATTGTGCGACAAACCACACACCCTCCCGGTGCTCGCGCGCGAGTCGCAACAACGACCGCACGCCATTAGGGCAGCGTGCCATTAGGGTTGCCGGAGCACGGTCTCACGCCAGCCACATCGACCGAACACATCATGCCACGAACATGCCACATCATCATGCGCCTCGCGCCGCTGCCGGCGGCCGGTCGGCGCGCCCGCAGCTGCTCAGGCGACCTCGCAGCTGCTCAGGCGGCCCCGCAGCTGCTCAGACGGCCCCGCAGCTGCTCAGGCGGCCCCGCAGCTGCTCGGCTCAGGCGCGCCCGCAGCTGCTCAGGCGGCCTCGCAGCTGCTCAGGCGGCCCCGAAGCTGCTCGGCTCAGGCGGCCCCGCAGCTGCTCAGGCGGCCCCGCAGCTGCTCGGCTCAGGCGCGCCCAACGCTCCTTCGCGTGCCGCACCGGTGCGGTCGGACCGTGCTCGTGGGCGGCCATTAGCGGCGTCAGCGGCGCACAGGACCGCCGCCGAACACGAGCGCTGGTCGCCAGCTGACCTGTGACGCTGGCCACCGGGCCAGTTGGCGGTCGTGTGGCTTCCACTGGCTGGGCGGGCACGGTCACTGGTCAACGTGGTCCGCTTTGGCTGTCGTGGGCCGCTTTGGCAATCGTGTTCCGCTTTGTCTATCGTGTTCCGCTTTGTCTATCGTGGAACACTTTGGCTGTCGTGGTTCGCTTTAGCTGTCGTGTGGCGTGGCGCTTTAGCTGTCGTGCTGGTTGTGTATCTTGATCCGTGCATATAGCGATACGTTGGTCACTGTGTGCCTCTACACACATTTCAAACAAATAATCAACGGCTTAAGAGTGCTTTGTGTCTGCACCATTTTCTCCTAAATTAATTTCAGGTTTCTCGTTTGATTCGTCGATTATGCCCGATGGTGGGCTTGCTAGGGCTTGGATATGTACCCCTTTTAACGATTTGCAGTACGTCGTAGAGGTGGAATAATGCCCGTTTGCTGATTGTTAATGCACTACGATTTGAGCGATGGACGCGTTGTTGATACACTGTCGTCATTTGTGTTGTATTATTTCTGGTGTATGTGAATTTCTTGGTCTGTTAGGATCAATAGGAGCAAAATATTGCTGACCTAACCGTCTTAATTGCATTTATCGTGTGATGATACAAGTGTAATGTATAGGAACCAAGGCATTGGTCTTGCTGTGCCTGCCAAACATTTTGTTTCTCCACAGGCCGATTCTAAATAATGCAAACTCGTAAATATCAGTCCGACTTTCAGCTGGTTGTTGACCACTGCAGTCCTGGCGATGACGCAGTTCCAATCCATTGACTAGGCTAGCCTATGCATTCCTATCGATAGTATTTATTTCTGGTTCATATAGTTTTACAAAACCTAAGGGCTGACCATTCCGACAATAACTGTGTGCCAAGTATATCGTACCATTCACTCTCTTTGTTTTGTGCCCATCACATGCGAATAATATTACGGCATGCCCATTACCGACACCAATGAATTTAAAATCAGCGGGAACTGATGACTATGGATATGACACCGCAGCATACGCCAGAAGCTCCGCCATATTTTTAAAAACCTCATACGAGGACGCCATCACGACGAAAATCGTCACATAGATTGGGTCCGCTGTGACTCATGCATAGCCTCAGCCTGATTGATCTCCCTCCCTCCTCTTCTCTCCCTCTACCCCCTCTTTCACCCCTCCCCTCTCTCTGTCTCTCTCTTATCCTCTCTCGTTTACCCTCTCTCTCTCTCTCTCTGTCTCTCTTATCCTGTCTCGTGTACTCTATCTCTCTCTCTCTCTCTCTCTCTCTCTCTCTCTCTCTCTCTCTCTTTCTCTCTCTCTTTCCCTCTCTCTTTCTCTCTCTCTCTCTCTCTCTCTCTCTCTCTCTCTCTCTCTCTCTCTCTCTCTCTCTCTCTCTCTCTCTCTCTCTCTCTCTCTCTCTCTCTCTCTCTCTCTCTCTCTCTCTCTCTCTCTCTCTCTCTCTCTCTCTCTCTCTCTCTCTCTCTCTCTCTCTCTCTCTCTCTCTCTCTCTCTCTCTCTCTCTCTCTCTCTCTCTCTCTCTCTCTCTCTCTCTCTCTCTCTCTCTCTCTCTCTCTCTCTATCTCTCTCTCTCTCTCCCCGCCGCCTCCTTTCATGTTTCACTCCTCAATATCCGCAAGCGTCACCGTTCACTGACTCGGTTTTCAATAGTATAAATATTTACGAGGGTGACCGCAGACCGATGCAATTTTCCTTCAACTGGAAGAATAAGATCCAACTTCAGTCGCTCGGCAATGCCGCTTCTGTGAGATCTATAAACTTGCAACGACATGTCCTAGAACTACGAAGTGGGCGCACACATTCTGCATCATGTTATAATATTTGGACGTTTAAATGCATCAGATTTTGCTCTGCCTCATTGTTACCCTACACTATAGCATACTGGGGCACCCGTAGTCACGTCTTTTATCGTTTTTCCCCATAAAGTGTGTTTTTAAGAAAACCTAATATTTCCAGCATGGAATATGAGAGTTGAGTACTTACGCTGTTTCACTACCAATCCCTCTGGGATCCGATTCGATGGAATAAATGATGTTCACTGTCTGGTGTGTAGACGGCATACACTGTCCCATGTGGCAGACCACTTTACTTCGATATCTAAGTTGTCATACATGACAGTAACTATAGTTACTACCTCGGATCACACACTGGTGCAAGGCGAACTGATTGCCCACGGAACGTCTTAAAACACTCCCGAACATGAAGAAATGCGTCCAGTTTACCGGATTCCGTTCGTGCTCTGTCCACCAAGGCGTCGTATTGGTCCAAGCTGTGAACTTCTTACTCCTGAACTGCCCTGCGTGTCCTAGACGTACAACAACAGTGCGGTATTTGCACCATGTCACAGTCGGAAACTGGGCCAGTGCTTTGTTGTCTTTGGTTTCATAAAGCCAGTGCAAGGTGCAGTGAAAGCTAAGGACACAATATATAATCTCATTTCTGGATGTGGACGTAGAAATATCTAAGAAAATTTACTTCAACGAAGTATCACCTTGAACACCACAATTTAAGTGCTTGCTACTGAAACATAAAAGCTCCTCATTTCACTCAGCAAAATGCCTAACCAGCAATCGAGTCGTAAAAACATTCTGCTATCAGTTGCATTATGATTGGAAGGTTAGATTTGGTCAATATGCACTTGATCAACCGAACAACTTGAACCCGATTATTGCTACGTATATATACGCTTTGTATGCGTTCCACCGGGAATTGGAGTTACAACAGATATCAGAATCGTAATTAGATATTATCATGCCGCGCGATACGATGGTTTCCTAAATATTTTCAGTGTGTGAGTTGAAGTTCGCATCGGTTGATTTGAGTTGAAGTCGCATCAACTCTTGAACTTTGACTTCCAATGCCGTACGAACGCCTTCATACCTGCAGGAGGATAAGGACGAGTGAGGGACCTGGGTAACGGTGCCATGTCGTTCACTTGATACGCACGCCTCCCAGTCGGCACGCTGGCTGACCAGCCGCATAACACACGCTTGCGAAAGCACAAATTGGTGTCGCTCGACTGGTGAAAGCTGTGCGTTTCGACGCGGCGCTGATCCAATCGGCGCACCGAGAGAGTACGTCGCACCGCGGCGTGAATAGACTCGCTGGCAGCGCGTGCAACAATGCACCGACACACCTATAGAGTAGTGGGTGTAGAACACACACACACACACACACACACACAGTCACGTAACTTTGATTTACGGGGACACGTGTGGTATCACATGTTTATGGGGACTTGAGCTTTAAAATGACTTGCAGTCTGAACTTGAAGAGAATGCAACGTAAAAGTGATGTGAGAGCAAAGCGTGTATCACAAAGAACGTAACCAATTAGTAACTTCTCGATTCAAGAAAAGGAAGCATCTTATTCTGCCGATTTTATTTTGGGGGGTTTATGGGGACATCCCGTCGGCCAGATCAAAGAGCGGTGGGCGGGGTGTGGGCGGGGCTTACCAGGTCCCCATAAATATGGAAATGTTGAGTATGTGCTTTTGGTCCCCATAAACCGGAAAATGTGTGTGTGTGTGTGTGTGTATGTATGCTTGGTCCCCAGAAAACATGGGAAAAATATATATGCACTTTGGGACCCCATAAGCTACGCAGCATACACACACACACACACACACAGTGAGTAGTCTCCTTTTCACCCCACATAGCGCACACATACATGCAGACAAAGTTGTCAGTTTTTCTTAGGGGTCGCTCCAATGAAGGCTAATGCTTTCTCGCATAGTCCATAGAGATTTAGGGAAGCGTACAGTGGACATTCTAGTGCAACTGTAGTGTGCTCAACCCTCTTTAAATAAAAATCAAATGGTTTTATCTCCCCTTTGCTTTTCACAATAGCGTTCGAACCACTCTAACCAGCAAGATAACAAACGGAGAACTAGCGACATGAAAAACGGCATATGGCACGTCACATTTCGCGATTGATACGCAATGGGCACGTTGGGGTACCGGGTGACTTCCCAGATCACCATAAAGTCATATTTGGCAAACAAAATCCACGTCTAGTCGTCGTTTTTTCACTCACTGTGAAAAACAGTGAGAGATACGGGATTAAAACGTTCATTTTTGTATTCCAGAATATATTGGGATAATAACGATGTGCGATTTGTTACATTTCAACCAGAACATGGCCAAAGGGAATGGACGGGGTGCTTCCCCCTTGGGAACGTACGTAATCGTCTACGAGGTTACCATGGCAGAGAAAGAGGCCAACAACACCTTTCGCAGCCATCAAGGCTGTTGTCGGGCCCCTAGGAATGTATACAAGTCCGTACATACTCTTTTACGGGTTCACCATGGCCGAGGTAGAAAGGCCAGCAACATTTTGCATAGCCACCGAGGCTGTTGTCGAGCCCAAAAGAACGTCTACAAGTCCCTACGAACGTTTACAGACGCTTCAACGCAAAAATCAACGGGCCCTCACGAACATCCACGAGCCCTTACGAACTCCTACGGGCACTTGCACGAGCCGCCGGGCCCTTATGAATGTCTGCGGGCCCTACAAATGTCGCAGGACGTTCGAACGTCTACGGACTCTTATGAACGTCCACGGATTCCTACGAATGCGTAAGGGCTATCACGAACGTCTTTGGGCCTTTACGAACGTTTACGGACCCTTACGAACGTCTGCAGGCCCTTGCGAGTGTGTACGGGTACCTACGAATGCGTGCGGGCCTTACAAGTTTATTTACCCCCTACCGGTTACTGAATCGACGTCCTTTTCAATAGTTTTGACATTCTGCATCCGGACGTATGTTCAGGTCTGCATTCCCGATTTATAGCAGTGCCATGCTCGCATACAACTTTAGGAGGTAGGGGTCCGACGATCCGGGCTCCCAATGATGATTAAAGAAAACTGTTTTTAAAGAAAATACTTCTCGAAATAAAGTGACCGAAATTCGGGTAAATTAAAAGAAACTGGAGTTAGTCCGGGCCCCTCCGCAAAATCCTTCCCCTCATTTGACAATTCCTGGCTCCATCTCTGATTTCAACACAGCTGAAGGATCAGATAGGTAAGTTCAAAGTTTCGACTGTTTTTGAGACTTCCGAAGTCATGCTACCATGCATAGTGGTAGTCATAGTGGTGGTCGAAAACATTATTTTATAGAGTCCAGGGATGGAAATAGACGCCGAAATCAATTGTAATGTTCACATTAACCCTAGTGACTGTTGAATAAAAAAGAGCATGAGGCCAAGATGGGTAACTGACATCGGAAGCATACCTATGTAAAAGGCTAGGGTTGTCCAGTAATACACGAAACCCAACATTGACCATTTGGGATAGTGAGGTGAGATTAATTGACTACTTTCGCGACATGAGAAAACAAAACCTGACATGTTCCACTTATGATATCATAAGTCTTATGACCTGATCTGACATTTTCACCTTTGTTACACTATAAGACTGGAAAATGATGCCCAATCAGCTATGCTAAGCTGCGACGAGCTTGCACGGGCCGTTTCTTCGTCGTCAAAAACCATGGGGAGAGGGATAGCAACCCCAACCCTGCACAGACGATTGCTAACGTAGGTCTTCAAAAAATATCAAACTATAAAATAGCAGGCATGCCGATGGACGGCTGTCGCGACGGTCGGCCCGTGTCCCGTCCGTGGACTTTGCACCCCCGATGCTGTATTTACCAAAGGATTTTTTTAATGGTTGTGTATATGATACGCTGATCAATTTTGAACAAAGTCCCAAAATGTCATTGCAATATTCATAACGCTTACAAGGTAATGCCGAAAAACAGAATAGATGGGCGGATTCCACCCACTCCCTCCGCTAAACGTTTTAATGAGAGACATGGTCATCTTGGGCCCATTCTTCTCGTGCGACGTCCATATGCGTCATGCTAAACTTCACCTTCACAAATTCAAGGGGGTGTGTCTCCCCATCTTCGCTCTCTGACTCTGGCGCTGGCCCTGTCCTCAGGTATGTGTGACCCACCCACGATCTCAAACAACATTATCTTCGGTAAATTACTTCGTCCACGCTTTCCCAAACATTCACCATTTTGTGGGTAAAATTGATTCATCAAGAAAATTTGCTGCTAGATATACTTCGAAGTGAAATTGTCGAACCTGGTATAAATCTACTCCAAAATGTTCTCTAGGTTGATGATGATGATGTTGATAAGGTTGATAAATCCCTGGAGCAGGAAGTACGCTCAAGCCTTCCTGGAGGGGCGCCACCTTTCCATGCGGATGGGATGTATGCCTTCAGTGCTCCTCCACACCTTGCATCCGCATTTCATTTCAAGATATTTGGGGATATTACCTCGTGTTCTGGTAGCAACAGTCCGCGGAAACCACATATCTTATATTATTTTTACCGTAGGTTATTCAAAAACCCGATTGGTTTGATGCCAGGGAAACGCAAGCTGATTGGTACAGTGGTCGAGATAGGATACCCCATTGAAGAATGCGTTGGTCTCTTTGCAGTGATATTTTATTCGTGAAATAGGGTGGAATATGCCACTTTCTGAACATTCAATCCACATCCTTCTCCAAGAAGTATCGGCATCCTGCTCCTTGATTAATGCTTATCAAGTCTTCATGTTTCCTTTCTAACAGTATCTCGTTTCTAAATAGCATGTGCATGCTCTCGATGAGGAATGGTGATACATGAATATTTTCCAATGCAATTTCAGGTAAAGGGATGGCCTATAATGTGATATGACACACAATATCAGTTTATAGCATAGTTATTATTCTCCCTATCCTGAATATAGTTCTTCTCAAATTATGAATCTCAAAACAAATGATAAAGGTCTAGTCATAAGTACCTGTACTATTGGCTCAAATTTTAGTCTGAAAGACATCAAAAGCATTTTTAAATGACACTAATTTCATGGCAATTTTCTACATCCTGCTGGGCTCGTTTCCACATCTCACACCTAACGAAAAACCATTGTCTTAACTCTGTCTCTTTGCCCTCTGGATTCGTTTGGCCCAAGACCAGGTATACCATGTATACAGCAATAAAACATGTACAAACATTTTATGGAAGATGATTTTGTAAAATAAATCTTGGTTTTGATTTTCCAGCTGATGTGTCGGAAATTTCAACGTAATTTCGCTACATTTGTATTAATTATATTTCTTGTGACTGTGTGCACATGCTTCCTTTCCCCACTATCACCCAAAGCCATGCAATTTTTTTATATAACAATCTATTCTGCTTTTGGTTTGTCGGGTGATTAGCGAGGGTCGCGCAGTGTGTTGAAGTGCATGAAATGCAATGTCTGAAAGTGCATTTGGAGGAAGGCACCAATATGTCCTCTGTAAAGTTATCGAGGAAAAAGGTCAGGTGTGGCTACCCGAACTGCGCCTTTAATGGCATGTGCTACATTCTTGCGCGTCACCAAAGAGCAGTAGGTAGACCGTGAAATGCCTGGCCGCATACTGGACACCGGCTTCGAGCTTAATTGAAGATATTCAAGCTTGGCACCATCCTGAGGTGAGACCAGGTTCCAGGGCCACAGGTTCTAAATGGCAATTTCGCTAAGTATGTTGGAATGCTATGCACTATGCAGTAAGTAATGCCCATTCACCTCCAGGCAAAAGGAAGTGTCCCAGCCTGTAAAAGAAACCTTGTCCTTGGCTAATTGTAATCTGATGTGCAAACGAAGCATATTGGGTAAATTTGCAGCTTAGGGTACTTTCTGATTTCTTGGAATTTCTTTTTGTAATGCAATGCTTATGAATGTGCTGAGCATGATGTGACTACATACTTCCTCTGCAGATGCATACTTTTCAATTGGGAGGTAAAATAATACCCCAAAAAAAGGGACTTGGAGTTGGGTGATATAGCATCAAAAGTAATGTTCAAAATCAAGAAGAAGCGATGTAACATAACCTAACCTAACATAGCCTAACCGTCCATGCAAGATAGCAAATAGTTGTATGGACAATTTCTGAATGACTTTTTTTCTTTAGAAATTTCAAATGAAAAACCTATCCCAGCCTAACCTAACCTAAGCTAGCCTGAAGTGATTTTAAAGAAAAGAAACCACAACATATCAACGCCAATGCTTTTTATGGCACTCAGCGATACTTCTACACTTTGGCTGATGCACCCTTGAACTCAAGCAATGGACTACTTATGTGCTATGCATAACTAACAAAACACTATGAAATGTGCTGGATTATTATTATTATTATTATCTTTTTTTTTTTTTTTTTTTCGGGGGGGGGGTAATTTGCCATGTTGCTAGGAACACTCCGTTGTAGAGAAGACTTCTTGCTGCTTATTGCTTGTTTGTTGGCATTGCATGTACTGAAAAATAATTGTCTAATTTAATCTTCAGCGAAGATTTTGTGTGGGAAGCCTTGGAACTACTGTGTCCAAATCCATACATTTTTGGTAAAATGACCCATGACTAAAACAGATTTGCAACGTAGTCAATGCACGCATATTTATGTGCATCTATATCACATATCTTGTCACCAATACATCAATGACTCAGGAAAATCAATGTTTGCACTCCCAAAAGTAATTAGGTAGTGATCTGGATCTTCAGTGGTGATACCGTGCGCTGGTTTGAATATATTTATGTGAAGATAAATGCGGTTGCATTAAATTATACTACCTCATTTTTGCCAAGAGTAAATATGGAAGTCGAGGAATTCATGGGCAAGTTTCTAATCTGTACCTGGTGCATTAAAGGGGTAAAAACGTGGAAGAAAACGATCGAAACTTAATACCTGTATTTCCAGCACCGAGGCCATAAGTGAATGCTGAACAGTGATAGCACTGATTAAAATGAATAATTATGGTGTTGTTGATTTCGCTTTCCTTAATTTATTTGATGCATAGTGCTGTATCAAAGTTGTTTTTGATGTCAATGTGTTCATTAATCATCCACAATTGAATTTTATGCCTGCTAGTTTTCATATAATGCCAAATATCTGGGAATGTAGCATGAAATATAAAACCGTGCAACCACCGGTCGTGGAGCAGACAATCTGACCACGTAATTTTGGTTGAGATGATATAATGTAATGCTTGAAGATGAACACTAAGTTTTCAATGGTGAATCTCGTAGTGGAGTGATGCAAATTACAACTATTGTGTGTCATGTGCAATGTGCTACATATTATTCAAAGATGAATAAAACAAACATTGCCCATGACTACCTTCTGTTGTTTGCTTTTGATTAGGAACGTATGTACCCATTAAGCTGTGCATTCTTAAACCGCTTTGGACTTTTGCTGTTTTCTATGAAAGCCTGTCAGTGGTATTGAGGAGTCATCTTAATACAATGTGCTACAATGCTAGTATTGTGCCATGTATTGGTCTTTTAGTATAGCTCGAGCCACATTCTGCTGAAAATATCTAATACTTCAACTTCCAAGTTTTGGCATTATTGCAGTTGCAATTCATACTTTTGATGGCTGCCCATCATGGATATGCTTGACCTATCAACCAATCAATATCATTGATCACCTGCTGTTCTTAGGATTTGATATGTCAGAAATCTTGGAATATATATATATATATATATATATATATATATATATATATATATATATATATATATACATACATACATACATACATACATACATACATACATACATACATACATACATATGTAGATATGTTAAAACATACATATGTTTTGTGTATCAAACAGCGATGCTCATGTTTGAGAAAAACATACACATTTCTAATTTCCCAGTATATGGGGACCAGAAGACATACGTGTGTGTGTGTGTGTGTGATACTCCACCATGCCCTGTTTATGGGGACTTTACGTTTAAGCATGCACAATGCGCATGCGCAGTTGTATGTGTTGCGTAGCAACGGTCCCCAGAAACTATACTAAGTCAATGCTCTCAAGGTCACCTACACGGGCTGACGCTGAAGCTCTGCACGCGCTGCCCACGTGGCCGTGGGATACGACGGCTCTGTTAGTCGAGTCCCGAATGCAAATATACAGCAGGGGCCGGGAAACGATGTGTACAGTCAGTCACGTGGATAGCAGCGGTTGTAGATGTGCGTAGAACTAGGAGTGTCGTATTTGATCTAAAGGACTGGCATAAGTAGGGCAGGGGAAATAGCATTGGCAAGCCAATCTAGCCCAGTTCTCATATCATAGCTTATTTCTTCATGTTTGGCCATGCCAAGGTCCATCATGATCACAGCGGGTGAATCGAGGGACATGATCTTGGTATTAGGCAACGACCTGGAAATTATGAATATATACACACACACACACACACACACACACACACATATATATATATATATATATATATATATATATATATATATATATATATATATATATATATATATATATTATCTATTGCGAAGAGCCGAACACGAATTGGCACTTGATTTTTACGGCAGCGAATGTGATTTGTTACCTGCTTGATATTGTCCTCAGTTGTGCTCTATGTTTTGTACTGATGAAGACCTATTGAGGTCGAAACGTGTGCATTAAAGTCATCTCCAGATAATTTGTTTGTTTTCAACATCCATGCTCATTCATATATATATATATATATATATATATATATATATATATATATATATATATATATATATATATATATATATATATATATATATATATATATATATATATATGGTCGAAACGTGTGCATTAAAGTAATCTCCAGATAATTTGTTTGTTTTCAACATCCATCCTCATTCATATATATATATATATATATATATATGAATGAGGATGGATGTTGATAACAAACAAATTATCTGGAGATGACTTTAATGCACACGTTTCGACCTCAATAGGTCTTCATCAGTACAAAGGATAGAGCACAACTGCGGACAATATCAAGCAGGTAACAAATCACATTCTCTGCCGTAAAAATCAAGTGCCAATTCGTGTTCGGCTCTTCGCAATAGATAATCTCGCTGCAGGTCCTGGGTCAGGCAACAAAACCGATTCTTGAATTGATCGTGTCGCGTGTTCATATATGTGCTGCCTCTAATGCTTTTCTTGTTCGTTTTTTTATATTCTTCTGTGAAGCTCTTACGTCATCCCATTTTGGTAGATTTTCATCCTCGTCCATATGGACCACAATGACACTACACTGCCTATGATACCTCACATCGCGTTTGTGCTCATTCAATCGCGCCCGAATTGCCCTTCCGGTTTCTCCAACATATGATTTTGAGCAACCGGAAGAAGGAATTTCGTATATTACACTGTTTGGTAGCATGGGACGACTAGCAGATTTTCCAGTGACGATGTCGCCCACTTTCGTCCCGGAATTTATGGACACCTGTACTCCAACGGCTTTCAGGTGTTTGGCGATAACAATAGCCTGCTTTGAGTATGGAATTGTTAAAACATTGGTCGATTTTTTTTTATTTCGGTCGCTGTTCCACTTTACGTCTGTTTCGTACACTTTACGCCTTTTCAACAGTTTCCTATTCCTAAGTTGTGTTCCTAAGATGAGCTTCGATTTCCTGTGAAAAATCACAGAGAGGCAAACAATTACTTCATCTATTGGAAGAACCACCTGTAGCTCCGCGCATTAAGGGACTACCGAAAACGCACAAAAAAAGGAAACTCAATGCGCCCCATCACTTCCGGTATTGGCAGCGCACCACACAATTTGGCAAAGGTTTTTGCAAAATCGCTGACAAATGCGTTAGGCTCAATAAGCGAAGCTCATCTTAAGAACACAAATGATCTCATAATGAGAATACAATCGGCTGATGTTGCTGACATGACCTTTGCTAGTTTTGATGTCATTTCACTGTTTACAAACGTGGCCGTAGAGGAAGCTCTGGCCGCAATACGAGAAGTAATTCATGCACAAGATGATTATAATTTGCCCCTACCAAAAACACATTTTATGGACCTTGTCACGCTGTGCATGAAGTTTGGCTCATTATCGTTCAACGGGGAAGAATACGTGCAACATAGTTGGTTAGCAATGGGCTCACCTCTAAGCCCAGTGGGAGCATGTTTATATATGGAAGTACTGGAGAGGAACCACTATTTAGGCATCATTGGGAGCCAAGCCATTTGGGTAAGATATGTGGATGACGTACTAGTAGCAGTAACGAAGTCCACAAATTTGTTAGAAAAGATGAATCTATTAAACCAAGTGGAGCCACAAATACAGTTCATGATGGAACTCGAGAATGAAGGAAAAATTGCAGTTTTAGATACATGCATTATCAAGACTGAAGGAGACATCAAATTCAAGGTACACAGAAAACCAACAACAAGGACGACTGTTTCCACTTCTATTCATCCCACATCGACCGGGTTAAAAGTGGCATTGTCATCGGATTTTTTCTGAGAGCTTTTCGAATTTGTAGTGATGCTTACATTGCACGCGAAATTGAACATATATATAGCACATTCTTCAAGTTGAAGTACCCAAAAGGCTTGCTTATCAAACTCAAGAAAAAAAAGCTGAAGAAATAAAGAACAGACGTAAAGTGGAACAGCGACCGAAATAAAAATAAAAATCCACCAAGTTTTTAACAATTCCATACTCAAAGCAGGCTATTGTTATCGCCAAACACCTGAAAGCCGTTGGAGTACAGGTGTCCATAAATTCCGGGACAAAAGGGGGCGACATCGTCACAGGAAAATCTGCTAGTGGTCCCATGCTACCTAACAGTGTGATATACGTAATTCCTTGTTCCGGTTGCTCAAAATCATATGTTGGGGAAACCGGAAGGGCAATTCAGGGGCGATTGAATGAGCACAAACTCGATGTGAGGTATCATAGGCAGTGCAGTGCTATTGTGGCTCGTATCGACGAGTGTGAAAATCTACCAAAATAGGATGACGTAAGAGCTTTAGAGAAGAATATCAAAAACGAACAATAAAAGCATTAGAGGCAGCACATATATGCACACGCGACACGATCAATTCAACAGGCGGTTTTCTTGAAAGGAGAAACAGGGAAAATTGAAAATTATAGGCCAGTAAGCCGCACATCCCTAGTCTGCAAGATACTTGAATCAATTATCAAGGATAAAATAGTTAGTTTTCTGGAAGGAAACAGATTGATTCAAGATACTCAACATGGGCTTAGAAAAGGGCGATCGTGTCTCACAAATCTCTTGGACTTTTTTAATTTTGCTACAGAACAATTTGATAAGGGAAATCAGGTTGATGTAGCATATCTTAACTTTAGCAAGGCCTTTGACAAGGTACCTCATAGATGGTTAATGATGCAGCTTCAGGTCCATGGCATTGCGGGTAACATCCTAAAATGGATAGGGTTGTGGCTTTCAGATAGACAGCAGAGAGTGATGCTAAATGGTACAAAATCATCATGGCAAAATGTTCTTAGTGGAGTTCCCCCAGGGGTCAGTACTGGGACCACTATTGTTCATTATGTTTGTAAATAACATTGAAAGTGGCCTAAGCAGTAAGGTTTTGAATTGTGCAGATGATTTGAAGGTCTTTAGGGCAATAACAGGGCAAAATGAGCAGGTCTTGCTGCAGAAAGACTTACACGAGCTTGTGAAGTGGTCAGAAAAATGGCAAATGAAATTTAATTTTGATAAGTTCAAAATCATGCATGTAGGTAGGCAGCATATCAAGGTTCCGTATTTTATGGGTGGCCAAGTACTATCTGTGACTGCGCAGAAGGACTTAGGTGTTATTTTGAACACAAAATTGGGGGCATCAGAACAGACCAAAGAAGCCAGGAAGAAGGCACTGAGAATGCTTGGGGAAATAAATAGGAATTTATCATACAAAAGTGAGGAAGTCATCAGGAAGCTTTACTGTGGATATGTCAGGCCACATCTGGAATACTGTGTCCAAGCTTGGTCCCCTAGTTATGAAAAAGATTGTTGGCTTTTAGAGAGAGTACAAAAGAGGGCAACAAACATGGTGAATGGTATAGGCAACCTTGCATATGAGGAAAGATTGAAGAAGCTGAATATGTTTTCACTTAGATATAGAAGGCTGAGAGGAGATCTCATCGAGGTCTTTAAATTTGTTGATGGTCAGGAACAGGGTTATCTCAGGGAACTGTTTGAATTTAACAGAAATGATGCAATTAGAGGTCATCAATTCAAAATTAAAGTTAATCACAGCAGGACAAGGTTAAGACAGTCCTTCTTCACCAACAGGGTAGTAGAACACTGGAACCAGCTGCCAGAAACCATTGTCAGTAGCAACACAATGAACATCTTTAAGAACAGCATAGACAATCATTATAAGAATAGGGAGCTTGTTTTTATGTATTCCAGGGAGAGTTGATCGACACATTTGGTGGACAACTGGTTCAGTGTACAGAGTGCAACCAAGAAGGGCCCTTGTGGCTCATAGTTGCACTGATCTTTTATATCTTATGTCTTACCTGGGCAGGACCTGCAGCGATATTATTTATTGCGAAGAGCCGAACACGAATTAGTACTTGATTTTTACGCCAGAAAATGTGATTTGTTACCTGCTTGATATTGTCTCCAGCTGTGCTCTATGTTGTGCACTGATGAAGACCTATTCAGGTCGAAACGTTTACATTAAAGTCATCTCCACATAATTTGTTTGTTTTCATCTTTCATCCTCATTCATGCTTGTCTATAGATAACTCATATATATATATATATATATATATATATATATATATATATATATATATATATATATATATATATATATATTCACTACGCCGAGCGGTAGCGACGCTCATGTTTCAGAGAAACATACACATTTCTCATTTCCCAGTATATGGGGACCAGAAGACATACTCCACCATGCGTGTGTGTGTGTGTGTGTGAGTTTTCCTGTTTATGGGGACTTTACATTTAAACATGCACAATGCGCATGCGCAGTTGTATGTGTTGCGTAGCAACGGTCCCCAGAAACTACACTGAGCCAATGCTCTCAAGGTCACCTACTCGGGTTGACGCTGAAGCTCTGCACGCGCTGTGGCCGTGGGATACGACGGGTCTGTTAGTCGAGCCCCGAATGCAAATATACAGCAGGGGCCGGGAAACCATGTGAACAGTAAGTCACGTGGATAGCAGCGGTTATAGATGTGCGTAGAACTAGGAGTGTCGTATTTAATCTAAAGGACTGGCACCAGTAGGGCAGGGGAAATAGCATTGGGAAGCCAATATAGCCCAGTTCTCACATCACAGCTTATTCTTCATGTTTGGCCATGTCAAGGTCCATCATGATCACAGCGGGCGAATCGAGGGACATGCTCTAGATATTGGGCAACGACCTGGAAATTATGAATATATACATATATATATATATATATATATATATATATATATATATATATATATATATATATAAATGGTAGCTAAAACTATGATCATTGTGCCTCATTTTCGGGAGAATGTTAAAATTCAAGGTATGCGACCAGAACTTGGAATTTGATGTAGTCTGGGATCCCAGTTCTCTGGACTGACTGGGAGCGTCTGGGATCTGACCTATATTGGGCGAGACTAAATGACTTGGTGATTTAAATGATTAAATGACTTGGTTTCATGTTCAAAGTTTCGCCCATTGGGAATGCTGGGCATGGTCTTTGAGGATAAAGGAGGTGGAGAGGAGCTCCAGCGCACTTCGACGTATCAAAACGTAGCTGAGGAACACCATGCGCAGAAACGCCTACGTGCATCGTTGAAGGGATGAGGCGGGTGGATGCCAGACATGTGGCGGATGATTTTGTATTGCTGAACGGTGGCCGCCGCACGACTTTCGGCAAGTTCTGAGTGCAGACTATTTTAGCCTAGCTTACAGGTATATTTATGACGTCTTGTGTCACGTTCATTGATTAATTTCGCATTGACGTAACTCGTCATCAACCGGAAGTCGAGCGGTCTCCCCGCCTAAGGCAGTGCGGCCGTGTGGGCATGTCCAGCAAATTGTCGCATTTTCTAAATAATCAGTGCTAACATGCAAATACAATATAGCATTATTGCTAAGATGTAAATAAAGGCACACAGTCTCAGCCCATCCTAGCCATTGAGCGAAAACGTTTACAACCTGGTCCCAGTCCACGCATTCATTAGGCAGAGCAAACGCCAGCTGGTTCAAGCGCAAGGACCACATACTCAATTCTTGCAACTAGAGCATAGCACGTATCGAAATGTTCAAATCCTTATGATTCAAATCCGCATCCGTATGAACCAATCCAATCCATGTCCATATCCGTACCAAATATCAACATCAATGCAGATGGAGGGGTGGTAGGCGGTGGCGATCCATCTAACCACTTCCAAATGCAAAACTAGCAATTTCCAGAGTATCGTGGGATACTAACGATGTGCGATTTGTTACATTTAAACCCAGGGGTTAGATCTTCAAGGGTCAGACAAGGTCATGATATTGACCTCGTTTTAGAGACTTCTGAGATAGTACCCGAAAACATTACTTGGTAAAGTCAACGGGTCGAAATTGACCCGAATTAAATTATCACACGGGCACGTGATTAACACGACTGCGCAATGCGCACTGCACATGTCTAAATATAAAGTTCGTATAAGTAGGACAGCGTGGTGTTTTATCGGGACTACGTCGTTTGTCCCCAATATACTGTGATTCACACATCCAAAAGGGTGCCTTCCGCCTTTGGAAATATTCTCCTCGATGGCAATGGGTGTCCTTTAAAAGCGTAGTCATGTCCCTGGATCAGGCCACGAAAAAATTAATAATGAATTATTCTTCAAAGGCAGTATATCCCCACGGAATTACTAACATTTAAGATGGATATGCCCACAAAACCACATGTAATTTATACCTTAGTCGATAAAGAACCTGCTTAAACTCATAATTTCAAAAGAGTGGCAGGATTCCTCACCGCTTTTCGACAATCCTTGCTTAAGGGTATAACATAAACATAGGGTTAAATTTGTTGGTCTTGACATATGGCAGCGTATTTTCTTTCAGATTTACTTTCAAAGGAAAGACCAGAAAACTCAAACATTAGAGCACATGTGATCTGAGTTGAGTACATGTTTGGGCATGTAGAGCACATGTGATCTGAAGTGAAATTTATATATTTTAGCAAAATGTGGTGCTGGTGGAAATTGTAATCCACATTTCACACTAACAGTTAATTTAATGCTTTCTTTGTTTTCTTAGCTACGATACTGTATATTGTCGATGCTCTATACGCTATTTATTACTGTGACAAATGAGGTTTTAGCAATATCACATTTGTGGAAACGGATTGGATTACGGATGGATATTGATATTTGGTACGGATATGGACATGGATTGGATTGGTTCATACGGATGCGGATTGTACTAGATTTGAACATTGCAATCCGTGCTATGCTCTAGTTGCAAGAATTGAGTATGTGGTCCTAGCGCTTGAACCAGATAGCGTTTGCTCTGGCTAATGAATGCGTGGACGGGGACCAGGTCGTAAACGTTTTCGCTCAATGGCTAGGCTGGGCTGAGACTGGGTGCCTTTATTTACATCTTAGCAATACTGCTATGTTTTATGTGCATGCTAGCACTGATCATTTAGAAAATGGGACAATTTGCTGCAAGTACCCACACGACCGCACTGCCTTAGGCGGGGAGACCGCAACAGACTGTATACAGCCCTACCTCTACCGTCACTCGGGCACACAGGCTGCGTGGTAGAGTCGCCGCCTAACCCGGTCGGGGGTCACACGCTGACTAAGGACACGAGACTGCCAAATACATATCCTATATAAACATATCATAGCAACAAAGCAAAATGAGCCCTGGCTGTGACCCGATTATACAGGGCACCATGTAAGCTGAACTTCGGCTACCAGGGGACGAGTGGTCTAGGGGTGAGATGCTCGTCTCACAATCGAAAGGTTGTGGGTTCGAGTCTCACCTGTCGCTACTCTTCGCCCGCGACCAATCGGCGTGAGAAATTGGCGACGCTATATGACTCAAAGGTCGACGTGTCGTAAAGCCAAAAATACATATATATACATATATATACATATATATATATATTATATATATATATATATATATATATATATATATATAATGTGTGGGCAGTATACACTGAATCATATGCCTCATGGGTCTGATACCACTGAGTTGGATCTGAGTCGACTAAAACAATTTGAGTCGAGCACAAGTCTGCTGTTCACATCGCTTCCCGCCGCATCTTTATATTTGCATTCGGGACTGGACCACCAGAGCCGTTGTCTCCCACGGCCACACGGGCAGCGCGTGCTTAGCTTGAGCGTCAGCCCGAGTATGTGACCTTGAGCTCCTTGATTTAGGGTAGTTACTGGGGACTGTTGCTACGCAACACATGCAACTGCGCATGCGCATTATGCATGTTTAAATGTAAAGTCCCCATAAACAGGGCATGGTGGAGTATGTCTCCTGGTCCTCATACACCGGGAAATGAGAAATGTGTATGTTTGACTCAAACATGGGCGTCGCTACCTCTCGGTGTAGTGAATATATATATATATATATATATATATATATATATATATATATATATATATTTTATAATTTTCAGGTCGTTGCCCGATACCAGGATCATGTCCCTCGATTGACCCGCTGTGATCATGATGGACCTCGGCATGGCCAAACATGAAGAAATAAGCTGTGATATGAGAATTGGGTTATATTGGCTTGCAAATGCTATTTGCCCTGCCCCACTGGTGCCAGTCCTTTGGATCGAATACGACACTCCTAGTTCTACGCACATCCACAATCGCTGCTATCCATCTGACTGACTGTTCACCAGACTTGTGCTCGACTCGAGTTGAATCGAGAATAGACTCATGAATCAATGGTTTTTGGATGAGTCGCGAATTGAATCGATTCTTTTCCCCAAAATATATCTTGAGTCGTGAGTTGAATCACATCTTTCTTTTTTTTAAATGAGTGGAATCCCGAGTCAATAATTCAAATCACAATAAGTCATTTTAGTCTTATGACTCAAATGCAAGTTATGAACAAATGATATAAAGCATGTATCTTTGTGAATAGTATGTCATGACACAAAGTAGGGGGTAAAACAGCATAACTATACATACTTAGCATTACAATGGTCAATTTGTCAGCTTCCAGTGAGTAAATAATGAGGGGTACTAAGTTATTTACCAAAAGCCAATGACAATAACTACAAAAAAGTATTAGTGTTAAGCTTGGTAGTCACAATCAGTATCATGCATGAGTAAATCCTAGTGCCAGGAACATAACACAGAAATGGGTTGTGATTGTGAAAAAGAATATGGAACTGAAACGGTCCTGCACTGCAATAGGTATCTGCACTGAATAAAATTACAGGAGTTTTGTGATGCATTAGATACTGATTTCTTTTTTAAGTTGTGGTGCTTCCATCTCAACTTCGTTTATAAATATATATATATATATATATATATATATATATATATATATATATATATATAACACCAACCGTTACAGTTCGTGACGAATGATAAATAACGTGAGGTGAAAACAAAGTTATAGGGAAAATAATATATTCAACATATGTTTCGATGTTAAAGTTTCGTC